>VNJM01001153.1:0-170803 GCA_008042475.1 Drosophila kanapiae
GGGCGTGCCCACCATGAGGTCCGACCTAGAGATCCTCGGCTATAATCTCATTGCTTGGATGGGTGTGGAACTGCCCTGGGAAACGCAAAAGCTACTGGATGCTCCAGAGAAAGTGCAAAAGGCTAAGGAGACATTCATGGACGACATCGGCGGCAGCCTCAAGTCGTTGTTTCCCAAGGGAGTGCCTGCTGCCATTGGGGATTTCATGAAGTACGTTACCAAGCTGTCGCACAATCAACAGCCGGACTATGAGAAGTGCCGCGCGATGTTCCATAATGCTCTCAAACAGATCAAAGTCCCGAACAGCGGAGATCTGGACTTCAAGCTTAGGTCGCAGACCAACAATAATCACAGTCCCTCGGGTACTAGCAAGGCAGCAGCTGCTGGGAGGGCTAAAAAGATGTTATCTCCCACGGTAAACTCCTCCCTTGACGAGATAATCCCCGAAAGCGACGAAGAGGAGGAGGAGAAAAGGAAACCTATTAAGAAGGCAGCGATGAAGGCTTCGCCCGCAGCTCGGAGTGCAGCCATGAAAGTCTCGCCCACAGCTCGGAGTGCTGCCCAAACCTCGCCCACAAAGCGAGCTGCCATCAGCACTGCGCCCAATCAAAAGCGGCTGAAGACTGAGCCCGATTCCACGGCCAAGCCAAGGGGCTCTCCCAAGGCCAGCCCTAAGCCACTAACGCCCTCGGTCCATACTCCCAATGCCAGCGCCAAGGCCAACTTCAGTCCGGCGGTTTCCCTGCGAGGTCGTCCCGGAGGAAAAACTGTAGTTAACGATGATCTGACTCCGAATCCACGCTCCAAAAAGACCTACGAGTTCAACTTTGAGCTGGACGTGAGCATGGACGCCAATGTCATTGTTAACGTCAAGCGCAAAAGGAAGGCCGAGACTCCTGCAAAATCAAGGACTCCTTCCTCACGCGGCAAAACCACCTCCAAGGAGGAGGGCGGCGGCGGCACACCCGTCACACGCGTGAACATCCGTAAGGTGAACGGACACGGCGATGTCGACGAGACGAGCTCCTCTTCCCGCCAGAGTCCGCGCACACCGGCCGTCACCCTGCGCAAATACCAGCGTTAGGTTATTGTTTTTGTATTTTTACTACTAAGTCCTTTAAATAAACAAAATCATTTTTCAAAATCTACACATTTTTGAGGTTTATTAAGAAACTCCACTTTCCTTACTTTATCTTAAGTCTACTTGTAACTAATTAATTGTCACTGCTTCGACCTGCGCTTGCTGCCGCTTTCGTGGTGCTTGGAGGAGCTACCCTTCGAGCTGGACTTGGCGCCGGTGCCGCTGCGGCGCGACGAGGAGGTGCTGGTGCTGTGCTTTTCCAGACTCCCAATTGCACTCAGCGATGGCGCACCCGACGATTTGCTCGATCGCTCCTCCTTGTGCGACTTGGATGAGGACGAAGACGAGGACTTGTGGCCATGTTTGCTGCTGCTACTGCTGCTGGCATTCGTGGAGCTGCTGGGCTCGGGGCGATAGAAAGGCGACGATGAGTTTGAGGAGTTGGAGGACCGCGAGGAAGCCACCGAGGACTTGGCCTTGCTGCTGCTCAACGGCATGGGCTCGTCGGCTATGAAAACGGTGGGCGTCACTGTCGCCGCGGCGGAGGTTGCCCGACTGCTGCTCGTGGGCTTGTTGCAACACGTGTCGCACTGCCAGTTCTGCTCCTGGTCATCGGCTGCCTCTTCCTTGGTAATAGGAGGCTTGTGGCACTCCTGGTGGTACATGGCGCCGCACTTGGAGCACTCGATCAGCCGGTTGGTGGCCGTAAACACCATCTCACCGCACACGCAGCAGTTGAGGTCACCGAAGTCGCCAGTGTCGCCTGTATTCACTATGCCCACTGCACTCAGGCCGTCATCCGAATCGGCAATGGTGTCCACTGAATCGGAGGGCTCCTTGTCCGGTGAATTGGTCAGATTAATGATCTCGTCCACATTGATGGGCTGCGGGGGCGTGGCTGCCCGGCCCGGGAAGTTGGCTTCGTCCTCCACCATTCGCTGGGTCATGTTGTTGGTCAGACTCTTCTCGGGGCCGTAGCGCGTCTTCAGAGCCTCGTCGAAAAGCAAACGCAGCTCGGCGGCGGAGGTGGGATTGCTCGAGTGCAGCAGCTTGATGGCCTTCTTCAGCACGGGGTCCACTTCCTGTGAGGCGGCTGCCGCGGCAGCTATGTTGGCGGCCATCTAACCGGTGAATTTCGTTCAAAAAATATTAAAAACCTCAACAAATGCGGCTCCAAGAGCTGGAATACATCGATACCACAATCGATGACAACGGACGGCGGGTCAGCTGTTGCTCGCATCTCCGCTATCGATAGCCCTACAGTATCGGTGGTTCGGCAATTTGTTTTCGTTTTTGGCCAGGTAATTAGCCGCAAAAATAGAAATAATATTTATAATAGTAGTTCGCTGATTATTGTTAAGTTCGGCGTGCGGCTTGTCGTGCAACTACGCACCAAGTTAAACTTGCTGCTCTGTGCCGCCCGGGAAGAAGCAGAATCCGGCCGTTGAAAAATCGAAGCGTGAGAGCCAATTGGAAAAAGCAATAACAAACTGCAACAACGCACTTGGCTCTCTCTCAAAATAAACATTTCGCTTCTGATAAGGACTATAAAATAGCTTTGTGTGCGAAAAAGTGTTAATCTTAAAGGGGAATTAGTAATACACAAACTCTGCCTTCGGACTGTTCAACCATTCTTTGTGCTTCTTTAGAACCTGCAGGCGACGAAATGCGCTGCAGTTGGGAAAAAAATACGCCGGCGACTGCAAGGCGGGGATACAAAAGCCCGGTGAGATCATCTTTTCCTTCTTGTTTATATATATATTAATTTTCTGGAAATTCCTTGACTTTCCTTGTCTTTGCAGTTGCTGCTTTGCCTCTTTTTGCTGCTGTGTTTATGCTGCCGCCAAAGCTTCGCCGCTGCCGCAGTTGATCAGCTGGTAAGTGGGCGGTCGGTGGGCGGTCGGTGGGCGGTGGGCGGCATGGGGCCAGTGGGCGCTGGGCGGCTCAAAGGCGCCGCTTGCTTGTTTTCATTTCGTGTTTGGCGCTGCGCACTTGTTGCCCCTTTTTGGCCAAGACCCTGTTATTGGCGTTCCAAGTGCATGTTTACCACCCACACACCCCGACACGGTTATCGGTTCCAGTCTTTGTTTGGCAAAATTTAAAAATGGTCAGAAATCAATCAGTCGAGTTGCGGGAAGATAAGAATAACAGCAGTAACAAGCGTTAACGTTTATGAGCCCTGTTATCCACAAAGAAAATAATGTTTAATTGAGGTCTCTTTGCTGGGATTATATATATGTACATATGTATATTTTGGCATGTCCCTTTTGCCCTGAAATTCATTTCAAAAGTATATTAAGATATATGTATTTATAAAAGGTAAAAATATAAATATTAGGTCTATATTTAACGGCGCCAGCGAACCGGCTGGATGAAACAGCTATCGTGTTTTTTAGCTATAAAACTATTTTTCAGGCCAATTCTAGCTTTTTTCGAAAGTTAGTAAATAGCTAGACTTACTTTCCAAAAAAGCTAGAAACTAGAAGAAGCTAGAAGCTAGAAAAAAGCTAGGACTCGAAGATTTTGCAACACTGCTTTCTGTTCTAATTTGGCCCTTCGAGCCGGATTAAATCCATTAAAAGAACATATTATTGTTATTGCTAAAATCCCATTGCTAAAATAAAAAGTAGCAATAAAGTAAAGCTAATAATATTAAATAGCGTAAATAAAGGTCGCAACAAATCAAACATATAAATGCGGAAAATATTTGACGGAAATTATAAATCCATATTTTCTCACTCACTTTCCCCTTTAGAAATTCTCCACCCAGGAATGCAAACTGAAGGAACCTATTTATGGTAGCACCTTCGACTTTAGTGGCCTCCATTCGGATCTGGGCCATGTGGTGGAAAGCCCAGGGACTCCCGGCGATAAATTCGAGTTCAATATATGCGGAAACCTTTCGCGAACATGTAATGGCGAAAGCAATGTGGCAGCCTGCCTCAAAAAGCAGGGCAAGGAGTACATCCTGGGTAGGTTTGGATACACACAAAATAGTCTCCGACACCTTATTTAAGCCTTACTCACCTGTGGCCATCTCTTAGGTCGCCAGCATGAGCTTTTCTATAGGAATGGCCAAATGTATCTTGAGTACCAGAGCGGCGCCAAGTGTGAGAATGGCACTGCCGAAAAGCCCAACTACCAGCTGCATGTGTTGCTCAGCTGCGACTATACCATAGATGCCCAGCAGATGCATGTCACTCCCTATGTAAGGTCTTGAAGTATATACCCCACCCTCGTGCATCTCCAATGCCATGATTTTTCCTTGCTTTCAGGCTGACAATGCCTGCTCTTTCTACATTTTTTATGAGACGCCTCTGGCCTGCCTTGGCATACCCGATGCCCTTAAATCTAATAGTTGCAGCGTGCGGGACACCAAGTCGAATGGAACCTTCGATCTGATGCCGCTGAGCGACCAAAACTACCGCACCAGCAATCGCCAGGATGCCTTCTTTGTGATCAATGTCTGTAAGCCAGTTCTTTACGGCGAGAACAGCATGTGTCCGCCTGGCAGCAGCGTGTGTCTGGTCAACCCGAAGGCCACGGACATGAAGGAAAGGTGAGTTTTGTTGTGTTGTTTATTGGATGCTGAGCTTAGATCTTAACTCTTCACCGTAGATTCATCAATTTCGGAAATGTGCAGTCGCGTCCAGTGGTCGAGAACGGGCAGCTTCTGCTCAGGCATGAGTCACCAACGCCCTGCGCCAAGAATTCCAGCGCCAACTATACCAGTGTCATTTACTTCAGCTGTGACATGTTCATACGAGTGAGTAGCTATCATTTTGATATTAAACCTTATTATAAACTAAACATAAAATATGAATAAAGGCCACTATTTTCTACACGCTTGAAATTACCCAAAGCCAGCTAGTATCCAGCTCTAATCTCTTAACTATCCTTTCAGAACGCGCATCCTGAGTACGCGGGCCTGGGCGCCGACTCCTGCACCTACCAGTTCAACTTTGTCACGCCGCTGGCCTGCAATGATCTGAAACCCTGTACGGCTTTCACAGCCACAAATGAGCTGTGAGTGCTGCCCGTCGCTTAGCCTAATGATTCCCCTTTAAGCTCACTCTCCCTCCATCTCCTCCTCATCCTCCCCTCGACAGATTGGATCTCAGTCCGCTGAGCTCGAAGCCAGCACGCACTTTGATAAAGGATGGCAGAAACTATACAATTGCAGTGTGCGCCCATGCTGGGGATCCCTGCCAGGAAAACGGCGGTAAGTCGGCCATTTGCGGCCTCGAATATTAATAGAAGTTTTTAAGTGCCGACGCGTAACTTATTCGCCGTAAAAGAGTCGTAATTAAAGCGTTTTCGTGCTGGCATGTCGTAACCTGCTAAGGCTTTAAACCCTTTTTCGACTCCGAGGGCTCCAGTTGAGCGGGATTAGTGATTTTTTATTGCTCTTCCGCCCGAGTGGCCCTCTTGGCCATAATCGTCTTGGTAACCGAAGGAAAATGCAAAAAATAAAAACGAAAAAAAGGGAATGGGCCCGGTCAAGTGTTGACCATTTCATCCGGTTTCCATTAAATCGCACACGAGTGCCTATTTGTAGGGCCCCTCAACGTATGTCCATAAATATGGGCGCACACTCGTGTGTTTGTGTGCCAAAGCCAGGGTATGATGATAATGATTTAGATCTGTGATGTGGTCCGTCATATATTTACATAATTTACGAGTCTGCCTGTGTATATATGCAGGCTAGGTGGTCAGACCATTAGCCGGAGCCCTCCTTCCGCCTCACTCATCTCCCATTAGCCATCCATTCATCCGTTGGCTCCACGTGAAAATTCAATTTACATTTTTTCGACGCCAATAATAAGCTAGCTACACGTTATCAGCGGCTCTAAAATGCTCTATGTTGGGGTTTTAAATTTTATATACAGTTGGGTCAGCTGGGAGGCTTTAAAATATTTATTTTAATTGTGGTTTTTAGATATTTGTTCAATATCTTGAGATTGAGTTATTTTAAACAATTTAAGGTTTAAATTTAGGGATCTAGATCGAGCAGGAAACGAAAAAGGCAATAAAACGAAAGAACGCTCATTATCATATTGAAAATATTGAAAAGTTTGGTATATAGATATAAATAATATAGATAAAATATTGAATTTTAATATGTATTCGATATATCAAACAGAATATTGTTTTATCACATATCGCAACGTTAAAAAAGTTGTCTATTTTTATATTAAGCTTCGCATGAAGTATTGAATAGTATAGATATATTCCCAAGTCGATTAAGGATTTAACTTTTGTATAAAGTAATAGACTTGCCGTTAAGTTAAAACCTTTTTGTAGTAAATAATATTCATAGGTCACTTCGTGTTGTGAGGATATGTTCTTTATTCTCCTTCATATTAGGCCACTGCTGGCCTGTTTCGTCATGGCAAACATTCTGGTTTACCCTTTCAGTGCATAATCTTATGCTATATAGCATATAATACCAGCACATCCGCAAGCTTTGATATTTTTGCTATTTATTTGCTTTGTATGCGCTGCATCAACATCAACAAATGGGGGAGACAGGGCTGCTGCTGCTGGCCTCGCCGTGGCAAATAACAACTTTTGCCGATGTGGGCTGTTGGCATGCGAAACGTGTCTGGTATCCATGGAGTTCAGCTCACGCAGCGCGACTCTTTGTGTGTATGCTTTTGGGGTGTCCTGCATTCGCAGTTGACTGCAGACGCATATCCGTTTGCGCGTCCTTTTCGGTTGGCTGGCTCTCTCTCGCGCGCTACTCGCACACTCGGCGGAGGAGATATCATGGCCCCACTGCTGGGCCTAAACAAATAAATAAGTGTGTGCTCCCTTTTGGCAAGCTGATGTCCAGGCCATGAGGCAGGGACCTACATGAAATTTTCATTTGTTAGGCAAATAGCAGACACACACATACACAAACGCAGGAGCGCGGAATTGGGGCGCAGGACATGGCAGCGCTTTTGTAAACAAGCTGGCGCTCACATGCACAAGGAGAAATTAACGCATAAAGTGGGAGTTTATTTAATTGTCTATTCATTTTATAATACAAGTAGTTTAAAGCGTATTTTTAAAATATATTCTACTTAACTTCCAACCTATTGATATCGATAAAGATCATAAATATATCAGCCCTTTTTAGAAGAGCTCTTGTGGTCGGAGAAAAGAAAGCGAAGCACTTTTTAAGAGCAGATAAAAATTATCTTTCTTGGAGGGTAAATAAAAAAGAGCTCTCTCTTTCTTTATTGCTTGTACAGTGCAGGTAAAGTGTGTGTTTGGCGACTCACATGAATATAACTTGCTCAAACATTCTGTTTGCCTCATGAATGCAATGATAGTAATCCAAATAAAGCCAAGGATTGCTACCATCCTCTGCGATTCTAGCTGGTAGGCACCATAGTGACGTGCAGTGATCCTCTTTAAAGTTGGACACCTGCATAATAGATCCTCTGTTGTCTCTTGTACCGAAGTATCCTGGCGGCTTCTACAGCTTGCATTGTACGACAGACCCCTCTTCATTGCTGCTATGATCCTGCTGATATCTCTCTTGCTGTTGGATATCATTTCTTTAGTCCTGCTTTTATCGAATCTCTGGTGATCGCTCCTCCTTGACCATTCATTGTGGGCTGTCTTTTTGAAATTGTCATGAACTGCAATTATGTTTGTTTGCTTTTTTTCCTGCCTAGATTGCGTTTAGAATTCGCAGTAGTTAAGTTTCGACACAATTTACTCCAAATTGGAAATACTAACATGATGTCCCTTTGAGATTACTTCAAATGAGGCTTAGCGTAATCTCTGACACTATTTCTCTCTGTGTATCCATACAGCGCCTGTTTGGTCGCTATTTGGCGCCCAGCTGACACTGGCAGACGGCATATTGCTGCCGCCCAATCCGCCGCCATTCCGCTTCGCCTTCGTGCGGGGGCATTAAAATCTCCTGGTTTACATAGTTGAATTCAATATTTGAAGGCATTTGGCAGTGGCCTGGCCATGGCCCCGAGTTGGCCTGCGAGTGAGTTATGACCACGCCCCCGTACCGCAGCAAAAACAGGGCCCATAAAATCCCGCCCCCTACTGCTGCCGTTAATTGCTTATGCAGCATGCGTTGCCCTGTCATTTTGTGTAATTTTCATTTGCGTTTTCGTTCTGCATTTTATATTTATTTATGGCGGGCCGTGCAAATTGCATTTTTTGGCTGCAGCTGCGGGAATTTCAGCTATGTATATGATGATGCAGGCGGCGATAGGATTATGCAGGCTTCATTTAATTGCTGCTTGTCAAAATAGTTGTCTAAGCAAATTAAGTTCTTGTTTGCAGTTTATACAAAGAGAACATTTAAACACATTTTAAACACAACAGCGTGTGGGGGACTATTAGGAACATTTGTTTATGACTTTTAAATACAACAATAAATAAAAAGACATAGCTTACGATGAGCGTTTTCTTATTTAATAGATACTACTACAAGATAAGAAATATATACACTTTTTAACTAAATAAAGAAGGCGTTACGCATCTTGAAGCTTATTCCGTCTTTCATGCTTTCGTGCTGATGGGGTTTCTTGCCTGGACTCTGAACCTTTGAATTTTGTATATAATTTTGCTTCATTGTGAAAAGATAATTGCAAGTCTCGCCATATTTTGGGGAATTCTGGAGAGTATCAAATCTCAATGGCACCGCACTTTCGTGCTGCCTGTTCAACTTGAGCTGCTGCTTTGTTTATAATTTTCATTTTCTTGTTTCAATGTTTTTTCGCATTTTACTCCTTTTTATGTGCTGCTCCTGGCCTTTCCTTGTTTCCTTGCTTATTTGTGTTGGCGCTGCTGCCGGCGGGCAGATTCAATTTGGCCAGGACTGGACAAAAACCAAACCCTCCTCCATTCTCCATTCTCCATTCTGCAGCCGTAACTAACACTTGCCGCCAGCTGTTTGGCCTGGATGCGCCATTCAAGTGGCATTCGGAAGCCGGGCGGGGGCTACTGAAGCTACTAAATCGTTTTATATTTGTTTTTCTCGCTCGGCCGTTTCTTTTTTGTGCTTTGTTGCCACCGCTGCTGGCGGCTGATGGTCAATGTTTTTAGGGTTACTTGGCTCGGCCCTTTCTTAGCTGTTTTCTTATTGAAATTCAATTTGCCGGGGTCTTCTCCTCAGCCATTTACAGTCCCTGTTTTTTGCCTGAAAATATTTTGCGGCATACCATGGTCCGTACTCCGTGCTCCGCGCACCGTGCTCACTCGCCTTATCAATGCCACAAAGTCAGCTCCTTATATTTAACCCTTCTCAGCAATAGGCGGAATTTAAACAATGTTTTGTTTCATGACCGCAATGCTGCGAGGCCCGAGGTTGCTTTGAGCCGAGATTGCATTGGGATTCAATTTACGGGGGTGTATTCGGTGTGTTTGCGACCAGGTCAATCTCGTTGGATAATCTTGACAAGGAAATGATTTTCACCCAAGGTGTGCAAGGACAAGAATTCATCTGGTGTTGCACAGCAGCGGCTAAGATAATAGCATTTCAGATATTTAAAGAGATATTTAAATATTAACATACAAGAGAACTAAAAACGTATGCGAAAAAAATATATATATATAATTTCACTATTGCTTGTACATTGCTGGCAATGTACGAAAGGGGAAAGCGCTATTTTGTGGACTTTGAGTGCGAGCTCTAAGAAATATATTTAAAGAAAATAACTCGGTTATCTGGGTGACATTTTGGACATTCTATTTTGGCCGCAGCTGTACAAATAAATCCTTAGAGGACGTCTTCTGTTCTTCGGGGCGATGGTCTGCTAAATTCAATTGCATGCTTCCACAGGACTCGGGCAGGACCTGTTTTGGCCATACATGTTTACACAGGGATATACGTACGTACGTACGTACGCTCGTACATATATTGTCACGCAGCCCAGCCCCACAATGCCATTTATCAATTTAGTTGACAGTCGATTTCTTTTTCGATTTGCCAAAAGCCACCTCAATTGGTCTTTTTCTCTTCGTTTCTCCGGGTATATTTTTTTTATCTCCTCGTTGTTGGTCATGGCTCTTGATCCTGCATGTGTGTGGATATTTGTCCAATGTCTGCAATATAGTATAAAAATGGAGAAGGAGCACGGAGTGCAGAAGGGGCTCCGAAATTACCATACTCTAGTCAAATCACAATCACAATGCTGTCTGCTCTAGGGCGCTCAATCAAAATCCGGCAAATGTGAGTGACGTTGCTCAAAATTGTTGGTTGCGAGTGAAGAGGGAAAGATTGAATTGCAGGGAGCCAGAAACGATGGCGGCAATGCGAGGGGATTCTGTTTATTTCCACAAAATTGAGTTGTCAGTTGTCGTCCGGCTTTGGTTTTGGCAAACAACTTAATATTATTTTTAGGCAATTAAATCTTAAATTCGATGAGGCAAGGCTCTGATATCGATGCAGATTCACACTGCCATTTAAGCAGGAGTTGTCCTGGGTGGGTGTCCATTGTTACCGGACTGTCCTGGCTAGACTAAAAGCATTCCAATTGCATGGACACTCTCTTAGATCGGGCTCGGCACAAAAAACGCCTTGCAAGTTGACAAACAACGAGAACAATTAATTTCGCCTTTGATGTCCTGTCGCTTCTGGTGCTGCCGCTTCCTGTTTTCCATATTCCTGGACTTGGCGGTGAATCTTCCACTAGGAGAAATTAAAGTGTATAAAGCTTACCTAATGAAATGAATTGATTCATACCAATATAAGCGTTCAGTGTCGTAACTATTGTGTAACTGTTGACCTCAAATATTAGTTAATACTTTCCTTTATGGTTCTAAATAATAGCATTGCAATATCAAACAAACCCCTTTCTCTCAGTGTTCTTAGTAAACGGTTAAGGGTTTTCTGGCCAGCACTCGCCGGCCATGTTCGTGTTTTTGTTTGCCTTTGAGATGGCCTTTGTTTTTCCTTCTGACTTTTTGGCGCTTGGCCGTGGAAGCCCTCCATTGATCCGTTCTCTCGATGATTCCGTGCACTTGCAGGCGCCTGCTACGAACAGAATGCCACAACCATCAGCCTGGGCAACTCCAACTCGCAGCTGCGATTCAATCAGAGCGGTTCGCTCTATTTGCTCTACGAGGACGGGGCCGAGTGCCCCTCATCGGCGGCGGGCAGCAGGCGCTGGTCGACGAAAATCGAGTTTGTCTGTGCGAACAATGCCACCAAGGACAATGCAGCAGCTGGAACTGGAACGGGAACTGGCGGCGATTCTTTGAAAATAATTGAGGACTCCAATTGCCAGCTGTTGATCCAATATCAGACGCCGCTTGCCTGCCGAGAGCCGATTAAGTGCAAGGCCACCGTCTATGTGGACCACACGGACGAGGGGCTCGGGAGCAGCGGCGACGAGCTGATCGATCTAACGCCATTGATTAGCGCCAGCGACAACTACGAAGCACGGGTGGAGCTGCCAGCCGGCATGGAGCACCTGGTGCCCAAGGCGACCAAGGTGAGCAGCAGTCCGTTGATTTCCCCCCGGAACAGAGCCGGCCCGTAATTTGCTGGCTTTTGTCTTTGCTCTACGCCAGAGCGTCAACATCATCATCACTACCAATCCTACTCCCCTTCTCCATCTCTCGCCCTTTTATTTCTTTGCAGTTCTTTTTGAATGTGTGCCGTCCATTAGTGCCCAAATACCAATTAGGCTGTGCCGGCGGATCTGCTGCCTGCATGGCCAAAGTGACGCCTGCCGGTGCCCCCGAAGAGGAGCGCGTAAGTACCACTCGATATACTACATACATACATATTTTGGGGGTATCCTGGGGGTACAGGAGAGATCAGCATTATAAGAGTACAAAATTAAACCTTAAATTTAATGGGACTGTAGAAATAGACCATGACTTATAAGTTCCTAATGTTCGAAAGGTTGAAAATACTTCATAAATCATATTCCTAAGAAAAGCTATGCGAAGGTGTCTGAGACTGCAGCTCAAAGGAAACTCTATAGTTCGATATTGCTTGTACATTTCAGGGAAAAGCGTGGTAGAGATAGCAAGAGTAAAAACATACATACATGCTTGAGGAAAATACATTATTTTCCAGAAGCAAGCAGCCTCAAGAGAGAAAAACAGCACTCCTTCATTAGGGAAAAGCGGAACTGAGATTTCTCTTTGAAATGAAGTGCTAAAAAATCTATTTAAATATCTTTCCAAACGCAAAAATATATCTCATAATATAATGCCCAATAGCAGAGATTCTCCCCCGCCTTTGGAGCTATTTTTTCGACCCCAACTGTGTGTATGCATGGTAGATACGAGTGCGCTCACAAAAGGCCTCAAAGGGCGGCGGGAGAGTGCTGGCCACGTGAAAGAAAGCCGCTTATGTGCTTAAAACTCTTTGCATGCATGTGAATCCTATGAGGGGACGGGCGCCCAGGGGAACGCTTGTAATTTACGCCTGCCCTCGCCCCGCCGCACCATCTCGGTGCGCCTTTCCGTCCGCCGTCCTCATAAACGCCTCAATATGGTCGTCGTCGTGGCCGTTTGGTCAAATGCCCAAAATTGTGGCGCCATTCATGCATTAAATATGCAGCAATCTAATTGCTAAGCTTCGCTCAACCTCAATTTTCCGCCCGCTCCGGCCAGCATCCGTAATTCCCCCCGGGTCTGACCAGTGTGGATTATTTGCTTGCTTCATTAAGAGGAGCCTCGAACTGGGACTGGCACTGGGATTCAGTTTCAGATTGGGATGCGAATGCGGACGAGGATGTGGACGAGGATGCGGACTCCCACTGTCTGCCGTTGACAGCGGCCAAAAGTTGTTTAATGCCAAAAATCTCCTCACTGAGCATGTGGCCACTGGCCGGCCGTCCAGAAATTGGAGCCAACTCTGTGCCGGGGGGCAGTGGTCGGGTCGGTGCCTAAATACTTAAGCCCACAAAAGTATGCAATGAAATTTGCTTGAAACGAGATTTCTGCTCGGGCCACAAAATGGTTAAAAAAAACGCTGCCAAGCTGGCCGTCCGGGCCAAATCTTTTGCAAATGAATGAGATAATTGGAGGGGATTTCGGGCTGAATTCAATAATTCATACATTTTTCCATTAATTCCACACATTGGCCAGGGAAAAAGATGAGGTCTGCTACTGATTTAATGCGGGGGCGTTCTTTAAATCATTGCCGGCTTAATGGAATGTGTTTAGAATTTGTCGTTAACACTAATCGGGGATTATTTATTACTATTTTGGATTTTAGCATGAGCTGAAATATAATTAAAATGGAATAAAATCATATTTGGTTGAAGAATTGCAAAATTTGAACAAATTGCGATTCATTTTAAATCTAAAAAAGCATTTTAAATTAATGAAACATTTTCATAATCCTTTTATCTAAATTATTAAAGATTTGTAGTTTTCTGTTACAAATTAGTCATCACTAACTGGGTAAGGAGTGTTCTCTTTTAGAGTTATTTGATTGTCTAACTAGTACTATTTAATATTTTATCCTATTATGAGATCTGGTAAGCTTTCTCTTATTTATTTTATATTAGTCTTAATATTCAGTAGGCATAATGGTTCCCTATCTGTAATTTTCGTATCTGCTTCCGTTTTTAATATTCAGAAGGCATAATGGTTCCCTGTTTTTATTTATTTTTGCGCCGAAATATAAAAACAATATTTTCACGCCGTATTCAATTGCGCTCGCGTGTCCTCACGTTTTTATGTCCTTCGCGGCTTTGAGCTGCCTGAGTTTCAGCTTGTTTTTTTTAGAGGAAAGTCGAATGAATTATTAGGTTCCCTCGCTAAGTTTCCGGGAGTTGCGAGGCCCCCACTAAACCGCACTCGCCCCACTTCAATCAGCACAATAATTGCATGCGACAATGGATGCCTGCCAAGGGGCGGAGGAGAAGGCAATCTTTCTAGCGCATTTTCCGTATTTTCCGAGGCCAAAAGGCCGAACTCACACACACATGCCATCCCCTCGCTCTAGCACCTTCCGGCTTCAACTTTTATCACAAGCTGCACAAATTTCCCGGGAGCAAAAACATTGTTCAAGTTGCTAAAAAATAAGCACGTACGCGTTGGAAATGGCAATGCGCTGGAGTTTCATAGAGGAACGAGGCGGTGGAGGGCAGTTAAGTAGGGGGTGCCAAGCAGGGGTGTATTTAGAGGGGGTTTTAATACTTAATATGGGATTTTTTGAGGATTTTCTGCGAGATATTAAAATATTTTTAATGACTTGGGAGAGTGATTTGTTATTTTATCAGAAACTCTTAAAAAAAAGGAGTTTAGTTGAAAAGTTAAATAATATATTAAATAAATAATACCTATATCCGTTGGAGGAAGTGGTTTTTAATATAAAAAACGAACTTTTGATAATATAAAATACTAGATATAATCCCCCTAAAACCCTCATAGCTCCCGCCCCTGATCTAAATGGTGATTCAGGAAAGCGGGACTGGGGATTCCTGCGGCAGGCAGCACGCGAGTGAAATATGTGAGCATAACGTAAGGTCAGCCAACGTAACGTCGCGCTACGTAACGAAACGGAACGGAAGGAAATGGCAAAATGCGGCTGCCTGGCTGCCTGGCTGGGAGGAGGGTAAAATATCTGTAAAAACAGCTTTTAGCGGCCAGCACCAGCATCCATGTGTGCCGCGTGTACGTGTAAGGCCATGTGTACGGGTGTGAGGGGGTGTGAGAGGGGTGTGCCTACCGGCGACGTGCTCTGTAAAGCATTTCCGCTGGCAGGAGGCGACTCTAGATGGCCCAAATGGGTGGCAGAGGCGGTGGCAATGGCGGTGGTGATGGTGGCTTAAAGTGCCATCGGCTTTGTTTGCATGCCGTTGGCCTAGAAATAACGCATTCGAGCCAAATATATATTTTTATAAAAATTCTATTGCTTTATTTTTGTAGTCGACGCTCGCAGCAGACAGCCCTCGCTAACCATTAAGCGTGTACACTGAAACCAATTATACTTAATGATTATATGACTTTTAATTTAATAAGTAAAAAGGCGACTTTATTCAATATCGAGAAAAGGTATTTCCAAGAAAGAATCCTTAAGAAATCGTATTTTGTCGATGTTGAAAAGCCACAAAGATTAATTTATATTTCTTGAATAGTCTGGATACTGGATACTGGATTGTTTGTAATTAAAAATCAGTGAATAATTCCTTATAAATCGTGACAACTTTTAAAGCCAACAAGCACTCCATTGTATTTGTGATTTCCCACTTCAAATTCGATATATTTTAATATTTGAAGTGTAGCTCTTGGTCTCTCCATTCCTGTTGACATTTTGCGCCACGTTTTGCATTTTGAAAATGCTTCGTTTTCAGAGCATTTCGTGTGCGGAAACGGAAATGTGCTGCTCGTAGCCGCTGACGCGCACTTGAGCGGTTCCCCCCTTCTACCATCCTCAAAAAAAAAGGGAAAAACTCAACCAGGCTGCTCCTCGTCTCCTCACTGCCACGCCCACTCATTGGCAGTTGTCGAACGTTGTCGCCTGCATTGGCAGCGGCATCTTGGCATTCGCAACCCCATCTCCATGGAATCCTCCATTTTTGCTCCTTATCGCATGCACATATTTTAATGTGCTGCCATTGCATATCCCCAGGCTAACCGGCTACAATAGAAGAGAAGCATTGCCTGAATCCTGTGGGGAAAGACATATTTAACCCACTGTGCCACCTGGGTCAAAATCCAGGCTCATGTACAAGGAAAAAAATTGTCACTTAGATAATACTTGTACAGCTTAAGGATAATATTCTCTTAGATTTACGCCTTATTTTTGAACATAATTTGGTTTTAATCGCTTCTTTTTATATATTTCAATGTGGACTATTAAACAAATTCGTCCTTATTAAGAAGGTTTAAATTATTTTCGAATTATATAAATAAACAACTTCTTGTGTATAGTTATACGCAGATTATGTTAAATAAGTATAATATTTGAAATATATCGAAGTGCTTAGTGCTGAAGTTAAAACCATTAAAAATGTATCCAGAAATTTACTACAACATTTTACATTGTAAATAACAATGAATTTGGTACCTCAAAAATTTCTTTCCCTACTTTAAGACACCTTTTTATAGATTTTGAAACCCCTACAGATTTTAGGAGCAAACTACCATCTAGTACTTAAGAAATGTCTTGAAAATGTCAACCTTATTAGTTGGTCCTTGGAGGGTTAAGCAATTGCCGCTACAGACATTTGTCGCCTTTGGCGCTTGACTCGAAGGAAGCCCCAACGGATCAGCGACACGTTTGATTTTTGCTGGGGATTCCCTGGAGATTGCGACTCCGAGTGCGAGTCAATTCATTGGCATGCAGCGACTCCATTGTCAACTCGATGGGGGCGTTTGACTTGTGCCAGTGCAAATTTGGCAACGGGCATGTGACTGGCATGACAATGTCAGCCCCATTACCCCGCCCAGCTTGCTCCATCTCCAGCTCTGTTCCCCATTGCAGTCGCATTTGCATTTGCACTTCCGACAATAACCACAAAATCGTCAAAATGGCTGCCGTCGGGGGTCTGCGCCCCATCAAATCGGATTAATAATGAAATTGATCAAATTGTTGTGCAAACAGCTGAATGCCTTGCCAACAGCAGCTCCACAATGCTGGGCATAACTCGTCCCCGACTGTCCACTCTCGTGCCTCTCCTCCTATCTTCCTCCTGCTGCCATTGTCCTTATTGTTATCCCAGTTATTGTCCTGTCCCTCAATGTCATGCCTGTTGTGGCCGCTCGGCCTCTTCTCCTTGGCTTTCTGGTAGGTTGGGTGCCGACCAGGCCGTGATGTCAATGCGGCCACAGGGCGGATGACCAACCTAACCTAGGGGTAGGTTGGAGCCGCCTGCGGGAGTCCGCCTTGTCCGCTGGCATGTTCCTAGTGAATCGCTGAACTAGCAGAAATCTTTATTGCTTCGCAACTCAAGCATGGCCTTGTTCTTTTTTTCATTCAAACAAAAAAAGAAAAGATTCGATTTGGGTTAGCAAAGTGTATGTGAAGTGGGTAGCGGAAATTCAAGGAATAACTTGTATTTAAATGAGAGAAATATGAGAATAAGATACATTTTCTTTGTTGAAATGCTTTAAATATTATTACGGGTTAGAGTTATGATTCCAACATCTGTTTTGTAGGTATTCCGAGCTAAACAAGCCACCTCCCTAATATATTTCTTAACCAAAAAATCCCTTTCAGATTGCAAAACAATTCCCTCAATCTCTCCCTTACCACACTCTTCTAGATTTCTTTTATTTTAATCCGAGACTTCTCCTTCCCGATGTTTTTGGAAGAAAAGAATACATTCCTTTCTCAGGCCAAAGTACGACTTAATGAAAGCGATACACGCCCCATCCCCCGGTGCTGGCCACTAATTAGAACGAGCAACCTAAATAAATGTCGTGTCCTGAAATCCTTTTGAGAATCCCAAACAGTTCTTTTAATCTCTCGCCGTCGTCCTCGTTTCTCCAGCAGCGGCGGCGCATTAAAGTTTCGATTTGTTTCCCTGGCCTGAGCCAAAAGATTTTCCAACAATCAAGTCAAGATTTTCTTCTTGTTTTCCAGCTTTTCTTGTTGTTAGCTTGGCCTTGCCTGGCCCCCGTGTCCTTTGTGTGCTTTCTTCTTTTTTTTTTTGTCCAACTCATTTATTTGTATCTGCAAACAATTAAGTTACTTTCGGTCTGGCCAGCCAGTCGTCGCTGGTATTTTCTTCTTTTCTTCTATTTTTTTCCTTGTGTCCCTGGTATCCTGGAGAGGAAAGTTTTGCGAAACTTAAAAAAAATAAGCACAAATATCCTGGCGCACACGCACATACACACACACAGGGAAGTTACTGGCTTGTTCAAATGCGATAAGAAAGTTTTTCAATAAATTTTGCACAGCGAGAGCTGCTGGCACAACTTACTGGGCTGCTGCTGTGCCTGTGTTCTAAGTCGGTAAGCCGGCGCCTGAGGAAGTCCCCCCGATCTGCCACAGACGGCCCTAACTCCCCCGCAACCCCGGCCCATGCTAATGAGGCTGCCGGTCGCCGAAGGTCAGGCGGCAGTCGTTGTGTATTTGCTGATGGCGCATTAGCTGCGATTTTGATTTTCAAATGGCTTCTCGAAAGGGGCAAGCGATCCGCCAGTGAAAGCGTCCAGCAATAAATAATAGAGCAAACTGCTAAAACATCGCCTGAGCTGCATGCGAAATGAGTTCTATTCGAAGTCGGAACCCGGTCCGGTCCGGGCTGGAACTGGGCTGGAACTGGAGCCCCCTCTGCCACTAATACGTTTAAGATGAGACGACAACATGTGCATCGCTTGCCGCCGCCATCGACCTTGTTGACCCGAGCATAAATCTTGTGCCACTCGAACGCCAATGCACTTGCCTCCAGCAGCCCCGCTGTGTTCCTCCTTCGGCATCGATGGATATCCCTGCTTTTTGCGCATTAAGCTCACGTCGTTGGCCGGCTAGTTGGATAGCTGGCAGCGTTTAAGCTGCCTGATTGCCAATAGCAGCAGTTAGCGTGCTCCATCGATAGGGGGGCAGCAACAGCTGCACAGGCGACGAGGTGGTCGGACTTCAAAATACTGCCCCCTATCTTGATTTTATTTTTAAAAAAGATCTAGGTTACTTTAAAGATTTTCTTTGGATGGAATTACTCTTAAAAAATTAGTTTCTCGTTGGAATAGATCGCTTTGTATTATCTCACACCTTTTATTATTATCTCAAGCCTACCATAAAAATGTTTTCTTCTTTAAAATGTTAGTTTTGTATTTATACACATTAAATATATAGTTTTGAAGTAGTAATTGTTTTCTTAAGAAAGACTTATAAACCAGAAAATCAAACTATTTAAGAAAGGTAAGGCTGGTAATTAATTTCCTAAATTTATCAAACCTAACAAGTCTCAGACAAACATGATATCCTTATACGTATTTTCTGAAAGCCTGCCTTTATTTTTGTCGGGTGGGCGGTGCCATTGAACTATCCATTAAATTGTCGTTTTGTGCTGACTCGGACCGGCATGTCCTGCTGTATCCTTTGCCATGCCAGTTATCATCGCATCGATGTGCCGGCCACTCCGCTCGCTCCGAGCTGGTTGGCCTGGACACCGGCAACAAGGATAGCAACAAGCTACAAGCAGGAGCAGGCGACACTGGAACGTGTGCGTGGCTCAGACAGGGATTTGGAGTTATTTGCCGCAATCTCAGACATAAAGTTATACATTTCGCTTTCGTGGAGCATGCTTAAAGCGCCCCTTTCACCACTTTCACCCTCTGCTTGTCTCCTTCACAGAGCATGGGATTTCCGCTGGTCTCGCTGACGCAAAGGAACCGCACCTCCGCTGAACTGCTGTACTTGAAGGGCGATCCCTGTCCTACGGACAACACCACGGACCTGTCCACGCATATACTCTTCAACTGCAATATGCGAGCGGGTCGGGTAAGTACACTGGAGGAAAATCAACATCAATTTAATACCATAAATGCGCGTTTTCTTAAATAATACTAAATCCTAAAAGGGCAATTAATTTTGGGCAGACATTATAAGATATAATAACAGTAAATTCATATCCTAACAGCATGCGAAGTTTGTTTTTAACAATACTTTATTAGTTTATTATTATCGTTTATATATCGACTTTCGCGTCAAGTAACGATACAGTATCGATTTTTTCTGACTGATTTCTAATCCTTATACAATATAAAATTAATAATTTAATTATCTGGATGTTGTTTGAAGATAACTTTGTATTATTTGTATAAGTTAATCATTGACAGTAACTTTCTCGAGTGTAGTCCCACACATTGAAATCCTTGCCATAGGATTCTGATAGGCCATTTGTGCTGACAGCTTTGACTGGGTCGCAGTCTTTATGCGACTCTTTCAAAGGACAACTTACCTGCAAATTGCTTGCACGCTTCTAATGGCTGTCCTCCTCCTCCGCTTAGGGACAACCAGTGCTGCGTTCGATCGAGGAATGTACCTACAGATTCGAGTGGGAGACGAATATCTTTTGCCCGCCGCACGAGTGCACCTTCAGTGCGGACACCTGCGAACTGGTGCACGACGAGCTGGGCCAGCGCTTCAGCTTTAAGAGTGCGCCCTTCACCAACGACGGCAAGATTCAGGTGAGTGTCTGGGCACAAAGGAAATAAGCCTCTAAGGTCGGACACTAAACTGGGCTTTTTCCTGCTCTCAGATCGACTACAATGCCACGAAGGTGTCGGTAAATATTTGCGGAGCGCGCCGCAAGGCGATGACGGACTATTCGCAGTCGCTGGTCAACATATTCTTCACACACGAGTCGCCTAATTGCGGCAAGGAAGGTGAGTTGACGCTGCTGGTGCACTTGCAGGCCGGCTAATTCGATTTACATATTCCGGCTCTCGAGGAAGAGGGAAGGGAACTGGATAAGGAGCCCGCGTTGTCGCTTGTCGCTTCCGTTTCCGTTTCTGGTTCCGCTTCCGATTCCCTTTCCGTTGGCGCAACATGCGCGCCTTGTCGCCATTTTGTTTGCCTTTCTCTATCTGGCTTTCCGTTAGTTTTTTCTTTTTTTTCCGTTTTTGCTGCGCTTTTGGGTGTTTTGTGGAAAAACGGGAGAATCGCATTAGATTTGGCGAACAGCCCAATGCACTTTCTTTGCCCGGTGACACTCCGCTTCCTGCACCATCGTCCTCGCTTCATCCCCGATGCGATCCTCGTGGCATTTTATCACGCCATTTTTATCGCTGGTACTCATGGTTCTCATGAAAGGTGATTTCTAGGGGTATGATAGAGTCGAGGATATTTTAGGTATATAAGTATATTCTGTAGTCATCGAAGATATACAGTAAGACAAGTAATTTCCTAGGAAATCATTCCCTAGGATTGTTGTTGTTCTCTGAAAAAGCTTCTTATTTTTTCTCTCCAAATACGAGACAAATAAAACATGAAAAACTTATAGAAAACAAACTAATAAAGAGATGAGTCTTAGAAATGTCCAAATATATAGTAATGGGTATCTTATAGTCGTGGCCTTCGAAGTGAGTGTTTTTCTTGACTTTTTTTATAGCGACGCCATTCTTGCAACTGCGACATTTTCGGGCACTTGTCGTGGTTGCTCTTTTCGCTATTTTTTTTTAGTAGTTTGCTTTTTAACTAAGATTCTTTTTGTCCGTCTGAGGGGGAAATAAAAAGCAAGCAAAGTGCTTGAAATTATACAAAAAAATATATCTAGCGAGCGAGAAAAAACTGTCTACGAGATAATGCGGTAAAATAATCTTGCTGCACTTGGGAAAATCTCTCTTTTTCTCTGGAGCTTTTCATGTTTTTTCTTGATTTTATTTTATTTTTTTTGTTTGTGTTGATGTGATACTACTGCATGAATATTTAATGCATGCAGAGCAGACAGGCGGGACAGTCTGAGGACTGTGTGAGTGTGGGTGTGGGAGGAATGGGGCCTTCCTGCATCCTGTGCCGAGATTTCCCCCGGGCCACTCTGTTAGCTGCCTTATATTCGCACAATGATTTTTATTCGAGCCATTGCATGGCACTTAAAACTTTGTCATTAAAACAAAACTTTTTATTTTGACAAATAAAACTGACGACGATTTAATTATGACACATCTCCATTGTCTCAGGCTGGGCCATAAAATGGAATTATTTTAAAACTCTGTGGCGCACAAACTGTGTTGCCATTGTTTTGGGTTGGAGGACAGTGCGCAATCTGCAAGCGATCAGACAATTTTAATATGCCCAGTGACAGGCGTTAGCAGATACCAGAAATGTGGGGGTGGACCCGAAGCAGGACCAGAAGCAGGAGCAGGACCAAAAGCAGAAGCAGAAGCAGGAGGCAATAGAGAAACATTGCCCAAAATCCCAACGAGTTGTTGGCGTGTAGATTTTGTGTGGCTTTGTGACCGAAGCTGGAGGCTTTGATTCACCCACACCATGCTGGAGATGTACGCATTTCATGCTGAGCATTTGACCGACAACAGTAGCGTCTGACCCTGCAGGATTCCAGGACAGCCAGGAAACAGGGGTACGGGAGCAGCTGGGAGCTGGGAGTTGTGTTGTCGTCTGTGGTGATAATTATTTTTGGCTTTTATGCGATAACTTTGCGGTGTCCAGGCCCAATCCACTTTGCTCCAAACCCCTTGTGCTGTATCATTTGAAATTTTGATAAGGATACTGCTCTGTCTGGGCGCGTGTGTGTGGGTAAGCCAGCCTTTGTCTGGGCCAAACTCTGCTGTTGCTGCTGCTGCTTTTTGTACGCTTTTATTAGGGTTAAGATTGTTTTGAATGTGGGGTTCATTTGAACTAATTAAAGTGCTCTCGAAACTAATGCCCTATTACGCTTACGTTATCCCTTGCAGGCACGATGAACGTCCAGATCCGGCTGATATGTAGCAACCAGACGGAGAGCAGCAGTCTCATCTCCAGTGTAAGTACCAAGGATACTAAACGTATATATACAATATAAATATATATAAGAACAAGCAAGCTCTTACCTGAATCAGCAGCCACGGCATCTGGCGCTTGTTCTTGGCTCCTCGGAGGATTACAAAGAGTGTAGCACGCTTTTCAGCGCCCTGCCAAATGCGCATCAAAGAAACGCGGCAACTGTAGGGATATTTTGTGAGGTTTTTCTTGTTTATATACCCTTGCAGAGGGGATTATAGCGTTGTAGCTGCAAAGGTGACACTTGCAATCCCGTTAAGTGGTATTGATTCGCGTTATTTTGCCGGATCTTCTGTTATCCTGGGATTAAAACGTTATTCGAGGGAGTTATCACATCTTGGAAGTTTATTCTTTTAAATAAATAAAAGGAGCTACAACTAAAAATAACAACAAATATCGATATTATATTATTTCTGTCAGTACAAAAAGTAGCATAACAAGGGTATCTACATTTCGTCCTGCTCAAGTTAGCTGCCCTTTTTTTTATGTTCCGTTTTAATTTTTGTAAGCGAACAAAAAAGTCTTGGGAGTCGCTGGGTCCATTCTCAAAGTCCCGCCACAAGGCACTGGGACTACCCGGCTTCAAAGTAAGAATGTATGAAATATGTGCAAGGAAAAGGGCAACCAGAACAGGGACATGCACAGGGACACGGACTAACTGGCGCCGGAGAGCCGCCACCTTGCAAGAAACGGCGGTTTTTGTGGGCGGCGACTTAGGCGGGTGGCTTGGGAGGAGCCCGGAATGCGGCAGGTGTCCTTTGTTATGCTTACCACCTGGCAATCGGCTTTGCCTGTGCATCTTCCTGGCTTTCAGCTCTTTTTCTGTGTCTTTGTCCTTTGTCTTTCCATATTTCTGTTTTTGCGGTTCGCTTTGCATTTCTGGCTTGCTTCTTGTCTAAGGCCCTCACCTGCGTTCACCTGTTCACCTGCCCTTAGCTGCTGGTTGAAGCTTTTGTTTCCCTGAGTTCATTCGTGTCGCACGAGGCTTTGTTGTCATCCGGGCACGCAGGATCAGCCGGCGGGATATGCAGGCATTGTTCGCAGTGACCTCCTCATGTATTGACCAGGTGACCCTTGGACTTTGGCCCGGGTATTGCCTTGCCAAGAGGCTGCTGGAAATTAAATTAGAAGCAGGTCCTTTAACGCGCGCCTGCTGAGTTTGCTATGTGTGTTGGGGGAGTAATAATATAATTAAGTTGCATTCGCCTGCAGCACTTTGACTAATGACCAAGGATCCGACTTTGTTGTGGCTTTTCCAGGAGCCCAGCCAGCATCATTAGCATGCAGGGCATGAAGCTTGTGCGCCGGTTGGGTCTCTTTAAGCTAATTAATAATTGTTTGCTTTGCTTGCACGACAATTAACCGCAGGTTGCTGAAATATTTCCCCATTTCCACGAGTACAATGCATCGTAATTAGTGGCGCAGGTCCGATTGCATTAGCCGCCGCCCCGAAAAACGTTTTGCAATTAGTGCTTGAGGTCAACTCGCACTCCCAAACCCAAAAGCACTCCACTGGCCATCATCAGGCGGGGCATTGTAGTCCATTACGCAAAAATTACGCCCTAGGAAGTGGCGCTGATTGAAAACATTTGCCGCGCCCGCTTTCTAGGTCGATAGTTTTATGTTCTACCCCGGCAGTCAGCCAGCCAGGACTCGCCTGTGTTTGGCTTCGATTTTGCATTTGTGGCACCAGGCAATTGACCCAAATTTAAACCAGCTGCAAGCTGTTTGCCACCTCCGACAAACGCTTCCAAATGCCGCCGCCATCGCCAACGGGGGCCCCGTGTCACAGATGCGGGCTGCGGCCTCTGTCACCCAATCACCATACCATATTTCGATTCGCTTAGCACCAGTCCCCGTCCCCAACAGACGCACTGCTTCCGTGCTTTGGAAATGTGTATGCATTATCCGATGATGTTAATTGCTCGACACGCTCCCTGGGATCCTTAATATTTGCAATTCCTTGTCCGAGCAGACAGCTAATACATCTGAGTGGCTCAACAGGTTAAGCCGAACAAGATGTTGTGGTCACCTAAGAGGGGAAGCGGAAAAAAGGAGCAAACAGGAGCTTATCATTCAAAGAACCCCAACACGTTTTAATCCTTGAACTGCACAGCGGAAAATAGCCCTTTCCGCTACACCTTAAAAAATAGGGGAATTGTGTAATTAAAAATAGGAAATAAAATAAATATTAGCGCAGCTTATAAGTAAATTTCTCGTTCGATACTGCTTGTACATTGCAGAAAAGCTCTCTTACGTGCATTCTTTAATATATTTTATATTTATACTTCTTCCTTGGTAAAAGTGAATATTTTCCTGAGAAAGGGATCTTGCTAGCGACTTTGCAGTCTCCTGAATATTTTCTCCAAGTGTTTATGTGTGCAATTATACCCTACTATATATACACAACGAAGGACAACTTTTTGGGGCAGCAACAAAAAGGAGCTGTGCACACGGCTCCTGGTACTTGTCCTGGTACTGGCAGAGGCGCTGTTGGAAAATTAGCGATTCAATGAAATGGGATTTTAAATGGCTGCAAACTTTTTAATGCGTTGCTCCCTGCATCACCTCCTCCGCCAGCTACAGCTCCACTGCTTCCTCTGGCAACCCAGAACCCAGAAGCAGACCTTGTTCTCCTCGCGGACATGTTCGTGTCTGGTGCGGCGCCTCGCCGTGACGGGAAAGTTTGTGCCAGCTTTGGCTGGCGAGCGTTTTTGCCTCGCCACTTGCAGTTGTTGCCGGTTGCCAGTTGCAGTTGCGCCGCAAAAGTTTTTAAATTATGCGCACATTTGCTGTTTCATTTTGCAGGCGCTGGTCGCGCCGGAAATGGTCTTTGGGTGAAAGTGTTGCCAGCGAACACAGAACACAGAACACAGCACAGCGAGGGTTTTTCCAGGCGACCCAGGATGCCGGAAACAAGCTGCGAGCAGTTGTTGCGCCACAAATTTGTGCAGGCCACTGGACGAGGATGGGAAGAGGAACGGGAAGAGTGTGTGGGCGTCGTATTTTACTCGGAATTTATGCCCGACCCCACCCGTCCTCCATATCAATTTATTTATTTATTTTCCTTGCACTTAATGAAGAAAGTTTCTAATTACAAGAATCCGTTTCCTTGCAGGACCAGCAATGCAATTTGCTTTATGTGCAGCGAACGCCGAGCATCTGCCAGTTCCTTTCCCTTGCCGCGCCCCAGCAGGATGCCGAAGGCGGTGGCTCCACCAGCTCCAGTAGCTCCAGCTCCACGAGCACTAGCACCAGCACCACGACGACGACAACGACGGCTTCGCCAGCGGGTAAGCCAACCGAGGCAGCCACGTCGACAACTACAACGACAACAGCTGGCCCCAATCCGGCGGCTACTCCCATCGGGCCGACGGCCTCCGTGGGCAGTAAGTGCAGCTGGCCCGCTCTGATTGCACCGCCATCCATCACTCATCCGCCCCGTTTTTCGCATTTCGCAGCCATCCTGGCGGCCATTTTGTCGGTGACCTTCTGCGTGACGTGTCTGGGACTATTCGCCTTTTCGCCGGCGCGAAGGCAGCGCGTGCGTCGCTTCTTCCGGCGCAGCAACTCAGCGGTCCGCTACTCCCGGGTAAGTTTGCCACCTAATGTAACCGCCCAGGAGAAGGACTAGAAGCCAGACGCCAGGATCTAACGAGGCTATGTCCTGCTGCCCCAATTTTTTCCTCCCGTTAGGTGCAGTCCAATGAGGAGGCTAACCTGCTGCTAGAGCCCAACGGAGAGTTCACTGAGAGCGACGATGATATGCTGCTTTAGGTGGGCTAACTTCAGCCCAAGTCGTCGGAGGAGGACATGTCTTGGCCATTAGTGGGGGGCAAAACAAGGTGCTGGAATGGAAGAGAGGTAGCTAGACAAAGACAAAACAAGATAAACAAGATCCCAAAGTGAGAAACATTGAACACCAAAGACATAACTGAAAACTGGAACTGATTGTGAGCTAAAAAAAAAAGAAACAAAACTAAAAAACCCTAGAAGGCAAGTAAGGATTAGGGGATGAGAACTGCTTAAGGATGTTGATATAAAATTGTACAATACGCATAGGCTACAACGACGACATACAGAACCCAATTAACGGACCTATATATACATATACATACACACACACTATATATTTTATATACCCTTCGTATGAAATGGATGATCCCAGGCCTAACCCGAACCCCGTAGCTATAGATAAGTGCAATGTGCATTCACAAGAGAATTGCCACGGACAATTGCTTGAATCGTATTTTTGCTGGCAGCTACAGATATATACCAGAAAGCGCGGCAGCTTGTTTCCTTCCATTAACAATGTGATTTCTTTTGTGGGCCTCTCGAGTGCCCATTTTACTGTATTCCTTTGTAACGATTTGTATTTTATTCTAATGCAGTCTGTACTTATATTTTTATTTCCGTCTTGTTTGTTTTAGTTCATTAAGTCCAATATAAATAAATGTACAACTTTGAATGTATACATATATAAAAATAATAAAAACTATGAAAAAAATGAAAGTGTACCAAGAATCTAAGGAAAGTATTCACTAGTTTTAAAACGAAGATCAATGCGATGAGTAAGAACCATAGAACGATGAGGTTAAGAGCAGAACAACGAGTTAGAGGTAAATAACCAGCGAGTAGAGTTCAAGGTTTAAACGACGACAGGGTTCCCTTTTATATTTCAAAACGTATTCTTTAATAAATTAAATAAACCCACAAAAAAAATATATAGAAAAATCCACTCCCATTTAAAGTAAAACCTCAATTGCTTAATTTTTAAAATATATTTTATTTGCGTTGTATGTATGTGTTTTCCATATACAATTAGAATTAATTTACTCATATGCGTTACAGAGTAGATGAGTGTGTCTGCGTAAATTTGTAGGTACCTTAGGCATTACATATCAGAGACAATCTATAGCTTAGACGATATACACATACTTTAGCTTAATTACATTTACGTATCATAGACGATATTCTGTTGTTTTCGTATGAATGAAGAGGCTAGCCTAGATGACGTGGTAATGGGGTTTCTTTTGAAATTTGAATAATGTCTCGCTCGCAGTATGTACTTATTTATATAGCGTCGTTTAAATGGGCGTGAGATTACAATTGATATTCGTGATAGTTGCGGCGAGTAGGAAATCTGGTGCGTTACGTTTGTAGTGGAAAGGTCGGAAATTCTCATTCAGCGTATGTACAGAGAGGTGTGTATGTGTGTGTGAGGGGTGAATAATAGTTACTTAGGCCTAAATATCTAGCATACGTACATACATACAAAGAAGGCAATTTGTATTTCTCATTTCGGTAGCATTTGTTGTCGTTATGTTTTGTTTTTGTTCACAATTAGAGAGATTCTAGACTACTATTTGGATACGTCGTATGTGTATTGCATGCGGCTCTTACTCAGTGGTAGGTTGCGTTCTAACAAACAATAAGTAGGTATATGTAGGTCGAAATAAAGCTCGATTTGTTCAAAAGTGGGTTTCCCATTCGATTTCGCTTGAGATTCCATTCCGTTCAAAGGTAAAAATACATAAATTAACTTGTCATGGGATAAGGTATTTTAGCATTGAGCTATTCTCAGTTTGTTTTGCGGCGGCAGCTTACAATAATCCTAATGTACAAATAATTACTAGTTAAATGAGATTTGCTGTCTTGCGAGAGGCTGCGCAGGGTCTAGGCTAGGCTTAAAAATAACACTTAACAGAGTCATGCTTCCTACTTGCATTCCATCCTCAAACTATTATTTCTCTTTTAGTTTTTTCTTTAACAAAGGCCACATGAAATATTGAAATTGGAAACTTGTATAAACTTTTCCTGGAGCTCCTACAGGCGCAGGCTGTCTAAACCTAGGAGGGACCAAATAGGGGAGGAAAATCGATAATATTCTCTAGACTTTTTACATTCAGCTGGGTGCTTCTCCGCCTCGTCCTTGGCAGTGGGTTGCGGCCTCTTCTCTAACGGAACAATAGCTCATCGTCGGGATCGAACTGGAACAGCTCCGCCTTCTCCCAGTCCTATACGTCGCTCTGTTTCGCATTCGTGTTGATGATAAAGGCCCCGTTGATGTGGCCGTTGGCATGGTGGTGCGCCTTGCCGTTGGGCGTGTAGAGATTCGTCAGTCCGTTCTTGCCATTGGCAATCATCATGGCCGGGTGCGTGGTCCCTCCGTTCAGCTGCGCCACCAGCGGATTCTTGGTGGCCTCCGCCGGCGGCGTGGTCAGCGGCGGCGTCACTGGCGACGGTTTGATCAGTTCCAGCTTGTCATCGGTGGAACCCTTCAGCGGCGACTTGATCAGAGCTCCATTGCCCATATTTCCAAGGGACTTGCGATGGGGCAGGGCGAATCGCAGCTTATCCCAGAACCACGGATCGCCCCACTTCAGGTAGGTGTTCATCTTCAGGTAGGCCTTCAGCTCCTCGTCCAGCTTCTCCACATCCCCGATGTCCGAGTAGATGATGACGATGATGCGGGCCCGACCCTCGTTCAGCGCCGATCGGTGCGCCGCCCTGAACTCCATGCGCGCCCACTCCGACTTGATGAAGTTCTGGCTAAGCACGATGATGGTTCGCCGCGAGTCCGCCACGGAACGCATGATGTTCTCGGGTATGTGGCCGCCCACCAGCCAGTCGCGTTCGTGCACGCACAGCTGGAACTTCTGGGGACCGTGCTCCAGCTGCGGCACCAGGTAGTCCTCGATGAAGCTCTGGTCCTTGTGCGAGTACGAGATGAAGGCGTCGAACTTCTTGTCCTTGTCCAGCTCCTCCTCGGTGACCAGCCACAGGAACATGTTGTGGGCGTACAGCCAGATCTTGATCTCCATCTGGTACTTGTAGTACAGCGCCGCCGTGAATCCGGCCAGAAGACCAGTCAGAGCGATCACCACGGCCAGGGCAATGAAGGCGCTGCGATCGTCCGGACAGATGTCATTCGTCGACAGCTCCACCATCCGCGTGGGCGACTCGGCGTTCATGCACATCATCTCGTTGCGATCCTCGATACGCTCAAAGTTGTCCTGCGTGAACCGGAGCAGGGGCTTGGCGTCGCAGTCGCACTTCCAGGGGTTCCCGGCCAGCCTCAGCGAGCGATACGGCATGGTGCGATTGAGGAAGCCCAGCACTGTGGCGTTGAGCGCCTGAAGCTGATTCCGGCTCACGTCCAAGTGGTTTAGGTGTCGCGGCAGTTGGTCCACCTCAATGCTGGTGAGATTATTCCCAGCCAGATGTAGACTGGTCACCCTGTCGTAGCCGCGAGTGTCGAAGGAAGGCAGGCTGACGAGGGTGTTGTTCTCCAGATACAGCTCCATTATCTCCAGATTTTCGTGGAGCTTCGGCAGCCTGGGCACCTCGGTCAGGTTCCCGCTGCTGCACTGCAACAGCAAAGCCTTGTCAAAGGTTCGCACCCAGCAGCTGCAGCCGAGCGGGCACTGTCGCTCTCGCGGATCATCCGAAATGTCCAGCGGGCAGATGAGCTTTTCGGGCAGCACCCGGCGCACCTGTGTGTCCTGCAGAGCACTGGGCTGGCTGCAGGTCAATCGATCCGTGCGTAGCTTAAACTGCCTGGTGTACGCGGGCACATGTTCGCCCCTAACCAGCTGGATGAAGCGGAGCAGCAAGCAGTCGCAGACCAGGGGATTGTCGTTGAGATCAACGACCACCCTGGTGCTGATGTCACCATCAGTCACCTCCAAGTCCGCCGGCATTTGAATCCTCGTGATCTGGTTGTGCGTGAAGTTAACGTGCAGCCGGTTCTTGGACAAGAACTGCAGATCCTCGTAGGACAGCGAGCTGATGTTGTTGTAGCTCAGGTCCAGCACCCGCAGTTGCGTCAGCACGAACTTCCAGTCGGAGTAGATGAACAGCACCGAGTTGTTGCGCAAATTGAGGGTTTCCAGCTGGCTCAGGGGGTTGAAAGGTGAGATCGCTTCCAGCAGCGGTTGCTGCAGACTGATGTCGTTGTGTTCCAGGTGCAGGTGTCGCAGCTCACTGGCGCCAACGAATGCGCTGGGATCGATGGTGCGCAGGCGATTCCAACTCATATTCAGGATCTCCAGGTGGTCCAGTCTGCTGAACAAGTCACTGTTTATGGGTAAAGGAACAAATACAGAAATTATTTAGTTACTTTGGTAAGGAAAACATACTTTGAAGAGCCTAAAATTATATTTTAAAGAAATAAACTTATTAATTACCTGCTAATCCCTGTCAGCAGATTATCCTCTAGATTCAACTCCGTCAGCTTGGCGGTGTGCTCAAATAGCATGTCTGGCAGATGCGTCAGCCGGTTGCTGCTCAGGTCCAGACTCAGCAGATTCACCTGATGCTCCAGCAGCCTGGCGGGCAGCGTGCTCAGTAGGTTCTCCTTCAGCGAGATGTTTGTGATCGCCGTAGAGTGCTCGAAGAGGTCGCCGGGCAGCGTCTCCAGTTCGGATCGCAGGAGGACGACCTTCAGCTCCTGAAGGTTGGCAAACAGGCGCGACGGCAGCGTGGTGAGTGGCACACGATTGTTCAGGATTCGCACCTGCTGCAGGTGCTGGTTGTGCTCGAAGAGACCCTCTGGCAGGGAGCGGAAGTGATTGGCACTCAGGTTGATCTCTGTGAGATTCGTGAGCAGGGCGAAGACATCGTGCGGCAGCTGCTCGATCCCGTTGGCATGGATATCCATGTCCAGCACCGAGGTGGCGCCCTCGAAGTCGTGCTTGGTCAGATTGTGCAGCTGATTGTTCCACAGATTCAGGTGCTTCAGCTTGGGCATTTTGCTAAAGATGCCAGGCGGCAGGCGCTTCAGTCGGTTGCTGGCAAACTCGATGGACTCCAGGTTCTCCAGGTTGTCGAACAGGTGCGGAGGCATCTCGGCAATGTTGGCCATCAGCTCCAGGGCACTCAAGTTCCGGAGATCGTTGAGCAGGTTGCCGGGTATGTGCGTGGGACGACGCGAGGTGAACCGCAGACGCTTCAGGTTGTGCAGACGCTCCAGGTGCTGACGCGTGATGTTCATGCCCAGGTTGTCGCTCTCGAAGATCAGCATCTTGGGCGTGGGTATGCCCAAAAAGTCTAGTATCCCGGCAATGGGCGTGTGTCCTGGCAGCAGGCACCGCTGCATCGTGACCATATCAATCTCGCCGATCCTAACGTTCGGCAGCTGCTGGTAGTCCGAGGTGTCCGTCAGGTTGCACACGATCTGAACAATGTTCCGGTTGGGCTGGATGTTCAGCCGGAACTTGGGGTTCTCCTCGTAAGCCGGGCAGTGGATCTCGTACTCCGACATGATGGGTGCGCAGTGGCAGGCCGTGCTCACGCTCAGCTCGGTGCACTCGTCGCGACCAAAGGACGCCTTGGCTGCTGGCCAATGGAACAGTTGGAGGAGCACCACCAGCAGGAGCAGCGACAGCTCCGTAGCTGCTTTTAATCGCCGCATTATGGACAAATTGTGTGTACGGTTTGGGCTTCCTTTTTTGTTGTGTTAGGACTGCAAGTAAGCAAGTGAATTGAAGAAAATAAATTTACTAAACTTTAATTTTCTTATCATATGCGACCTTATTTTATTAGTTCAGTATTTATGATTAACCTAGTTTATAGGCTTGTAACTTGTATTCAGAATATACATTTATAAGACAAAATAAAGAAAATATACATAATAAAAGATAAGTCCATGGAGACGAGAGCTTACAAGATCCCTTAGGGAATTAATAGAACTTAGCTCATTTTCACGGAAAGCTAGTTCGCGAAAATCCAGTTTAAACAAGAGTTTTATTTATTTCTAGTTCTAGACTTCTCCCTATTACTTCCTGTAATTAATAAATGTTTAATTTGAGGAATAGTTTTAATTCAGCGGAATGAAAGAGGACATTTGTCATTATCATAATGACAAGCTGTGTACGCACACAAATATTCTAAATGTAATGAAAAGGCGGCAGCGACTTTGTGGGCGGAGTAGCAACTTTGGAGTAATTATATGGAAAGTGAAACAAAACTGAATACAAACATTTGACATTCCTTAATGGAATAAGCGTGGAAAATGTGCTCATTACGGCGCTGGCAGTGCGCTGTGCGTGAAATAAAGTCTTGTGAATGCGGCTTAATCAGGGACAGTTAATTAAGCGCCAGTCAAAAATTTTGACAGCCTGGCAAAAATATTTCATTAGCAGCACACACACACGCACGCATACATAGGTAGCCGAAAAATGAATTCAATTTAAATGTGCGGACGCTGCCGGGCGGAAAATCCCGACTCCTGGGCAAGGATACGCGCTCACACAAAGCGACACCTCGGGTATAAATATGGCACGAACAGCGGACACACACACACACATCCTTTCGCTCGCTTCCTGGGCCATGTTGCATTTCATGGTTGGCTCACCTCGAAACCACGCCCAGCTTCTGTTGCTCCGTAATCCCCGCCAGAGTCAGTCCCTGCGTCTGTGTGGTGTAATTACGGTCAGGGAGTGTATAAAATTTTGTAAAACGCTCTTGTGCTTGTGCCATGCTAGTGCTCGTGCTCCTTCGTCCTTTCCACTTCCTGTTGCTCCGTGCGACAAGTGGACATCGGGGCACTTTACGGTCTTTGTGCATTTAATGAATTTGTCATGCGCTCGAGTGCTGCATAATACGAGATTTTCGTAGAAGCCTCGTCAAGTCCTTGCTCTCAATCTCCGTTGCCCATTGAAGTCGTCGTCCTGCTCCTCAATCCTGATGGTGACAATTTAATTGTGCCCATTACCGAACAATTTGAAGGGAATTCAATTAAAAGTTTCGGCCTCGTAGCTGTCGCCTGTCGTCTCCTCTAAAAAAAAGGCAACTTTAGGCCATATTGCATTTGCCAAGAAAAAGAGAGTCAAGTCCCTTTCGCCGACAGACAGGCAGACGCTTTTGAATGAAATTTTGATAAGGCAATTTAATTATGCGCGCCGTAATTTGATTTTCAAATTGGTGACTTTTCCTCATTAATTAACTGCCGGACAATGACGAAATTTCGCCCATCTTGCCTCGAGCTGTGAAAATTGTGTTATTGATTTTCCTTTTCCATTCGGTCAGCAAAATCAGCACACACTTTAAATTTCTTCGTGATTTGTTTATAAAAAGAGTTTAAATTTAAAATTCAATTTCGGCAAAACCAACAGCATTGATTAGACAGTTTATTTGTTCTAAAAAGTGTTATGCCATCGAAATATTGTCGAATGCTTATGGTAATAGTTATTGCAAATCGACGAGGGCTGTGTGTTTGCCATCAGATTGCAGATATTGTCTCGAGTTGCTTTTAAGCTATTAGATGGCAGACTAGACACGCCGCCGCCTCCGGCTCGGGTTCATTTCCGAACTCAACACCTTGTTTTCCTAGTCCAGGATTCGTGCTTGGCTTATGCAAGGCAAGTAAGTTTCCACCTCTCCCAGCCATCTCCTCAAACGTCATCCTCATCCTCGGGTAGCTAATGCTCCTGCTCCTTCTCCTGCTCCTGCCTTGCTATTTGTGTAGCCGACTTCAATTTCGCATAAAACTTTAAGCACTTTTCACCCAATGAGCCGGCCCTCCCCTGAAACTACCTTCTCTCACAGAACCTGCTGTGTTTTGCCTTTTAAATTTCTTGGCCAAGCCAAGTAAAGTGAGAGCCAGTCAGGCACACAGAGAGAAAAGCCGCGGACCAAGAGTATTCCACAGTGACTAATAATTAAGTATTTCTTTAGTTTAAATTGGTTTCTATCAGAACAAATACCCTAAATATTTAGTTGTTTAGATTAAAATTTAAGTCCAGAACTAACTAGTGATTTTAAAACCCATTAAAAGGTGTTTAAAAGAATGCTATGCCATTTTTTAACAATATGAAATATTCTAGCATAGTATTGGACACCTTTACAAGGGTTTTACATTATTTCTCCCTGTGCATATTGTTGGTAAAGCTCGCCAATCTGGCTATTGTTGTTGCTGCTGCTGCTGCTGGCGCTCCGCCTTAGCTGCTTTTCTTGCCAAGATTTTAAACATTTATATTCACTTAGGAAAATTACTTTTCGCTTTTATGCCACGCTGGCCGTGTAAATATCCAGCAACGAGCTGGAACCTGGCTCGTTCAATCCGCATTGATATCCCGAGCGCGTTTTGTTTATGCAATCTAATCTAGGCGAGCGACGGGGCGGTTCCCCCTTCTATTTGTTTGTTGACATCTTGCCCCAAGCGTAACGGGCTGGAAGCAGGAGTCCCTCCTTGCCAGGACTCCAACGCAATCAGGCTTGAAGTGTTGCCAAAGCTAGGCGCCACACTTTCCGAGAGGCCCTGGCAATTAATTGAATCCTGCCCTGGCACCCAATTTAATCCCGCCAAGGCAATTAAAAATAATTGCTCATTTTACACACACACACACTCACACATGGCTGGAAATTATGAACACACACCATGTGTGTATGGGTGTTCCGCTCGATTTAAAATTTTTGTCTTGTTTAATTAGACGCCCGGTGTCGTTAATAAAGGTTAACGAAGTTTTGCCAACGCGCAGATTTTTCACACATTTTCACAGGTCTCTCGTACGAGTCCTGGTGAAACCCCAATACCCGCACGTACCACACACACACACTGGCGGAGATTCACAGACATTCCAGTTGAGTGCGCATTTTTGCACTCACATGCTCGCTTCCGGTATGTAACGGTACTAAATTCATTAGGCACACTAAATTACAACCGCAGGCATGGCAGGCATGATGAGGTTGCGGCACAACTCGAGGAGCAGCGAGAGCTACTCCCTTTCACCTTGGATTTTTATTGCTCACCCAAGGAGTACACAATGTAAGCCTTCCCCGAGAAATCCAAGGAACCACTCAGGCAAGAGGCACGCAGGCTGGTGGGGCGCCTCCGTGTAGGTTTGCGTCTGATGTTTAATAGTCGCACCGCCCGCAGCGTGCTCGTGCAAAATTGGCTTTCGGGATGCCTGCCTGCCGCAGAGCATTTTATTATTGCCAAGCAGCCAGGAGCCATTAAATGGTTAAGTTTTCTTAATACTCCAGCCCTGACGGGATTACGGCAATGCCAAAAGCGTTTAAATGGCGTTGACATATTGTGTGCGCCCCTTAAATTAATTTTTCAATTCTCGAATTTTCATGTGCAGAAAGGGATTGCCATGCCAACTAGAATTGGCAAGAGCCAGAGAGCTCCAGCACCAGCTCCAGCTCCAGCTCCAGCTCAAGCTTCCATTCATCAATCAACATGACTAATTACTACAATTCCTGCCAAGCGGCTGGAGCTCTGCCTCTCCAGCTCCAACTCCGTTGCCAAGGAGAGTGGCAAAAAAAGCTAAACAACTTGTTTAACAATTTCTTATTAAAAACTTACAAATGCTCGAGAAAAGTTCTTACACGCATGTGAAGCACAGTCAGCAAGTGAGACTGGCTTTTCCCCCATTTCCCATTACCCATTTTGCAGAGGAGAAGGTCTTGGCCAAGTGCGGTTTTTGTATCCCAATGCACTGGCAATGTTTCATTTTCCTCCAACCGCCTTCCCTGCCTCCCTTCCACCATGTACATACATGTATGTGTATGTGCGGGTTGTTTGCCAAAGGATTTCAATTCCCCCAAAAACTTTTGCAAGTCTTTTGGCCCCATGTTTCTGGTTTTACAGGCATCGCCTCCAACACTTTGGTGAGCAGCCGAGACATGTTTATATAGCCAGCCAGATGGGCCAATGTATTGCCGAACCGGAGCTTTAAGTAAACATCTGTGTTCGCCAAGAAACCAAGGAGCGAACCAAACAACCGGCGAACGCAACTCGCAAGATGTGTTCTGGGAGGTGGAGAGGCGGCAGCATGTGAAGAGTCTCTAAGCGGGTCTTAATATCGCAAAATTGGAAGCTGTTCAATATGTGTGATTGGCAATGTGGCAGCGTCTGTCTGCCGCAAACACAATTGCTGCAACATCTTTTGTATTGCGACTTCTTCACACAGAAAATGTATCTTCTATGTGATGAAACATTTTTAATAATATAGCAATTTACTATTTCTTAAGTAGTTTCATTAATAGAAGCTTAGCTAGTTTTCTTATCATTGTAAATATTTGTAGTTTATGAATTTCCTATATTTTTGCTATGCTTAAATCTTTACTATGTTCAAGAAGTTCCTTAGACAATCTCAAGCTAAATGCAACCCGGCTAATTATGCTCAAACGGAGCAAGGTTAAGAGACATTCCTCGGATGAATACATTAAATCCGCTTTCATTATTTATGGCTTACACTTTCTGCTGAATTTTTTCTTTTCCATCAAAATTCCAGGGACGAAAGGAGCAACCGAAAGTACTCGAGTCTCGGAGACGCTGTGAATTGAAAATATCTCGAAGCTGCTTTCGCTGTAACGCCTTTGCCTAAGTGCAAACCGCCGACGGGCTTGGCGAGTCGCTCAAGTGCACAGGCAGAAGTGCTGGCAGAGGAGGAGAAGGAAAGGAGAACCGGGAATGAGTCTTAGGGAATGTTCCCATTTAAATGCAAAATTTTCTATTAGTAAACGCATCAGCGGGGCTCAGGAGCAACTTCCCAGCAGCAGGCGAACAAAAAGCAACTTCAAAGTCAGCGACAAATCCATAAGATACTCGCTAGCTCACTCATTACTCTTGGCAGCTTGCACAGCTCACTGAAAGTTCAACTTACAGCAGACAGCTCGAGCCAGCGAGCGGATGAAAGAAAAAAGGGGTTAAGACCTGATTTGCGTACTCCTCGCAGTCCCTTCACTCTCCACCCTCTACTCCCAACACCCACATATTTTCGCGAAGGGCCTCTCCAGATCTCGTTGAAAGCCAGCTCATTGTCTGGGAAATAGAAAGGCGGCAAGGCGATGCTGAGGCTGAGGCTGCTCAGGCAGCGGCTGCAGTTTTAAGGCCCTAGCAAGGGGTATTATTATAAATGTTACAAAGTTTGTAATGCTGTAAAAAATATACAATTTTGCATTTAATTTTAGTATCAATAAAAATCAAAAGAGAACTTAGTTGCATTTAAGCAAAGTTGTACTGGAATATACAAGTTTTTAAGTGTGATTGATCTGTATGGTTTTTTTTATGACTCCGCGTACACAATTAGCAATTTACTACTCATAGTTTAAGGCTAAAATACCTCTAATGATTATCATTTTGCAGGGCATTAAAACTTCGTTTTTAAGAAAAGCATTCCCGCCTTTTCGCTTCTTTTTAGCCTCCAAGAAGTCGCCAAGTGAAAGGCTTTGTAATGTCATTTGTCTGTTAATCATGTTGTCGTCCCCAAGTCCCCGAAGTTTTTCGCAAAGTTTTTTAGCATAATGCGCTCGTGCCCGAGACAAATGCAAAAACTTGTTGAGCCCACGGCCGGATGGGTGCCAGCGGCGGAACCGGCAATCCAGCAGGCATGCGTCACGCATTCAAGTTTAATAGGGTCCCCCTCCCCACCATTGTTGTTGCTGGTCGACGATGACGACGATGATGATGATAATGAGGTTGATGATGGGCCATGTCGATGCACAGCAATCTCTGCTTATGCTACACGCCTTGAAGGTTGACCAGAAAACGCAGAAGCAGCACCGCCGCCGGCCAATTGTTTACTCTAGTTTGCCTCGAGCCCGATCACAACTGTGGCGAAGCCCTGCCCCAAAGTCACTCAAATGGATACTCGCTGCGGTCGACTGCTCCTCCACTCCTCCACACACACACACACACGCACACATTTCCAGCTCCTTGCTTGGCTCACTTAGCGCACATCCTGTCAGCCAGGTTGATGCGGCCAGCCGTGTTTAGATTCGGTGGATGGGCAAACATTTAACGTAAATTGATTTCCACTCACCAGGCGATGACGTGGTGCACACGAGCTCAAGTGTGCAGGCGAAAAAATTATATAAACTATAAACTATATCGTCTCAGTAAATTTAATACCCTTTAAAAGGAATAAATCACATGTTAATCAGTTAATTTTTTGTACTAAAGCCTGATTAGTTTTAAAGATTAAATGGTGGTCAATAATTACCACATAAATCACGAACATATTTATTTATTGTTTTGGAATTTTTCTCTGTGTGGGCGTACAAAGGTTGGGACATCTTTCCGCTTTAGTTATCGCTAGGTCCTCGTCTTTGCTCTGGTTGATTATTCCGGGAGAAGCAGCAGCAGCTACCATCAATCTCCCTGGCCAAGTCCACTCTTCCACTTGCAACTTGTCATTTCCTTAAGCTCCGGAGTTGCTCAACTGGAGGAGCACACACTCACTCCACCTCCTTCTCCTCGGGCGGCTAAGTAAATTTATCTGCAACTTCCACACACGCACAGTCCATCACATAAATAAACAACTCGACGGTAGGAAGACAGCACTGGCCGCCAGCAGAATAGGAATAAAATAAAATAATAGACACCCCAGTCCAGTCCCGGCATTCGCATTCAATTTGGCCAGGGAGGTGAACTCCCCGAGCCCATGGCTCTGCCATCGTAAATGAAAATGTCGTCCATTGCACGCTCCGCCGGCGTTCGTTTAAACAGCGTTTTATGGCTATGACTGGACGAGTACGACAAGGTACGGATGCGAGTACGTATCTAAGTGGCAGGCCAAGCACCACCACTATCGGCCCTCATATTGTAAATAATACAGCATAATGCCTGCTGTCTCTTCTGCCGACCAGCCCAGCCCAACCCATCTGAGCCGTCTTTGGCCAACCCATCCAACCCATCGACAATCCGCCAAGTGTGGCCAAGTCCAATTGCCACAAGAGGCACGCGTACACTAGCAGAAAATATTTTACGAAAGACATGTTCCTAAAGTGCTGAAGGTAAATACTAACTCCAAGACTTGAACGTTTATCTCTTGAGGAAATATTTAGTATGTTATACCAAGTTTCTTAGTAGTAGCTCTATTTTGTCACAGAAAAACAGCATTTATTGTATTTCTTAAATTTCTTACTTCAATCTTTTGGATATATCTTCTTTCCGAGTGCATACCTCAATTACCAGAGTCAAGGAAGAAAAGCGGAGGAGCCGCAGGCACTGGGTTGTCTTTAATCTTTGGGGACAGGTTCCACAACTACTTAATTTTTCGTACCCGTGTACTTGCATTCAAAGTTTGGCTTTCGCTTTGTCTCTGCTGTGGGCATTTTTATGCTTTCTTGATTTCTATTTATTCTGGCTGTCGCCGTGCCTGTCGCTGTTTGTTTGCTGCCTGTTTTCCTGCTCCCGGCCAGGTCCCGGTCCCGGTCCCGGTCCCCGTCCCAGTCCCGGTCCCCGTCCGTTTGCCGGCCCTCATAATTTGCGCTGTGTTTTATTGTATGCAGCTTAATTCGCGGACCCGCAGTCCTTCCTCCTCCCAAAATCCCCAGCCCCCAACTCGCGCTATTGTGCCTCAGTTGTTCTGCTTTAGTTCGACGTTGAAATGTGAGTCACGTTTAAAGTTGTGCGTTGGGGCCTTAAATGGCATGCTTGCTGGCCATGATTATGGTGGCGGAATCGGAGAAAGAATCCCCTTCTGGGCCGATGCCATATATAGCGCTAATTGTGCACATTTTGCGCTTATTATAAATAAACGCACACGACCCAGCCAGCCGGCTGCTGCCGTTGCTATTGCCCATTTAAGCCGGGTTGGTGGTGTTCGGGCCCAGTTCAATAGGGGCCATATTTTTTTTATATATGTATATTTTTTTTTGGCAAGCAGACGGAAAACCCAAAGTTGCAGCGATAATTAAGACACTTTAGCGAGTTTCGTTGGCGCCATTCGCTCTTAGCTTGGCGTCGACAAACTTTAAGACTTTTCTCGTTAAAACTGCAAAGAGATTTCAATGAATAAAAATCGAGATGAAATAAATATCCCCATACGATTTCCTTCGTAGGTCCTTTGTTTTAGCTCTGAAACTGGGGAACATATTTCCGTCTGACGCTTCCGAAAAAAATCCCAAATCATTCCCTTGCCAACCGAGTTATCTGTGACGGCCTGGCCTAATCCCAGTACAATATTTATTTTGTAAAATCACTATTTTGTGTGCATATTTGCGCAGATTGCTTTATGCAGCTCACACAGGATGCACACGCCACAAACATACATGCACCGACAGTCACCACATCCGATGCAGCAAAAATCGAACCAATGAATGTCCGACTAGGTTTGGGAGAAGCCAAAAAAAGGACCGGGTTTGTCCTTCATTGTCGGCTAAAATCCGTACGATTTTGACGGTTTTTTTTTATTATGCTCTGATTTTGGTTATTTATTGTCCTCTATTTTCGTTGGTTTTTTACAGCTCCCTGCGGGGCTCTGGGCAGGCATTAAATATGTATACATATTGATAGATTTTGGTCGCCGCTTTGATTAACATTTAAAATGGTTATGGCCAGTGTGTTGATATATGTTTCGCACGCATTTATAGAGACATTAACATTTATCAGAGTCGGGAAATAAAGGAGGAGGAGGTCCTGCTGCTTAACATATATTCACCGAATAGCCGCGAAAAGGAAGGATGAGCTGACCTGGGGACAAGGCCAGGCCGCAATGGCGATAAATAAAGATTAAAATCTGTGAAACGGTCACAAAAGTGCCTGGCACTTCATTTCAATTTATGTGCATAAGTATTTATATTTATACGCACACACACACATGCGGCGGTGATAAATCAAAAATCGTTGCCTACTTTTTGGTGTCACAAGGCATTGCTGCAGGACCCAGGATCCAGACCCTGTCTGCCGCCTCGTGCGTGTGCATTTGTTTGCATTGTCGCCGCACAATAAATGCAATTTCATGTTTCAATCGCAAAAAAAGGACAGCAGCGGGGAGAATTAAAGTCACCAGCTCGACCGACTGCCTGACTGCGTGCTGGTAGTTATGGCAACAACAGTTGTTGCCAAATGAAAAATCAAAATGGCGACGACCAAGTGAAATCATTACGTATACGCAGCGTAGCATTAAAATTCACAGCGTGCCTTGTGATTTTTATGCACGCGCGGCCCCTCGCCTCCATTCGGTTTGGCTGTTCACTTCTTTTTTCCGCATTTTATGGCCATTAAATCAAAGTACAAATAAAAGAAAGTAAATAAAAATGTTCGTTACAGCCTTAATAGGTGGCCGGGTGTAGTGTTTCCCCGCGGCCAGCAAGGGGGATGGTGCGTGGCCTTTGGGTTTCAAATGAAAAGCTGAAATCTTGTCATAAAAATGCGCGAATTCGCAAAGTGCACTTTATGCGCAACGTTTGTGACCAACACTCTCGAACGTAATGAAAGGTCGCTCCGGACTTCGGATGGGGAAAACTGCACAAACACAAAAAAGTGAATAAAAGGAAATGCTCTACGAATAGAGACTGTGAAAAACTGAGGCTATAATGGCCTTCATGTAGCATTTATATAATCTTCGAGGATATTAATAAAAGTTATTCTAATTTTTTTACCAATTAATTACATATTCCTTTTAATTAGATTTTAATATTTCGGGCATCTCTAGTACATAGTTTGCATAATTGTTGGCCAGAAATTATAGCCACTGGCTGGCGCAGCCGGAATGACGCGAAAAGCCAACCAAAATAATAATAATTTGATGGTAATTCGCCTGAAATTTTGAACATTTACATATTTTTTGCCACAACCCACACTCGTACGTGGACGCATAAGCATGCTTAGGAAACACATTTCAGTTGCAGGACCAACATCATCAGGAGCTGCATTAATTGCTTTTTCGTTAAAATATTTTGCGGCTAAGAAGGGTTGGCTGTGATGGCTGATGGCAGATGGGTTTTTCGCTTGTTGTTTTTATTTTTCCGGGGCCGGGGAGGTGTTGAAACTATGCATTCCGTATGCAAATGCAAATTTAATGAGCTTTAACTCGATGTCATGCATGCGCGGGTGTTAATTTTGCGTGTGTGCCTGTGTGCGATTATAATGCTGGCAAAAATATTTTGTTAATTTTTAATTTTAATTGCAGTCGCTTGTTTGAAAGTTGATTTTATTTATTTATTTTTTGCAGCGCTGAATTTTGTATAATTATGTACTGGCATGGTCGCGCGGACTGTCAACATGGCAACATTTTCGCAATGGCAATAAACATTTAATTATTTATTTGTCAAATACGGAATTGTCGAGTTCGATGCGCTCTGATTGCAGCTACATATTTGCGGGTGGTGTGGGGGCCTGCTTTTTTTGGTAGTCGTGACGGGGCATCAATTAAACTAATTGTGCATTTAAATTGGCAAATTATTTTGCTCGATCCTTAATCATAAATTATGTATGCAATCAATTTGCATAAAGTCAAATAAACCGTCGAACATTGTCCCAGTTTGTCCTGTTTAAACTGTGCATGTCCTTCGTGCTTGCCATATGTACTTATATTCTTTTCAACTTTGGTTTGGATCTGCGAACGCTTTTATTTTAATTTGCGGTCAGCAGCTCCCATACAGTGGGGAAAACCAATTAAGTGGGCTCTAAAGCTGGCATTTTCTAGGCGCTGCTCTCTCTCTTCAAATTGAAAACCATGCGCGAAATTTAAACATTTTCCACCAGGCATAGGGCATAGGGATTTTTTTGTTCGCGCTCTTCGGTTGTCAGTGCTCGTCGTTATAGCTGGGCTCTTTCGGTTCCTGGTCTGTTGTTTTGGCTTTTTGTGTATGCCCTCTGCTAACTTTGTGCAAATTTAATTAAATTCTTCTTCAGCCCTTTGAGCCGCAGGGATGCGATGCACCCTTAACGCATAATTTGTCTGCTGAAGGACTACAGTGCTATCTACATGTGGCTGCAATGGCCTGCAACTAAGCGAGCCATACATTACTCGAGTATGTTGCATACTGCTTGGGGCAGCTTATACAGCAAAAATAATATTTTAAATACTACTTTTCTGCATGCTTAGGGTTAGTTGGAAACCGAATATTGAGCCCGAGAGGAAGCGTTTTCCTTTGCTATATATTCTTCAATATTTTTTAGACTCACATTCAACAAAGTTATCTCTTACTAGTATAAACTTTAAACGGAAAATAATGATACTTCTTAAGTAAGAAGAGTTTTTCCTTTACTTTTTCCAGTGCACAAAGGCTGTTGTGTGACAATACGAAGCTGGGATTGTGTGGGTCTCACTTAGCAGCAGAAGTGTATTAATAGTTGGAGCCGCCGCATAAAGCCTTTCAGCCATTTTTTGTTCGCTTTGGCCTCCCGTTTGTTTTAGTGCTGCTGAAAATGTTTTAAAAGTGTTTTTCCTTATGCAACACCAACGACAAAGTGTTTGTGGCGTATACGTATTTTTTGTTGTATGCTTTCGCTCCTGCTGACATTTAAAAAAAATGGCTGTCACAATGCATTTTCGCATTTTGCATTTGCCGAGAGCGGTTTGGGGGCAGAAGGTGGCAATAAAAAAAGTAACAACAAGTGCCAAGAACGTGCATGGGTGTGAATGTGGGTGTGCGTGTGTAGTTGTGCGGCTGACAGTGAGTGATAAAAGTTATGAACTCTTTGGGAAAAGCGTTGAAAATTTAGAAGTGTTGTGTGTGCGCTTTTTTCGAGTGCTTTTTGTGTTTGATCACCAAAGTTTTTCCTTCGTTTTTTTTGTAAGAGCATTGCACTTTTGTGAAAATAATTGCGGTTTTCATTGCAGTAATTTTTTGTTTGTCCATTTCCTTCTTTGTCTCCCCCAAAACATATTTATTTAATGCAATTTATTTATATTTGCAGAGAGCTTTATGCTCAATTAAACAGGAAACCGAAAGAAAAAAAAACTAAATGAAAACTGAGTGCAATTGAATGCTGTAATATTTAATGATAAATAAATAAATGGATTTTTTTCTATTCGCCATTTATGTTAGTTCACTTGCATAATTTATAATTCTTTTTAATGAATATTTATAAGCACTGCTAGAAGAAGAGCAGTAATAATATTTATTTTCACTTACCTTTCGCTGAATTGTCCTTGTGCTCGCGTAGGAAAGGAGTGTCCTTATCCTTTTTTCTCCTCTACAGATGCACCTGCAGTCGCTTGTACATTTTTAATGTATTTTTAAGTAATTTACTGCAATAAAAAGCGTGAAAAATATGCAAATTAGTTGGGCGATGGATGGCGTCTTATTAGCATTCCAAATGAGTGCCGTCAGAGGTGCAGGGCGGGGCCATTTCTTCAGCGACTTTTCAACTTTCAGGCGCAGCTTGGCAAGTACATATGTATGTATGTGTTGGTGTGGGGGTGACGCTGTCATTATGACACTAATTATGTCATACATATGCAAGAGTGGCAAACAAGCATGTCCGCGTGGAGAGTTGTGTGCGCCCACGACACGTGTGTGTAAGCCACTTAAATTTCAACGCATACGTAATGCCTATTCATGAGACACATCCCTCGTGACGACGGGGCTGTGTGTATGCTTAATTTAATTAAGCTGCCTGTTACTTAGAATCCGCAATGCAGTCCATAACCGCAAACAATTTGCAAGTCAAGAGCGTATAATGCAGGCGGCAAGAGCAGCCAAAGGATTCTCCGTCCTGCCAAACTAGACATGCATCAACCGGAGCTCGGAGCTCGTAACTCGGAGCTCGGAGAGCTCGAAAGCAAACGCCAAAAAGAATATTCAAATTTTCGGAATAATTTTATTCAATTTGCCCCACTCGTCCAATCGAATCAAATGCGAAAAGCTTTCTTGTGTTCGGTTACGCAACAGTTTCAAGAAAATAATTAAGAACTAAGCCCGGATTGCAAATAAATACCAAATTTCACCCCCAGCAACTCCGGTGCGTCCGCAGGGGAAAGGTCAGGTCGTCGTGTCCTGTGTAATTCGGTTATTTCCCGCCCCTTGTATGTGTAAAAAGGGGAGAAAGAGTGAAATAAACTTGGCAAATCTACATATATCTGCATATATATTTTCTGGCCGGGCCATAAATAAGGAAACAGCTTTGTATTTCTTTGTTTATTTTGTATGCATGGCCAGCTCTTCCTCACTAAATTCATCAGCTCATCTCCGTCTGTCTGTCTGTCTGTCTCCCTGCCTGTCTCCGTGTGTGTGTCCCATCTCTTATTGTGTTATTTTATTCTGAGGCCCAAAAATTTCTAATTGCTCGCCGCATACAAATTGCCAGTTATCTAAACTGACAACTCCTGAAGAATTTGTAATTCAATTGCCTGTTTTGTGTGTGAGAGTGTGAGCAAGGATTTCGAGCAAAAATTGCATGAATACGAAATTTGTTATTTTTCCTCAAATATTTATTTGACTTTCGGTTCTGATTCGGCTTTCGATTTGTTCACCATTTCAAATCGCATGTTTAGCAGGGATTATCGAAGCACTTTGCTCACCAAACTCACTCCTCACATGCCTATTTTTTATGGATCGACTGCTGTAGCCAAATTATTGAGATGCTGCACGGCAGGCAAGAGATACTTTTATTATATAAAAAGATTTTAAGCAGATTGAACAATATTTAAAATGTATTTCCATGTGCAGAATAGCTTAGTTTTCATGTTTATCAATTTTAAATCAAAGAAACATAGAGAACTCTGATTGCTTTTCATCTGTATTGGAATGTTTACTTGTAGACTTAGAAATAAATATTTTAAAATGTCTTTGAGCTTGTAAAGAATTTTAAAATATTATGCTGTCCCTTCATAAAGCTTGTTCTTTTTAGATTGATTTAATAAGAAAGTATTTATTTAAGAGAAAGATACCAGGAGTGCAATTCACTTGAAATAAATATTTTAAAATATCTTACTAAATAAAAGAAGTAGAGGTAATGAAATAGATCAAGTTTGCCTTAAATTAAGATAGGAAAACGTTGTTTTTCTTTAGATTGTTGATTGCTCTGCCCAGTTTCTTTAAATTGCTGCGATAAATGCGAGCACTGTGTTATCTGCTATCTGGTATCTGGTATCCGCATGTATCGCGTTTATTGCAGATATATATCTGCTAATTTGCATGGGCTGAAAACCGCAATCCCTTGCCTGCCACATAATGTTCCTGCATTTGTATTCACCCAAGCATGCGGCAACATGCATTCAGCACAAACAACTCCCCCCAAACAGCTGTCTGTCTGTCCGTCTGTCAGCTCTGTCTGGCTGCATTTTCATATTGAAAATCACTGAAGTGGCAGACCAGCTCCCAACCAAGCCCCGTCGCCACCCGTGGCGCGCGTTTTGTGTGGCAATTTTGGTTCTCTTACTTTGCGAATGAAAGATTATGAGTATAAAAAAAAGAGCTGAGCGCATTTTAATTTTAATAGACATGGGCTGGAGCAGCAGCAGGAGCCTGGCTTTCCGTGGATGCTGGCATAATGAGCGCTGCTTAGGGCGGGCAGCTCTCAATGGATGTTAATAAAAGTATGGCATGCATAATTTTTATTGCCCTCCCCCACACCCTCGAGCGGCCCTTTAGCCGTGTCTTGTTTTTTGTTTAAATAATGAAATGTGCAAATGTGTTGCCATGTTGCCAGGTTGCCAGGCACAAAGCATGCATGCAGATACATTCGGCACACGGTACGAAATTTAGATGCATTTTCTGTCTACATTCTACATTATTATTATGTTTTTAGTGCTGGTGGAGAATGAGTTTGTAATCTCCAGAATATTGTGGCCAGGAAGGAAAACTGCAGCTAATAATTCGAGTCAGTAAAACTCCCGCCTCAGGAGCAATAAATGTCAGGTTATTTATTTTATTACCAAAATGTTACTCTCTCTCATAAATGTCAGTGAAGAGAAACACATCCCAAATTCAAATTTCGTTCTGTGCATGTGCAGATACATACATGCTGCATATGTGCATTTGGCTCTATGTGTGTCTTTGTATCTTATGGATGCACGCGCGCCCTGCTTTTTTACATAATTACATCGCTCCCCTCGCTTGCCTTTGTTTTTTGTTTAGTTGCTAATTTATTTGTGTATGCATTTGGGTCTGCCGGGGGTTTTCATTCATGCTCTGCATTCAGACACGACTCTGCCGCTTCTTTTGTATGAATTTTTGAGCAATTTTTAGCCTTTGTTGAGCGCATTTAGAATGTATCTGGCCGTCTTTGTTGGCTGTGCAATTGTAATTACTTCAATTGCAACTCCCTCGGTATCTTTTACACATGTTTCATGGGCATAATTCGCGCTTCGCTGGCCAAGTTGTTGGCTCTGACTCTGACGCTGGCGGGTAGCAAGAAAGAAAGCCTTTTGAATGTGGCAGAAACGATTCATTTCACAGCAACAGTATGCCAGCGTGCCCTGCTTCGGTTTCCAGTGGCTTCGTGCTGGCACTTTCTAAGCTTCCTCCCCGCTTCTCATTAGAGCCATAGTTAGCCAAAGTTCTGCTGTTCTTTATGCTGTTGTGGCTGCTTTTTACCGTTCGTTGCGGCGGCTTCGATTTCCCATTATGCCAAAGGTAGGTAGGTAGGAAAGAAAAGAAATGCAGGAAAACTAGTTCTTCCACAGAAGCTCCCTCGCTTTTGGTTTTCTTTTCTAATCACGTTTGCCAACCGCAGCCGGCGCATTGAACCAGGAAAGTAGATTTATGCATTGTTCTAGGTGTTGCAGCTCCGTGGTTCTTGTGGCCGCTGTGCAGCGTGTTAATTACCAGACTCTGGAAAGTCGCCGAGGCAAGCGAGTCGCCGCGAGCATTAACCGCCACAAAGTTCCCTGGGAAGTTCTGCCTTCCTTGTTTTATTTTTTTTTTGCCCAAGAATTGCCTTTCTTTCCGCACGCATAAATCATTTTTTATTAGCTTTAACACACGATGAGCTGGAGCTGGAGAGCTGTTGGCTCCGATTTCAGTGCCGAAAACGAAAAAAATTGTATTCGACTTCAGCCTCAGCCGTTGCGATTTTATTCTTTATGCTTTGCATGTTCAGCTTTAATTGAAATATACGACTGACCCGAAAAAAGCAGAAAGGAGGCGAATCGCATTCCATTTCTCACAGCACGCAAAAGGATCAGGCACATATAGTATATACACGAGTGTATTACTCTTGACCTTTGGCCAAATAAACTTATTCTTGCAAGAGAAGGAGCTCTGCACTGAACCTTGAAAAAATGTTGTGTGCTGTGTACTTTCTCTTAACCTACTTCCCCAAAAAAATTACCCCAACAAAACCAACTGAAGGATATACAACGAAAAAACAAAAAATCTTTTCACTTTTGCTGCTTGGTCTTCAGTTCGCCTTATTTTATATTTCATTCCGTTTTTTGTAATCAACAAAGTTCCAACGTTGGCATATAAATATTTGCATGGCCGGGACCCAAAACGGAAGTTCAAACGAGAAGAGGAGGGCCAACTTGCCGCGCACTTATTATTATATATGGCCAACAACAACAAGAACCCTGACAACACCACGGAAAACACCAACAACAATAGGTTTGGGGCATCTGACGCGTAAATGTGCAAAAGCTTTAAATTAAAAGTGGAGGCTGCCAGGATGGTGGGTGTTGCTGGCTCACTACTGCGGCTTGTTGTGTCAGCTGTCGTCGTCTGGACTTCATTTTATGCGCTGACAATTTCTCATTATTAAAATTACAGCACGCTGGCCGCAGAAGCAGCAGCGGGAGAAAAATAAAATGCAAGAACAATAGCTACGAATTGGCATCTTTGGTTAACCGAAGGTTGTGTACTCTACATATTTACAACAATAGATTTGTGAAGAAAGAAAATGTTAAAATATAATTACAATATACAACTCATAAATTGCTGACAAACCATGTAAATTCTCTATACATAAGATCAACCCAACAGATGTTGATGAAAGAACCCCTAAAAATCCCAAGTATAAATTCAGCGTTATTGTTATAGGCAAAATTAGTACAAATGAAGTTTACTTGCAAGTAAAAATATTCCTCAATAATAAATACAAATAAACTTTAATTTGTTTAAGTGTTTCTCTATTTCTTTAGGTAAATTTCTACAGCTTATTGTATTTTTGACCAAGATTGTAAAACCCCTAGAAAGGGTATTAACAACGAAGTGGAGAAGCTGAGGACGAAACAACAAATTATCTGCAGTTGTGTAAATGTGAAAATTATTTCACTCCTCCCATCAGCTCGCCTTTTGTACGTCCTGCTACCGTCACTGCTTATTCAGCAGCCCTCATTCCTTAGTCGGGATCAAATGGAATATATTCCTTTTCGATCCGATCTGGTATGCTCATTAGCGCCCTTTGGCGACCAGATCCTCCTCCTCGACAACTGAATCCCCAGTATATGCTTACGTCTGTCAGCTACGCGTCATTTCGCTGGCATATTTGTGTTGGCTATATAAATCAGCGGTCGCATGTCATTAACTTGCGATAAATCTGTCATAAACAATGCAACACATAAATTGCCGTCAATGGAAAGCAGCACGGGGTGCTGGCCGGGATGCTTGCTTTCCCTGTGATGGGTGGTAATGGGTTCCAACTGAAACGGAGGCGTGGCAGTCATCATCAGGCCAAACAATGTCGAAAATGCAAATCAGTAGGGAGAGTGGGAGAGGGAGTACACTCCATGTCTGAGTGGGTGGCTGGGTGGGTTTACTGGGGCAGGTCGGAAGTGGCATGAATGGTAGGGTGGACTTTTAGTCGCTGTCGCGGAAACAGCACAGCGGGCGACATTATGATGTTGACGAAACAAAGGATCGTTTGTTGGCCTCTGTTTGTCCGTCAGCGGTCTCTGTGTGCGTTCGCGTTAATGCTGTTGAAATTAAAGCGATTTCAAATTGGTGAACCACACTGTTGTCCCAGCTCTGCCTCGGCTTCAGGCGAGATGGAAAACTATCATTTTTGGCAACCCCTCTCCTTGCTGCCGTTCGTTCCGTGCCTTTAATAACTTTATTTTTTGATGGTTACGCCACTGAAAAATAAAAAAAGACCGGGAAAATGCACTTAACAAATTGCAATGCAGTTAAAATTACTAGCTGCAAAGTATTTGGCAACAGCAAATGCAATTTCGTAACAAAAGTCTTTTGCACCAGAGGCAGCAGAGGGCCAAACATGCAAGGGCCTCGAAGGCAGGGGCGTAGCTCTTAGGAGGTTTTTGAGTTCTGTGAAAGTCTGTTCCTTTTATTGAAGAAATTCTGACTACACTACAAGCTTGACAACAACTCTGTTGCTTTTTAATATTCGTTAAAAATATGCAAGTATTTTTAACTGAAGTTAAGTCACTTTTTAAGTACTTAAAGTTAGACATTTCTCAAGAACTCCCCCACCTACGCCACTGCCCTTCCTTTGGCGATACAAATCTGAGGAATGACGTGGGCTAAAATGCTTCAATTACAGAGAAGTTGTTTTGTTGGGTGCAAAACACTGCGGTTTGTTTGGAGGCTCCGTTGTTTTTTGCTGTTCGCTGTTCGCTGTTGGCTGGTCGCTGCATTGACATGTAAATGACCTTTAATTGATGGGCTCGTGTGCGGCTTGATTGAGTGCTGGCGGGCGGGCGGTAGGAAAGGGCGAAAGGCAAGCAGTTTGTCCAAAGAACTCGCACATGGTAATTTGCATTTTGAAAATGCCGCAACTTTTGCAACTTTATGTGGTGGCATCGCCTTGGATCCATCAGTACCCCGTGTGTCCTTTTTTGGCCCTTTTGCTGCCTGGTTGCCTGTTTGCCTGCTTGTCTGTCAGTCTGTCTGCATGCCTGCCTGGCTGGCTGGTAAAATATTTATGTTGCTTCCACCCAACTGATTGCGGCGAAAAAGCGCAGCTCGGCGAAATGAGAATTTATCGCAAACACATAAAAAAAAGAGAACGAAACCGAAGGAGGGAAGAGTGTGTGTGTTAATGGCTTTTTCGTGTCGATGTATTGGGGAAAAGCGGAACGGAACCGCGCTAGCCGTCTCTGTCGCACGCCTGCACTTCCGCCGGAAGTTTGCATGTTCCTATATCATTCGCAAGAATCTGAAGCGCGCTTAAAAAAGCTGAAAGGCAAACGCAGTCAGTCGCCCCGAAAGGTTACCGCCATTATAGCGCTTTATTTATGAGCCAGGTTAACACACACACACCTGTCTGTCGTATGTGTGTGTGTGTGGCTAACGGTAATTGCGCCGTCCGCCATCGCTTGGCCCGCTGCTGGCCCTCAAAGTCGATAACATGTCATTTGAGCGTCGCTAATGTCTTCATTTATTTTTAGCATGCCGCGCCTCGACTCGCCGTCACTCCATCCCGTCCAGTTGGCCCAAACGAGCTGTTTGTTTAGATAAAAGTTTGCTTTTGGCTTCCGACCCTCGCACTGCTCTCTCCTCTGCCCACCATCTGCAGCTCCTACTCCGTGTGTGTCGGCCATAATTGGACACAAGCTGGGGCCTTGTTTACACATGCATTTTATAGGCGCTTTTAACGTGCCAATTTTGTGCGCCTCTCGCTGCGTTTTAACCGATTCCGGGGTTAATGTGCGGCCAGAAATCGCCTCAGTCGCTGGTCAATTTTCCCCAAATACCCAACCACCAACCTCCCAACACCCCGAAGGCACAACTTCATTAGGCTGAGGCGGAAAAATCGTTAGTTTTCGATGCACAAAAAGAAAAAATTCTATCGATATATGTTGGGAGAAGAATTTTCAAAAGGAATTTTGTTTGAAAACCAAAAGAGCTTGCATTTGCCAATTCAAATGTATGAGAGTTATGCATATTTTTATTGTAACGTCTTTGGAATAACTTGACATTTTTCTAAATTAAAACTTTCCAAGGATATTAATGTTATTCTTTTAAATTACAAATTTGCAGGGCTATTAAAGTGATTCAACTTTCACTGGTGGACAATCTTGCTGACATGCAAACTCCATTTTTGCGTGTAGTTAGTTCGGAGCAGCATAATGTGCCATATATGACACAACCGACCAAGTTTTTGCCGCCAAAAACAACTACGGACAATTGTCACGCACACACAAGTGTCCTTGGCTGTGGATGTGGAAAAATTGGAGGAGAAAATTTAGGCTCACGCAATGGCCACGTCCGCAGCCGGCCGGGCCAGCATAATGAAGAATGGCTTCTGAACGTTTTAATGCCACATAAGTCTTTCGGAGCAGCCAGAAATGCTCTTTTGATGGACGAGACTCAAACTTGGCTAATTTCTCAATCAACGAATGGCGCTCTAATTGCGCATTAGAGCGCAAGAGGAGAGCCGGGGCAGCATGATGGAGCTGGAAGCCATTTGAGAAGTAATCAAAAATCCCCATCAAAGTTATGCGAGTTTCCTCGAGTTCCATGGAATACAGTATATATATAAAATATGTGGGTATATATATATATATATGGATTTTTTTCGCTGTTACCCCAACGTTTATGCAGGAATCCATAAAAAGTAACTCAACTCGCATGCAAATAAAAGGATTCGAAAAGAGGAGAAAGAACGGAAGGGCGAAAGGAAACGTGAGTGCCACAAAAGATGCGCCACCCCGCCGGCAGGCAGTCAGGCAGTCACTTAACCCTTTCTCGCCCCACATCCAGATTCGTTCTCTTCTTTCCCTTAACTTCTGCGACACCTCCAAGCGCCGGCTTCCTTCTCACTCAACTCTGCAGCCAGCCGCAGTAATGACAGTTCAAAAGGGCAACAAAGTACTAAAAATAGTGGAAATTACCGCAGGATATTCAAATTTCCACATTGCGGAGGGGCATACATACATTTCAAGCGACTGCGATGGAGTGTTGTGGTGGTTGTGGGAGTGTGTGTGTGTGCCACATATTGCATGCCAGGGAACTTCGAATCCTCCGAAGGAGCCAGCAATGAATGCCAGTGGAGAAGGAAGAGTTCGGACTCCTCTCTACTGCCAGTGTTTTTGGTCTTTGGCTTGTGGCAGCGATAAGAATCGAATCCTTTTTGCATCGCATGTTAACACATGCAAATTGAAATGTCTAAATCATGCACCCACACACACACAGAGAGCGAGGACTCTCACCTCCCACCTCGGTGGCAATGAACGCGAAAAACACGGGCGAAGAATGCCAAACGGCGAGGCATATGCAGAAAATGCCTTAAATTGCATTTTAATTGCTACGCCAAAGCTTTGCCAGCTTTCGAGTGGCTAAAGGAGTGTCGGATAACAATCGAGTCTAATATATTTTGACGTGCCACTAACCCAGTCGGACGAAGGAGCGGCAGCAAAAAATGGTTTTCAAAGGGGTTTATTTTTTAATAGAGGTTAAGAGTCACAGGAATTTCTGTGGAGCTTAAAACTCGGATTTTTAACTCGTAATTATAAAGAACAAATATTTCTTAATCTAGTTGGTATTATAAATACAATTAAATTCGCATTTTTGAGGCTTTGCCAAAGTTTTCAAGTTATTCAAACGGTTTTCCCTTTACTTCCCTTGAGTCCTTGAGTTAGGGAAATTCCAACCATGTATATTTAACCCCCTCTAACTCTACGCCGCTGCACACCGCGGCGCGTATTGCTTAGGCAACATTTAGTGGCTTTTGTGGCTTACCAGCGCCGAGCCTTGTAAAGTGCCGCGCGAATGAAATGAAATACTTGCGGTATCGGCCACACTAAGCCCTACGCTGCCCACCCTTCGGCCACACTACTCACCAGCCGCATCAGCCCACGCTCACTCCCCCGATGCAGGCATATAATTAATTATTGTCGCAACATCATTAATCAGGCTATGCCAGGACATCGTTTATATCCTGGAGAGCCCTGGCATCTCTGTCTCTGTCCCTGTCTCTGTCTCGGCCCGATTGCCTGTCTCTGTCGCCTGTTTATTTATCTGTTGACGTTGCTTCTGTGTGTAAGTGTCTGTGGCAGATTATGGTCACACTGCGCGTAAACCTCAAACAAGCACTTAAACGCATAGAGTGGGCCTGGAGCGGGCCACAGCGAGTTAACCAACTGACTGATGACTGTCGCCATGTGCGTGCCGGCGACCCTCGCCCACTCCCCCACACTTGCCACCCACTCGCACGCCCCCTTGCTATGTATGTTATGTTCTAGGGAAAATGAAAAATGATCTTTTTAATATGCAACTCCGAAATGTAGAGGCAACCAAGTGACAAGCGTAGTGAGTAAAAGTGTCAAACTGGTTAATGCTTCGGGCATTTAGATTTATGCCAGGCTTAAATGCGATTAGCAAGTTAAGCGGCATTACGGGATTATCTTGTGATGTCGCATTATTTTATTCACAGCCACATTAAGCACTGTCTGCCGCTGATGGTTAATTAAAATTATTAAAATGGCATGCCGCCGCTCGCTCTCTCTTTGCTCGTTATCAAAATTAATTGGCTGAACCCAATTGAAAGCATTTGATAATAAATACTGAAAATATGCAGAAAGCAATTGCTGTTTTTTTTTATTATTATTATTATCATTATTATTATGGCCCTCTTTTCGGAAGCAAGGGGTGGGCCACTCCATTAACATAACGATAATGGCCATAATGATGTTGACAATGCCTCTGGTTCGGGTTCTGGTCGCTGGTCTCTGGTTTCTCTGCTGCGGCTGTTTAACTCTGCAGTTTGGCATTAAGTATTTAATTGCCGGCTGCATTTACCAATAATTTTACACAAAGGACTGCGCGACATGGGCGATTAATTAAGAAGAATATGCATAGTCACAGACAAAGGACCCGCCACTGCCGACGGCCGCAAATACAAATGTATAAAAATTAATGAAATGAAATGTTGTGTTTATACAAATGATAAAATATTTATTAATTCACCGCCGCGACACATGTCAACACCTGTTCGGGGCATGGTCCCTTTGCCGTCGGGCGTAACTGTAATTGTTTCTCAACAGGCTGTCGCAGGACATGGACAAGGACGTGCATGTGACAGGCGGCGGCCGGCTGGGGGCGGAAAAGGAAACGACCACCGAGAAGAGGTGGGAAGAAAAATCAATTTCCCTGTTGACCAAAGCCCAGGCATAAATATTTCATAAAATCAAAAATAAGGCAATGGTTAGTCCAGAGAAGTAGACCACAGAGAGAAAGAGAGAATGGAGAATGAAAGACAAACAATTTGCCGAACGGGGATAAAAGGGAGCAGGGACCAGGCAACAAGGACTCAGGAGAGGTCCTGCATCCATTACCCCGGCAAAAAGTTATTATTAAAAGTATGAATAACGAAAGGGTGGAGGATGCCAAGCAATTGAAAATCAGCGCAAAGTCAAACGAAATAAAAATCCATAAAATCAGATTTTCAATATCGACAAACAGATAGATGGACATCTACCCAAGTCTGTACACACACTCTGGCTACTGCAGTATCCTGAGTATCCTGATCCTGCCGCCCTCCTGGCCAGAACGTGGAAGAGGAAGCCAGGAGCAACTCGAGCTTCCTCCCTTTGCATTTCATTTGGAATTGCATTTCATTTCGAGTTGTTTATCGACGGCAACGCAGCGACACAGGACGACGACTGGGCGAGGACGCCTTCGGGTCCTTCTCAGAATATGGACCGTAAATCATGGCGAATTGCTTCAGATGGCAGTGGCCCAACCCCACTATATCCGGGCGTAATTTATGTGCGTGTGGGCGGACCCACTCGCCCACCGTAAGTGTAATAATAATAATGGCTTAATGATTATGTTTGTCATAAGCGGCCCGGCCCTGCCAGGCCACCCCAGGCCGGATTACGTTTTATGAAGTGCCGCAGGTCAGGCTCTCGGGGTCCCCGGGATTTGTCAACACCCCTTTCAATCTGGCATGCTTGGGTTTCATAAAAAATGAATTTATGTGGCCTTCGGATCATTTGCTGGAAAGCTGTCCCCCTCCTTCGGATCAATATTTCGACGCCGGCGTCGGCATCTCTGGCCATCGACTGATTTTATCCTGTTTATTTGCGTGCGGAAATGAACACATGAAGGCGGCATACGAATGGCAAACATAGAAACGCAATTACGCCCACTTCCTGTGCTGTGGCAAGTCCTAAGTTGGTTTTTATGCCCAACCCCTCCCGCATTTCGGTTTAATAAATACTTAACGCACTGTGCCGTGCTGATTCCACGGTATCGACAAATCATCGGGGTGCTGAGAGGGCGAAGGCCCATAAAAGAAATGTCATAATACATATTACAAATATAATAAAGTGCCCGAGGAGCCGCACACACGCATAACGTAAACAATTGTGCGGCAGCGCGAATACTCGGCTCCGCTTCGCTCCAGCTCCGGCAAGGACCGCCGGGTAAGGACCGCCTGTCACAGCTTAGCAACGCAACTGACAATCACAGCGGCTTATAGGAGAGCCAACTGCCAGCACCAGACGCTGCCTCGAGTGGGGCTAAAGCGATGCTTAAATATAACAACGGCAGCGGCAGGGAAAATATATATCGTTGGAATGCTGGCTGATGAGCTTTCCAGCGATGGCGCGGCGTATGTGTGATGCGTATACGTAATTTGTTATCATCGCCACCGCCGGCTGCCAGATCCAGGATAATAATTTCAGCCTGTCGTCTGTTTAATATTTTTCGCGCCTAATGAAAAATACACCGCGTGGCGGGGCGGATGGGTCCTTTGGGGGTCTATGAACTGCTAAACCTTCTCGAGTCCCCCCGCCATATTCGTATCATTTGTCACGACTCCCCACACACGCAAACACACACACACACCCATATGATTATGCGACATTTCCTTTTTTTTATTAAGGGTCCTGATATTTTTTTTCCTTCTTTCCTGTTTTTTTCGCATGCGTGAGCGTGTGTTGGTTAATGCGTTGCCAGGATCTGAGCTGTTAGTGCAGCTTTCAGCAGTTGGCTGAGCGTTGATAGCAGATAAGCATTTGATGAGCTTTAATGCGAAATCGGAACAGAAGTCCCAAAGCCTCTTAGAATAAGTAATTTCTTGGGAGGCTGCGCAATTAGCGTACAATCTGCTTAAACACTAAATCGCTCAAACTTTCGCTGTATGCCATTGTTTATTGAGATGTTTTCTGCATTTCCCTCCCTAGTTATTGTAAATTTATGAATAAATATGAAACTTTCATCAGTTTTTAGCGTATGCATCTGCGATTTTAGTAACGAGCAAACTCCTGCGAGTTGCATTTCAGCGGCTTTCCCAACTTGACTGCGCGACGTGCAGGGTGGAAAAAGTTGTGCGTAAATAAAGGATATAAAATTCACATGCGACTCCCCAAACCAAACAAAAAAGTTTGCATCCCGAAAAACATACCCAGCAATGGGTAGGGAATGGGAAGATTTATATGTATGTATGGCATAAATACGAGCCGTGGCGAAATAAATATTCCCAAAAACTTTGACACGCAGCCATGAATAAAATGTATTTGTTTTTAATACCCATCAGGAGCAGAGAACGGATACGGGCATTAAAAAGGGGTGAGGAGGGGCATGAGGAATGGCATTCGGGGGCTCGCATTTTGTATGTGGCAGCAGGCGCTCCTTATCTGCTTTGATATAGTTGAAATAAATATCAAAGAATGAACGAAATAAACGAGCAGAAAGTTCCGAATACTTCACAAACGTATAAATGAGGCAAAAAATTAAGAAAAAGAATTTAAAATTGGTATATATACAACTTTACAAGGGATTTTGCCTAAGAAATAATCAAATAATCTAAAGGCTATTACAACACATTTTTTTAAGTTATACTTCTTCTGCAGGGTCACTGTAAAGCTCTTTTATGACTAAGAATTTAATGGAAAGATAAAACATATTGAACTAAAACTGTTAAGCAACAGAACTAGCAAAGTTTGAAAAGAAAACATAATAAAACTTGAAAGTTAAAGGGAAACATAAAAGCATATAATCTGGCAACTATATAAAAATATACAAGTTATATAATACTGATTAAAATAGTTGTTAAAGTGTAAAACATTTTAATATTGATTGTTTTATTGAATTAAATGTGGAAGATTTAAATATTTGTATTTATCATTTTTCATAACGCTACAAGCTTCAAGCTTATATATTAATATATAAAATATATATATTATAAAATATCTAAACTTGTTAATAAATAAATATAGTCATTTATTTAAACTTCCTTTTTATTGATTTATTTTCTTTTATTTCACTCCTGGTTATTTTCCTTTAAAAATATTCAATTTATTTGAATGAAAAGCAAACAAAACCCAGATTCTTTAAGTCCCAGTGCCACCAATATCCTCAAGGATATCCCAAACGAGAAAACTAAAATTTAATTACACAGCCTAGAAAGCTATTTACATGACCGGGTGGAATAGATGCAAAAATTAATTCTAAATTATGTTGACATTTTAATTGAAAATTCCTTTTGAAATGCAAATAGAAAATCCAAAGAGAGACCAAATTCAATTGCGAGAAACCCAAAAAGCAAATCCGCACCCACCCATCCAAAAATCTAAGTCATGTGAGCGTGGTGTGTGTGTGCGTCTGCTTTTGAATAAATATGAAGTCAAGCTTGAAATTGAGGCAAAACGAAAAGGAGCCAGACAAGAACGAGCCAAAAAAAAAAAAAAGCGAGAGAAGCAGGGAGATGTTGCATGTAATGTAATAAGGCAGAATTAATAATTTAAAATATAAATTGCCACAAGAGCACATGAGATATTTTAACCACAAGCAATTTAAATATTAAATGAGAATGCGAGCGAGAAATGTAAAGGAGAGGAGCCCAGACCTGGGCAGTTGCATGGCCACCGGTTCGTACTCGTACTCTGCCGCAGCCACAAAACCCGGGCAAACCTTGAGCCTGACTTCCTTCTGTCTGTTGTCGATGTTTGTTGTATCCATTTCCTTGCCACCGTCCTACATTCTCCTCGTTCTCAGCTCGATCTCTATGCTGCTCCTGCCTTCTTTGGCTGTCTGTGTGTTTGTGCGCACGTCAAGTCAAATAAATTTAATAACGCATACACATACGGCATAAAAACAAACCGACAATGGCCGGGGCAACTGAGGGGGGCGGACGTATGAAGTTACGCATACGCAACGTGGAACAGTGGAACAGTTGCCATGTGGACGTGAATGTTTCCGGGGATGTGGCTGGTAACTGCTGCCTGCTGCCTGGCAGGCGGTCTCAGTCTCCTTGCCCTTGACTCTGGCTCAAAAGACGCGCATCAGCGAACCGCAGTGGCGGCGTCTGATAACAATGCAAATTAACACGGCGTATGCGCAATGTTTGTTTGCCTTGCCTGGCTTTCACCATTTTTACCTTAGCATATATTTTCGCGCTGGTCCTCGCATCGTTACGTCTCGTCCGAGCGCATACACTTTACACTTTAAAGCACTCTTGCAAATTGCTCATAAATACACACAAACACACACCGCTTACACATACTGTGCGCTTTATATACCGTTTATATCTGCTGTGCATCGATTTTTACTGCCTTTGCGAGCCCATTTTTTTGGACGGCCATTTTACGAGCCGCTCACAGCTGGCACACATGGTGAATATACATATGTATATATATATTACACATCATTTGGCCGGCGACGATGCGTAAATTATGCTCTAAAGACAAGAAAAGGCATTTCGGGGAATTATCAGCGCAGCCATTAGCTTCCGATAACTGCCCGAAAATCGTTTAGAACAAATTCGATTCCTAAATGGGCTCCAGTCAAACTTTCAACTATAAATCTACAGAAAGCGAACATTTAGAGGCAGAGGAAAGTCTTTTTAACTGAATAGAAAGTATAGAGTAAAGTTGTCTAAGGAAATATCTTTGTAATAAGTTGGAAACTATTTAAACCTTAAGGTATTTCTTATTGCCACTTTTTAAATATCAACAAATCCAGCTAAGCACAAAGATTTTACCCTTTCCAGTGTATTTTCTACATACCCAGAAAAGATAGTTATCTCAATTTGTGCCAGCGAATGCTAATGAGCTTGGCCATTGAACTCTTATGTTCTTGTTTCTGTGTCAGCAATTATCAATTGGCAATCGATTATAAATCGGGAAAGTGAACAGTCTGTGAGGGGGGGAGGGGACAAAAGCCAAGGCTAAAACTCAACTAAAAACCCGAAGAACCGCACTCAGCCCGCCAAAACGAGCACTCATGAGAGGAGCACTCGTTTATTAACTGCCAGCTACAGACACACTCGAGTTACTTGGGTTTTTGCGGCTTGCCAGATCATTAATTTTTCGAGAGTGTCAAAAGAGAGAAGCGCGCATTGTATTACATCAAAGGCTCGGGGATATCGACTTCTGGCGAGCCTCCTCCTCTCCCCCTCTCTGGGTGAATTGGAAAGCCATCAATTATAGCCCCAAAGTCAATTCAATGTAATACAGCCAGATGGCGCATCTTAATCGTCGTTCGCTCCTCGTCGTCTCAATTGCTAAATCATGGAGGCGAACTCCAGTTTGTTGGATTTGCGGGATTGCTGGATTGCTTACTTATGCATGCACATGTGTGTCATCATGAATATGCGAATGCGAATGAGATAGCGAGTTGCGCCAATCAACTGTGGCCCCCGAATATACATACATCCAAATCTGACTCCGACTTCAGCTGAAGCTGTGAAACCGGCAGATACATGGTATCTGCATCTCCAAAGACTCCGGCAATTGTCTGGGCAATTGGTTGCACACAGCCAGCGCAAACAATTGTGGGAAAGGTTATTCAAAAGTCATGCGACTACCGCCGCCTGGGAAAATGTAACGAAAAACAGAGCCAAAGCTCCCAACCAAGCCAAAAGCCACGCTTTCACGGACAGCAGAGCAACAAATTTATTAGCGAGTTTTCCCAGTGTCACATCCTTTCACTTTGCCAGTTTGACCCGCCAGTTGACTTTCCCCTCAGCCTGTATGCGCCATAATCAATAATTAAACTCACCTCCGACAAACTGATCAAGATAGACAGGTTTGTTTGTTTTTGGCTAATGGGTAGGGTTCTGGGCCCGCCATAAATATCAAGCGTGTCAAATGGGTTTTTATGCGCCAAGTGCAGATACGTAGATGCGGATGCAGATAGAGGCGCAGCTACATACAGATACAATCTGCAAACCGTTCGTGTGTGCTGGCATATGTGGTGCAAATATTTCATTCATGACGCTTGTAAATCTTCTTTTGATTGCACTTAATACTTGTCACACAGCTCGCCAAAGGAAAAATGAAAAAAAAAAAACCAAACACATTCCAAAGGCATGCGGTACACACACACACTCACACCCACAAATACCCAGATCCTGGCTCAGGATCCACCACATTGAGGCGGAGTAAAAAAAAAGAGCCGGCAAGCAAACTAACAAGAAAAACTGCCAACGGTAGGAAGAAAATCATAATAATCCTACATGTTTGCATTCAAATTGAGAATTTCTCATATGCTCCACCTGAATGGGAACACGTATATGTCTTGCTTTCCATGTGTGTGTGTTTCTATTCGCGAGTAAGTATGTGTGTGCACAGAGATAAAAGGGGCGCATATTCAGGATATTTATATTAAAGCTTAGAAGGGAAGATTTTTGTATTAGAAGAGGATTGAAATACTTTCTGTTTCATTTAGGTTTACTTTAATATCTGAGATTATTCGTATTGATGTTCTTTTAAAAGAAAATACTTGCATAATTATGATTTGGAAAGTCTTGTCTTGAAGTAAATACCCTTATCTTTCCCTACCCAATATTTTCTTCATTTGTGTTTCCCATTTTGAGATAGCTTGTTAGCAATGGTATAAAACTCAGCTTATTAATTTAGTACTAAGTATTTCTACTGAGAATAACAATAGTACAAATTCTAAGTAACCTTTTACATTATAAATTATAATTTAAATTAACGAAACTTGTTACCGCAGTTACATGTCAGGCTTCGCAGGCCACTTAAATCAGCTATACGTCGTGAGTTAGAAACCTGTTTTTCTTTCTCTGCAAATTGTGAGAGTGAGTGAATATTTCTATCTCTGCTGGGAAATCTCATTTCATTTGTGCACCGTGCAAACAGAGCATAACACACAGACACACAGTACCAGCACCCATATAGAAGCGGCTGTCGGAACTGCCTTTCAGCTCTGCCAGTTAAAAATCATGTTTTTCAATGCTGAAGATTTTGGCTATCAGCAAAACCGAGCCGCAGGATAGAGGTCCTTGCTGGCGGCGGCGGCGTCGAGGTAGGAGAGAGACACCTTTTACCGCAATTTATCGTGTGGTGAATCTCAAATCCCCTTTATCACACTCTCGCATGCAAATATGTCGGAGAATGTGTTTTCCGCGCGCCCCTGTTACTTTTTTGTTCCCCCCTGCGTTGGCATGGCGATCCAAGGCATTATCCTTGGCAGCGGCGGCCTGGCGTTGTAAAACAAGAATTATGCTTTTTTATTGAAAGCGAAAGAGGGAGAAAAAACAAACAAACAAGTCAAGGTGCGCGAAATGTGCACACCATATAGATTTTTATCTCGGAATGTGTATTTGCAGCGCTTGAATAGCGGGTTGTGAATGGTAAAAGGTGAACGTGGGCTATTGAAAAGCGGCAAAGCCCAGCTAAGACCCAATGCAAAAGGGACAAAGGACAATGGAATCCGAGGCCAGACTCATATTGTCCCGTTCTCCATTATCTCAGGAGTTATCGGGGAAAAAATCTTGGCAAACTTATTACCAGATACTTGAAGGGTCCCTCACAGCTAATAAAAGCCAACTTCTCGTTCTCTGTCAGCTGCCTGCCAACTTCTCGCTCGCCTCTGCCAAGTGCCAAAAACCATAAAAAAAGTACTCTCATCCTTCTTATCCTCATCCTTCTCTTGCGGAATATTCAAAGTGTCCTGTTAACAGTTTTGAAGAGAAACTTTTCAAATCTACAAATTGGTTTCGCCTCTAACCGCAAGGAAAAGATTCCCGAGCCTTTCTGACTCTCGCTGACAAATCCCTTCGCTTCCCTTTCCTCTGGAACGCACATACGCAGCCAGGGAAAATTTTACGCCGGGCCAAAGGCGAAGTGAAGTCAAGTCAAGTAAGGGGAAAAGAAAAGTACGCCGGGAAGAGCAAAGCAAAATCAAGCATAACACAGTCAAAACGTGGGGCTAACAACGCTAATACCCCAGGAAAATCCGGGCGAACAGCGGGCAAAACTTTCTCAGTCTCCTTCCAGATACTTTCCCTCCGATACCCATCCCTTTTTCGATCCCATTCCAGCCCCATTCGCTTCGACCCTTTGCGACAAACAAATCCAGCGAGCAACTTTTGTGAAAAACTTTATGCATTTCACTGCTGATGATGAAAACAAGGACTACTCGGGTACAAAAAAGGCGCGAGGAGGGAAAAACAAACGTAATTCCCGCATTTTCTTGATTTTAAATTTACGAAAAGGCATCAGCCGAGAGAAAAAGCCAAAATAAAAAAAGAAAGAAAAACGGTTTGTTCAGAGGAGTCAGGACACATGTCCATCCCATCCGCCCGCGGCTCGGTTGATGCAGAGGGATCCTGGAAGAGGGATCTGGTTGGGGTTCCCGGCGATGGAGCGATAACTTTTTGATGTTTTATGGCTGTCAAGTTGTTCTGTCGCCATGTCAAAATTTTATTATAAATTCCCCCGTCGCAGCACCGCATCTTGGCCGCATTTGCTTAGCCCACGCCAGCCAGCGTCATTGATTTGCATAAAAACGTTAACAAATATTTTCCATTTTATTATGGCAAGAGAGGAACCGACCGAAAAAAACGAAATGAAAAAGAAAATGATAACAAAGCGCGGGTCGGGCCAGCAAAGGAACCAGGGACAGCGGTGAAATTCAATATGTTTTGTCTTCAGTTTTTGTTTCATATTCCTTTTGGCGCAGACAAACGATAAAAGGGATGCAGATGAGACTGTCTCAGGAAAGAAGAACCAGGAATGTTGAGTACCCTTCACGGAGAACTCTAGCGAAGTTTCGTTCAAGTATTTCAGGTAGGGAAATAAATATAGAGTAAAACTATGCTGGCTGCAATAATAAACATGATTTTATTATTATTTTATTTAAAGACTGCAAACTGTGGCAGCAAGTTTCAGCAGGACCCGGGGCACATCAAGGGTATTCATACATCAAAAACTGTAGCTGCCTTTGGGGCGCAAACAAGACAAACAAGTCCCTTTCGTTTTTATTGTTGTTGCTAGGCGGCTGCTTGTGCTGCTGCCGCTTGGTAAATATTAAAAATACATGTAAAATTCAATTTCTTGGCATGGGTTTGGGCCTCGGCATGGGTGTGTGCTTATGTTTGTTGACTCGCGGCTGCTTGTCGCAAATAAAATCTACATGAAAAGCACAGAGAAAGGACTCGACGGGGTCCTTCCTGCGTCCTTTACCCAACTCCCCCTCTCCTCTTTCCGTTGACACTTTTGCTCCGACGAGCTCAATATAAATAAATAAAATTCTTTGCGGCTGTTTTGCGGTGTTGCCGGGCTGGCACCCAAACCGCTGCCGGCAAATTAATTGAAAATGCTTTGGCGCTTTAAATAAATTTCCAAGCCAGATCGCCCCCAACAAAAGGAAGGAGCCCCCACCAAAAAATACAAAAAAAAGTAAAAGCAATTTCAATTACACGAAGAAGTCATACTCGATGAGGGAGCATAAAAAAACGCCGAAATAATAAGACACAAAATCAATGACTGTGTTTGATTGAATCAAATGTGTGCCGTTGTGTGCAGCAATTAAGGCGATCTAAGGATAAATAAGCAGGCAGAGAGGCAGAGGTCTCTATGGAGTCTGCGAGACCTAGACCTATGGGGTTCCCAGCCACTGGGACATCCATCGGCTCTCATGCATTCCTGTCACGATTTTCGATTTGCTTTGCTTTTGAAGATGTCGTCTCCCTGTACTCTGTACTGTGTGTGTATGTGTACTTATTTACAATCAACTGGGCTAAATTGGGCTAAAACTTTTTAAAATGCCATACATCTTCGCCTGGGCTCAGCTCGATTCGATTTTGTTTCTAAGGTCTGGGATTGTGGGACTGGGGAAAAATCCTGAGAAACAAACGCTTAATTTAATTTATTTTGCGCAATTTTCCAATGCCGATCCGGGCTCAGCACGAACGGCTGCTCATTAATTTTGTTTTATTTCATTTTATTGGCGCATCAATCGACAGCGGGGCGTTCGAGAATCCCAATTTGAGGAGACTCCCAACAAGCTCCGTCAGGCAGAAAGTCAGCAATTTTTTGGGGCTATTTAGTGTTAAATTTTATGCAATTCACGTCTCACGTTTTCCATGTTGCCCGCTCGAACAGGCTTTGCCGAACAGAAACCTTCCCTCCCCCCCTTCTGGCCATCTCTCATTATCGTTGTCATCATCTGGGGGAAAATCTTTACATTTTCCGGCGGCCCCTGCTGCCTCGATGATAATTGAAATTGAACAATTCTAATCGATATTCTGGTGAGGCGTGAAATTTCCAGTATACCAAATCCCCTTAACTTGGCTTATCTGCTTTGCCCAGCCACAACAATGGGATGAACAAAAAAACGACCGACTGTCAGAGGAAGTTTTTAGCTCGACTTAACTTAAATGCCCTGCAAACACTCGTCGAATGTAGTGCTTGGCCTGGAGCCTTCTGAATGTTAATTCACAACAACAGACTCGCATGGCTGAGAGGGCTTTGGATTGGGAATTCAAATAAGGATGCTCTTTACATGAAACTTAAAGAGCTTTTTAAATATTCATCTATATTTATGCATTATTTATATGCGAGTGTCCTGGGGCAAGTCTTCGGGATATATATACCCCAACTTCCACGGAAAGGACCATTTTGTGTGGGAAAGTTTCTGAAATAATGCTTGAGTTCTCATGGCAGACAACACAACAGACTTCAATCTTTTGAATAGGCATCAAGTTTCAAGCAGGAAACGCGCCTCCTCCAACGATACTCACACTTAACAAAGGAAAATACCCAAATTCGCGTACTTCAAGCTCCACAGAGTGCTTACCTGCAAATAAAAAATAATATTATATAGTATACGGGATTAGAAAAAAACAAGCATGAATGATGATGGATGGATTGTGGGGATGCATTTGCCTGGGACAGCTCAAATTGCCAGGAGTCCCAGCAGGACTGACATAATTGATCAATATTTAGCAGGGCAGTGCCTTTTGTGTCGACAGGCAAAGTGGCAGACATGCAAACAGGTCATCAGGGTGACTGGGGGCGGGCTGGCACGGATAATACCGATTGGGGCAGGGCTTTGAGGCAGAACTATTTGGCATAATTGGTTTCATCTAATTGCTTTCCGGCAAAATATCTCCACGTTCTCTCTGTGCATGTGTGTGTGTGAAGCTCAAACAGCGAATTCATCATTATCTTTTAATTAATTTTCTCAACCAAACGATGAAAGTTTTCTCCAGAGCTTCATTTTCTTTTTCCTAGCACTGTTTTTGTTTTTTTTTTTGTCTTCGTCCGTTCTGTTTTTATGACAAACACACAGCCAAAGGACAGCAATAAGCAGTGCATTATTTATCTTGTGTTTGCTTTTAGTTTTTGGCCTCTGACAGTTTTCATGAAAACAGAATTTTCCTTTTCATTTTGCTGCTTGGCAAAATAATTACAAAACGAAACGAAACGAGACCAAAGGAGGAGCAAGCGCGATGGATGTCGACATGAAAAGTCTTATTTGTCAAATGGCTCAGAGACCAAAATTGGACTCGTCTGTTTGCCGTTCCACAAAAAAAAAAGAAAGAAAGAAAGAAATCCTATTCCCATACCCATTTCCACTGCCCTTCTCCCCCGCTCACTTGTTTGGCTTAAGCGGCTTACGTGGAAATCTCGGCTGTGGCACTGCCGGGCCATATTCCCACGATGGTTATGGTTCTCCTATTCCCTCCCCTCCACTGATTAACATAATCGTGGCAGAAGGAGCCGCCTGATCCGTCGGTAATTTGGTTAGCCACAGAATCGCATCAAGTCAAAATATACCTCCTCGTCTCCATCACCACAAGTAGCCACTTTATCGCGCTAACCAAATTATTGGAAAAGTGCATTCCCTGCCAGTTTTTCACGGCGCATGCGCAGCCGGCTCAAAGGTGTTGCCACAACGCGGCAATCACGACGAAACGAACCGCCACCCGTCGACCCCGTTATGTGTGAGTAAGCCACACTCGTTTCCTAGTTGCATGCCACATAATACACTGCGTTTCAGGGGTATAACACTGACAGAAATTGGTGTAAGGACCATAAATAGCTGAAAACAAGGAAGAACTACTTTCAACGAAGTTTTTACTATATATAATTAGGACAAATATGCCCCGAATAAAAGAAATGTCTCCCAAAAATCTTCAGTCCAATGACTCTTGAATAACATTGAAAAACTTCCAATCATTATTATATTGTTCATTCTCTTAAATTTCTTATAAATTCCCTTCAGAAATGACTCGCTTTTTCGTAATCTCACCTAATGGCAGCATGACGCACTGTACCCAGTCTTGTAACATATTTTCGTGTTTCAAGTTGGGGTATTGGCTTTAGCTTCTGCGACGGCGGCAGAAGCAGCTCTCAGACTTGTCAGTTTTAATAACTCTCTGCGGCAGATAGGCCCGACTTTCATGGGCGGGAGCCGCAGAAGTTACGATTTTAAGCTGCAGGTTCATTAAACTTTCTGTGCTGACTGGGCCATAAATTAGGCATACGTGGGCACACACAGAATATCGATAATGTTCTCTGCCACTTCGCCTCTTCGGGTTTATGGGCCATTAAAAAGTATGACTATAGTTACGGCTCTGGACACTACCACCACGACTCAGGGCAGGCACTTGTGATATAATCTACGCTTGCTCTTTCATAATTAATGCGCATTGTCCTAATAATAACAGCAATTAATGCGTACGGGAATTTCGGATTCAACATCTGAGGCGAAATCAATATAGAGGAGGGAGGGGTCGCCAAGGTCTGCCCACGCGACTCTATTAAAAATTAAGCACACCCCGCTGTCCCAGTCCCAGTCCAAGTCTCAGTCCCAGAACCAGATTTTGATAGTAACACTGGGAGAGAGTGGGAAAGACCCGAGAATCGGGGGGACAAACAAAATCAGAATCAATTTTATGTTTATGACACTCGGTTTTACGACCTCTTTTGTGGATCCACACACAGCGGGCAGCTTAAAACATGCATGACTCCAACTCGATTCGGATTCGGACTCAGATTCGGCTTCGTGTTTGGGGCTTTGGCTCTGTTGGCCGATTATCATTGACTGTCATCTAAGAGGTGGTCTGGATATATGGGTGCACGTGGAGAAAATGATGGAAAGAATTGAGAAAAAAAGGAGCAATATCTGCTAATTGAAGGCTAAACTTTATATAATAATAATTATAATTCAACTATATTCGTAATCATTATTACTTTATGACCTTTAATTTTTATTATATAGATATATCCTTTTAAACAAGCCTACAACTTATTGGTTTCCTGAAGGAATCCATTTCTCTTTCATTTTTCGATTTCCTTTTTGTGAGTGCATTTATTCCCACATGTATTTGCAGAGGCCAGAGTCCAAGGGTCCATGTTCATATAAAAAATGTCATACGTTGATTTTAATGGCGTCAATCTGTGCAAACAGTCGGACGTTTCGCTCCTGTCTGTGTTTGCATTTATAATTTGTTTGTGTATTGATTTACATGTTCCCGCGCCATCAGTCTTGCTCCGATTTCGCTGGGAAGTGAATTGTTTATAAAGCCTGCATAAAAATTGCAGACAGTCCGTCGGAGCGCCCTTCTTCTTTCGTGCAGCACCGTTCCTCCCCACCAATGGAACATATTGACACATTCGAGTCCACGACTTATTGCTATATAATTCCAACTGTCCCCACCAATTGCAGTTGGGGATGTGTGTGCGTGTCTGTCTCATTAGGAATGCAAATGTTAGTCCTTGTCCGCCCTTAATGTGCTATTAAATTTTCAGCCGATATGCCATTGATGTAAATTCGAGGGGCCTGACATTTCGGTTATTGGGATCATGTATCGCAATGTGTTGTTGTCGTTTGTGTGGCCAAATAGTTTCCCAGGCCCCGCTGGACGGATATCAATCATTAACGGGGGCAGTCCCTTAAACTGCTGACCATCGAAGCGAACGCCGGAGCGTTGAGTGGTGGCTCTTGGGAACGTTATCTGTGGCATCTTGGCCAACACTTTGGGGGTGAGTCCACACACTATCTTTTTGACTTCTATCAGCGGCTTAAATCTCGCGACGTTGCACTTTGTTCGCCGCCAAGGGTTCTTTTGTCTGTCAAGGGCACTCACTACTTCTCGTTGCTCAGCGAGGCATGATGACTCGATCGTCTTTTGGTTGCACCTACAAAAGAGGCTTTTCCTGTCTATTCTCTGGCCATAACCTTTGTAGATAACCTTTGCGTGGGCTCTTTTATCAGTGAGTACCCATCAATGGCTAGGCATTAGGCTTTGATAGCATATTTACTCCTACGAGTCCGGAAAAGGTTTCTAGAAAATGTTGGAAGCAGTTGGGGAGTCTATGAACTGACTACAACTTGTATTCATTACCACACCAAGTGAGTCAATTTAAATAAAGCATAAGATATTAATGTTAATAAATGAATTTGTTAGAAATTCTTAGTCTGTAGCTCTCTTCGTACACTGGCAGTATTCTGCACAAGCTGTCAAGATTGACTAAGACTTAGATGGGCTACAAAAGTGTATTGAATTTATGACTTCTTATAGACAATTCGTCGTCTGTAGTCCGCATTATCTTTCACTTGAGAGGTTTTCAGGGCTCGTGCCCAATTCTTGAAATGCAATCAAGCGGCTAACAAAGACCATTCTCCATCAAGGTATTTTTAATATCTGGCCCAGATTGGTGCCGCTGACTTACTGCTCTACTGCCGCTGTGAGCATTAAAATTAGCTTAAATTTTAATTATAGCCAAGTGCCCATTAGGGCCTCGAGCCGGCCTGGCTGGCCCACTAATGAAGTTCAAATATTCTTTTCGGCCAAACTCCAGATCAAAACCTGAACCTGAACATTTTATGCTAATGACAAATGCTTTTATCTCCGTCAGAACAAAGCCAAAGGAAAATGAGAAGGAGGATGGAAAATGAAAATTATAAGCAGAAATTGTTGGCAACCTGCTGCTGCTGCCGCTGTCCGGCAGGAGTTTTCCTTTTTGGGCCGTCGCTGCCGCTGCCACCGCCACCCCAGTGACCCCACGCTGACCCTAATCATTATGCCGGACTGACCCGGCGCCAAGTTGGTGAAAAGCTGCAGCTCGGGGACCGTGAAAATTACACGTTTTTTTTCCAGCCAGCTTCGAGGTTACAAATATTACATGCCAGGTGGGTGTCTGGGTGACTAAATTTATGCATTTTTTCTATGCGGCTTTAATTAAATTTCTCTTTTTATTTTTTGTGTATGCTTCATTTTATTTTTTGGTATTTCTGTTGGTTTTTCGTGGCCGCTAATTTCCACGTTTAGGCTCGTCTAATGTTTCCCCTGCTGTGGCCTGGCTGTGTGTTTCTTTATTCAAATGAGAAAATATGTGGGTCTGCCGCCGCCCAGTGGGTGAGGTGGAGCGGGTCTAATTGGCCCGACCAGAGGTTTATTATATCAACATTTACTCTGGTTAATTTGGCATGTCTCACTCAGCCAGAACATTCTGACGCCAGCTGTTTGATTATGGAAATCGATTAGCCAAGTCCTTCTAATGAACTAGAGCAGTACGCAGGACACAGGACACGGATCGGGGAACATGTCCTGTTCATGCAGCGACCGAAAAATATCCATAAAGGGAAACCCGCGCACGCAGGTAGATTCGAACAAAACACAGACAAAAGGACGAGGGCAAACAATAGAGATAACCCTGGGATAGAGAGACGGTGGAAAATTAATGGGATTCTTCTTCGTTTGTGCAGCTGATGAAGGCATTAGGGTGAAAGCAAGTGCAACGACTTCATTTCATTTTAAAGAATGTCGCAGTGGGGAACTAGCGCATGAGGGCTCTGTTCCTCATTCCACGTTTTTATGGTCAGCTGCGGCTATAAAATGGGAATTAATTAATTGAATGCAACGCAATAAGCCCCGCCTGGCCAGACAAGTCTATCTGATTTCAATCTAATGCCGTTGGAGAGTAAAAACCTCACACGTGGAAGGTGCACAGAAACGAAAAATTGAAAGGGCTTAAAGGAGGAAATACCATTGAGTTTGGTAAATGGTAAAAATTGTTTGAAAATGTATAACAACTTCATATCTATGATATCCAGAGATTTTTTATTTATTAAGAATACGCTTACACTATATTTATGAACAGAGGCCGGGTAGAGTCGTGCCAGAGCCCTAACACTGCTTTTTAAACCCCTTAGGAAACATTTTCTCAGGCCTTACTGTTCGGTTGGTTATCAATTCTGAAACGACTATAAATATTATATACTCTTGAACTTTTAAAACAACATAACCCTGATATGAGTCTTTATCAATTTTTGTTAAAGCTGTAAGAAAGTTTTACATGAACTTTTGATCAAAAAATAACCCCGATATTTGTCGTTATCAAGTTAATAACAATTTATGTATGTTCAATCTGTATTACAAAGTATAATTATAGTACACAATGAATAACATATAGCTTTGTCTTAGATCTGGTTTTATATCTGTATGTGTGGTTGCTCTCCCATTGACGTAGCACATAAGCTCGCGCTTGACTTTGGGTTTAACCGCTGGCTGATCGACGGATCGGGAGAGCGAGAGACATCTGGGTAAACGATCGTAAGCGGTCTGCTCTCTCTCTGTCTCAGCCGCTGACTCATCCCGCCGAGCGAAGAGCGCAAGTCATAGAAATATTCAAAGACGACCTGCTAATTACAAACACAAGTCGCCAATAATGAAGAGTGAAAAAGCAAAACAGCTAAAAAAACAAAAGTTTGCGGTGGATGTAAAAACCAAACCGGAGTCCGTCAGCTTTTATTATTGTTTTTTTCTCTTCTGTATTTTCGCTTATCAACTCGCTGAAAGTCTTGAAAACAATACAAAAAGCAAGCTCAGTGGACAAACGCCCACAAAAGCGGCAAAAACGGGGCGAATACACAACAATGAATCTCGAATGTGTATGACTGTCTGTCTCATTGAAAGACAGTGCAAAAATAAATATAACAAACGTGTATGACAATTCATTTTGGGCAACTTTTACCGCCTGCAGTTGAGCGAGTGGCGGCCGTAACAATAACAGTTACGGAGCCACAAGTACAGCTACTTTCTAACGTGACCAAAGACCGGAGGAGACCGAAGAGCCATCTTGAACGTTTCCAGTTTGCCGTTTTCTACTTCATTTTTCCCTTTTCCCGCGTCTTTTTTCACCTTTTTTTGTGAGCATTTTTGGCAGAAGTTAAGTAGACTGTTAAATGACTTCCGCAGTTTTACCTTCGCAGACTCAAAGACTCACATTTTTTTTTGTCTTGCCGCCATTGTTGTAGCCTCTTTGAGAGCTTCTTGCCTTTGATGTGGGCCACAGAGGAAAATGTTTAACCCAAATCCCTACTTGAACTACTAAGAAATGTCAGCCATGGGCGATTACCAGGAAGCTGGTAGGAAGTTTTCTTATCTTTAACACTTATAATTAGAGTATGTTTTAAAAACATTTTCTGATATTTAAGCATTATTCTTGAGTCTCAGTCTGATGATAAGCTTTGAACTTGTGATAGTACCTACTGGGTCCGCTTATCAGCTTGAAAACATTTCTGTCCGTAAAATTATTTGTTTTTATAAACAAAGACCGCATTGCACTTGAACCTGCGCCCTGGGAAAGCCAAAATAAATAATAATTAAATTATAAGGAAATTGGACACGTTTATTGTCAACGTCACAAGGAATATATAATACAAAGAACATATCTGAAGATCCTATATTACAAATTCATATATGTAAATATAAATACCCGGATACTACAAATCTCAATAATTATTGAAAACTTCAGCTTAGAAATGAAATATTTTTCTATTTCTACGATTCATAAATTTCTACAAGTACATAATAATAAATATTTTTATTAAAAAACCCCTCGAATGTCCGCTTCATCTGGCACCCTGGGTCTGGGAAAGCTGTTGTAAATTCAGAGAATCTTTCTTTTGTTTTCCCTTTAATCACAATCTTTAACGTCAAAGGTTGTTTAAATACGTATTTATTTACGTTCTGTAGAACCCACAAGATTATTGAACCTGGGAAAACCATTACAAAGCCCGCAAACCCAACGTCTTGGGATACTACTGCCTTGATTCAGCATCCTCAACACCAAAGGGTTCTATAAATAATCGTCGAAATCATGTTCGTTTAATTGCACAAATTTGAATTGCATTACCCAGAAATACCCACCATTGGGAGCTTCTGAGCAAATAAAAGTCCCCCGTTTAATAAAAAATAAAACCTGTTGAGCGAAGCTCTCTGTCGGAGTAAATAAACTTTTGTTGTGGTTTACTGCTTTTCGAAACTGGTTTTTATTTTGGCCAAAATCGCATTGCTAAGTCGCCAAAGCTTTGGGTGCGTAAGGCTGAAAATGTTTCTGTCTTTTTTTGTACTTTTGTGGCAAGGCAAGGCCGAAATGCACTTGCAGTTGCTCGGCAGGATTTTTTACGTTTTCCAGCTGCAAGTGCAAGACTTTTTCCATTTCCCATCGGAAAACACAACAAGTGACACACACACCGCATGGGAAAATTGTGCAACAACAGTAATGATTATTGTAACAGTTATTTTTCGCTCGCCGGAAAGAGATGGAGCTAGTCACACGCAAATGAACCGCAGTAATGGGCAATATCGGTTGATCTGCGGGTGGGAGGGAGAGCAACAGATCGAAACGCGCGCCAAGCGAAGGTTTAGCACAAAGCAAAACGGGCGGAGATATAATGTGCCAGAGCGAGATGGCCTGGGCCTAGGCTCAAAGTGTAATGCGAACAAGACGGCGTAAAAACTTACCGTTTTAAATACCAGCTCTTGCGATGCGATGTGAGGTTAGCTGCTGCCGCCTGCTGCTGCTCCGATCTGGCGATCTCTTTCGCAAATATTAATATTTGTTCGCGAACAATCACGCACTTGTCTCTTGCTCCCCCGTTTCGCGCTTGTTCGCACTCTGGAGCCGCGAATTTTGCTTATTATGCCTTTGCTTGAGCGGGCGCTACACTTTCACACATTTGCATTTAATTGCGCGCCGTGTCTTGTTTTTGGGGCCTTTTGGCTCCTTCGCATCGGTTGCCAAATCGCTGGCCGCTTAAATGAGACAAACAAAGGCGGCCCACAACACACGAACGCGCGAGTCTGGCTTGGGAAAATCCAAAATTTTCAAACTGCGAACGTGCACGTTCGCTCACGTCGGCTGTTCAGAGAAAACTGAGAGCTGGCTGCCATCGAGCTCGCTTACTACGGTCCGAGACATGGTGTGATAACGCGGCAGTCGCCGTACGGATACCCTGTACTTCAAGCGGGCAGCTTGAATTTAATTTCAGATAATTGTAAGCTTACTCGCTAAAAAGCAACAGTACGAAAAAACAAAGATTACACGTTATATTAAAAATTAAATAATAAATCACTATTATTTATATGTACTTCAAAGTGTCGTAAATGCCTCCTATACTGCGTTGCAAATATTTTGACAATACTTTTACATTAATTAAAATTCTCGACATCTAATCAATCAAGTTTTTTAAGGTGAAAATTTTACCAGTTAGAATATATCCGATTTAAAAATACCTACTATTCCTCTCAACTAGCATACTTCTTACATCAAAATAGGGTATCGATAAGGGAAAACAAGCATAAGTACCGAGCATAAAAGAGAGCAGCACACGAACTACCTTCGTGTAGCTGGGTTGTTGCACTGCCAGCAAAATCGCATGCGATAAATACAACAGAAGAGAGAGTTCAACTCCTACGAAAGGTGTTTATCGCGTATAAGAGTTTAGGAGAGAGCTCTCTCTCTCTCTCTCTCTTTCTCTCTCTCTGGAGCTTGACTGCCTGATTTGTTTTGTTTTCGGGGGAAATGCCGGCAGTTGTTGTTGGCCACGTTAGTTCTTATTAGCCAAGTTGGACCGGTTGAGAGCATCTCGCCTAATAACAGTGATTATGGATTTATTAGTTGATTAGTTAGCTTCCCCCTTTCCCAAGCCGGCGTGCCAGTCGTAAATGTAAAATGTAAAATGTAATTGCCAGTGCACGTAAGAGACATGTTGGCAATTAAACTAACACCCCGCCCCTCGCTCTGTAGCATTCGACTTAAATGAAGTGGAAGCGATTCAATTGTTTGTGTGCTTCCTTCCAGCTCATGCGAGTGAGTGCAGTTGTCCCAGGGGGGGAGAGGGTGCCAAGTGTAAAATGGAAATTATATACCTTTGCGAATTATCAACGGTTTTTGGAATATAAGGTCGCTTTATCTACTGAGAGGGAGATTAATCTTCACGGTAATCATAGTTAATGGGAAATTATGTGTATTACTTAGATAATTGGCATTACTATAGATATTAAATTAATTATATAATATAAACAAATATATATTTAAAACTGTATATGAAACATTTGCAGATAAATATTACCATGCTTCATACCCCCCCCCCCCCAAGAAACTTTAATTAAATACAGATATTTTCTGTATAAGAAAAAAAATTAAAAAAATTAAACCGGAAACAATTCAGATGAAAATGACAATTTTTCAACCCTAAAAAAGGAATATATTAATACATAATAACAAGCTTTTAGAACCTTAACAAGCACGTGCTTGGATTTGAAAGGCCCACTTGAGTGTATTGACTGCAGTGCATGAACGTCCAAGAATATTAATACATAATATATATCATCGAGAAATACTCTACTACATATTTATGGAATAATTTTTATGGATTTATTAATCTATAGGGAATTCAAAATAAATATACATAGGTATATTCTGTATATTTCCTAAACTAAGTTTTACATGCTAATTCATAGTTATATTTTTCGCTAATATTCCCAAAATATAAAGATATAATTACTGTATTACCTGCTGAATCTGTCTTTCTGTTTGTTTAGTTTATGTTTTGTTTAGTTTAATATAATCCTTAGGTATGACTGAGAATTACTCAAGAATCCAGGTAGTCAAAGAACCAACCAGTATGCATATTTCGTAATTGTTTGTTTTATTATTCCGCCTTCCATTTACCAGTTCCCATTTGGAATTCCTAGTATCCCCTAGCCAGGATATGTACTCGGGATATTACCCAAGTATGTAATTTCGGCCGATGTGGAAATTCCTGTAATTTCCCATTCACGGTTCCCACATGGGAAAACTCACACCAGCCATCATCCGCACGAAAGCCATCGTTTCCAGAGATTTATTCCTCATTTGCTTTGTTTATTGTTGCTGCAAAATTTCACTTTGAATTGTGCCGAAAATTTAATTTGATTTCATTTTCATCATGGGAGACACATAAATAGTGCAACAAATGAATTTTGTACGTGCCACAAATGCCGGAGGAGCCGAAAGTAAATATATGTGGAGGAGTCCCCGGCCAGGCCAGGCCAGGCCCACATGTGTTGCAGGCCCAGATTTGTGACCATTTGTGCGTGGTTGGCCACGACACGCAGTGCCATAAATTCGAGATTCTCAATAAACTAATGGCAATTGGTATCCGAAAGATACAAAGATACATTCGTCGCGCTGCCCGCCGCTGTCTCGCTAACGGTGCCTCCTTAGTTCTGGTCAGAGATGCTCGATTGGCTACATTCGCGACAACTCTGAATTCATAATATAATATTATAAAAAAAATGTATTAAGGATTTTGTTAAAATTTAAATACGAAAGGCAATGAGTGTTTTAAGGCGCGCTTACATTACATTAATATTAATATTAATGATTACATATAATATTTTATGAATATTATGGAAGAACATCATGTTTCCGTAAGTTAAGAGTTTTATTTCTGTTGAGTTTTATAATCCCCAAGTGGTAAAACATAAGATTTCCTTTTAATATTAGGGAAAATATTTTATTTTTGCAATTATCATAATATAAATATGATGCAATATTATGAAAATAAATACAAATAATACTCAGGGACGTGACATATTTTATTTTTCCTCGAGTTCCCTTAAAAATCGAATATTTTCTTAAAAAATGCCGACATCTCTGGTCCTAACATCCGACACTCACGTACAAAATTATTTCTGCTGCCTGCGTTATTAGTTTTTCCTTTCACTCTCTTTTTCCCTACCCCTCTCCCTCTCTCTCTCTCTTCGCATCGGTCTCTTTTCAATCCTTGTGACACTTTTATCACACACGTTCGACTCATCAAAAAGTTAACGACGATAATGACAAACATTTCAAAGGCAAACACTCCGAGGCATGCAACCGAGCCATAAGCAGACCCGCACCCCCTCCAAACCGAACCAGAACGAGATCCAGATCCCTTCGAGCATAGAATCCCCTCCAGCCACATCCACAAACAGTCTCCCCTGTGTGTGTCCGCCGGGAGATAAATATCTCGCATATAATGCCCGGCGTTGTTGTTGGGCAAACACCTTAATTAACTTTTTTCATGAACATCTTGGCTTGGCAATGCCCCCACTCCTTCCACGGCCGCCAATCGAGCGACTTGGCTTATTTATTAGGGTTATTTGCTCTACGAGTGCCACGGCTCTGTGTGTGCGCCGTCCTTTTACACACACTCACACATGGGTAACTACCTGCTCATTTTCACCTGAGTACGTGTTAATTTTGTATATTTATCTTTCTGTTCCAGGGTTTCTGTTCCCCGGCCAAATAGAAAGATTGTATTAATTTCAACGTAATCGGGGCTGTCAGGGGGACGGGACCGGGCCGGCAGTCCGAATTCCAATTAACAGCTCCAGCCAGCTTCTCTTGCCCCCAAAAACAAAACAAAGACATAACCCGTCAACAACAACAACAACAACAAAAACAACAGCGAAGGAATTGTATCTGACACGTTCAACTTTGACGTTGACTTTGGCATTCCTTGTACTCACAGATATACCCTTTCCCGCCGCCACCCATTGGCAACGTGGGAAATGCAAATGGCAAGCCGGAGAAGTTACCAAGTTTTTGGACAAACACACACATGAAGTAGGACAGAGAGAGAGGAACAAACAAAGGCTTGGAAACGTATCCGATCCATAGGGGAACAACACTGAAATAATAACTAACAGGTATCTTTTTTCTTTGAGAAGATTTAGACAAAAGTATACCTTTAGAGCCTTTGTTATTTCGGGAAATAACATTCTAAATCGGTTTCCATTGTTTTTCCTATTTAATTCTGAAAATATAAGAGATATTTTTATACATAATATCACAAATAGGTTCTTTTAATTGTTCAAGAACATCTTTAATATATTTAATTCGTAGAAATCTCTTTACTACTTATCAAAAAATGATTATAATATTTTTAAAATGTGTAACATCTTTGTGGTCTCTTTCAGCCACTAAAAAATAGTTCTAACTTGTTTATTAATATGTTTTTTAGTCTTTAAAATACCTTTAAAAATATATTGCTCTATAATGTGTTTCTTAACTCATTTCTCTGACTGATAACCCTGAGAGTTATCTTACAAAGTAAACTAACATTGCTTAAATATGTTTTTTCATTTAATTTATATTTTTATGTTATATTTCTTCCTGTGCATATTTAACTTAGCAGTGCAAGTGTATATCCGCATTGTGTTTTTACTCCGAACTCTCGCATTTGTTTGTTTTGGCCCTCTCACACCCACTTTCGACCCAGCCGCCTTCCTTTCCCTTTCAGTTTTATTGTTTTTCCATATTTTTCTTCTTTGTTTATGCCATGACTGTCAGCTTCCCTCGATATTTGATACGATTTCGTGTGAGTTCCGTTCGGTTCGTCGGCTTCTGGGCAGGCCGTCGTCTTCTCAGGTTTGTACTCGCTTGTATTTAACCAAAAAAGGCGTTGAAATATGCATAAGGGACTTCCCCATTTCGATCTCCACTCCAGTCTCAAGTGGCAACGATGCATTAGATGCCACGGCACATGCGCAACATGTGTGAATGTTGCAATCTGCTGCATCGCTGCAACTCGGAGTTGCAGTTGCAACTGCAATTGCCGCTTGGCCGGAAGTTTCGCATCTCTGAGCCGCCGCATCACGAAAGCAGATGCCATTCTCCGATTCCATATGACTTTCGCGAATGTAAAAATAATTTTGTATCTGCAGGGGGCAAGGCGGCACATGCAAATTATGCGATAAATGAAGCGTGGATCGGTTCGGCAAAAAGACGCGGAGCTGCCCACAGGCAGGAACTGCAGATCTCAATAAAAAAAACTGGTCTAGACCAGTTGATGTCATCGCAGCTAGTTATTATATAGGTGCTAGGGCCTATTCGATTTCTAGTTTCTGTGCAGAGAGAAAAATATAGGGTAAAAGAGTATTAAATGCAGGTTAAAGTCAGGGGATTTGATACCGCTTCCACTGACTTTAACCTGCATTTAATACTCTTTTTCCCTATATTTTTCTGCAGATGTGCTTCTAGTTCTCTTTGACTTCTAAGGATATATAAATCTTGAAATAAAGAAATAAATTAAACTCCTTTGATTACCCCTTTTTTACGAGGTGTTTAAAGTATCTCTAGTTCCACATAAACATCCTGTCGCGTGGCGTCAACGATTAGGATTTCCTAGGAGCCAATGCCACTTGAGCCGATTCAGGGATTTTTATCCGAAAGCATTTCATAAATTTTCCGATGCCTAATTGATGCTTCCGGCGCTGCCAAAGATCAAGGCGCACAGTCTACAAACATGCGAGGCAGGCCAGACCAAAGGAAGAGGAGGAGCTGTTGTAATTTATAAGAAAATTTATTAATTCAAATTGTGTTGCATGGCTCATTTGGGAAGAGTTGATGCCACTGTAGCTGTTGCATGAAAATAAACAAAGGAAGGCAAGCTGCCGGGGTTGGGATAGGGATTGTGTGTGATATCCTCAGCAGCGAAGTTGACTTCCCAAATCCACGTTGACATAATTTGCGCCACATGTGTGTGCAACACGCAGCAGCGACAGCAGCAGCATCACGAGCAACATCCAACAGACTGTGGCATACGTTTCAGCGGTTGCCATGGAAGCGCTTCTTTTGGATAAAGTTAAAAATAAAAATTCGTTTTAAACACGTGCGAGATGGAGCCGCTGCCCTGGGGGAAAAACAGCTTCAGAATGCAACAACTTCAGACGCCAAACTCCAGACTTCGACGGGGAGTCTCCCACTTTGACTGACAATTAATTTCAATTGCGCATTCGCGTTAATCGCCCTAAAAAAAGGGAGATTCGAGCCATCTCCATGGCAGCAAACTTACTTAACTTTTCACTCGCTCCCCCTGGCAGAGATATATAGATGTAAATATGCGGAGTGTATTTTTTGTAGCTCTTCGCAGTGTGTCGCCTGCTGCTGCTGGAGATTAAAAATATAAGTGACATCCCTGCGAGGGCTGGGGATTTCGGATTCAGTCAGGGAAATGTCAAGTTCAAGAGTCATTACAGCTGCTGCCACTGCCAGAAAGTGTGACGTACGCCTGAGTGGAGTAGAATAATTATCATAGATGGGAGGCAGCAGGGAGCTGCAGCTGGATAGTGGATTAATTTTGACGTTTATGAGGGCGGCTCAGAGTGCTCTAATTGATTTAAGGGGCGCACGCATTATGGAAAACTCATCTACAATCTACGGAATGGACCTTATTTTAGGGGCACGTGGTGCCGGCGGCTTATCAGCGGTGCGGCGGCTCAAAATTGAATTAAGTGCACTGGCCGCGTAAAAATCACGTGCATTCAGCGGGGTCATACACTGAGAAAACTACCTAAGCCTACCTAAATGTAATAACGATAATAAATATATCAGCACTGTACACTGGCACTCAACTGCAGAGAATTTGTTCTGCAGAATCTCTCTTGTAAATATGTTTGTAATTCCACATTTGCGGAATCTCGATGTAAAAATCTATACATCCCTAGAACCCTCTTAATCTCTCTTTTTTCTTTTTTAAAATCTTAATATATCTTTAAACAAATGAAACACGTATAATCCTCTCAGTGATTCAGGATTTTTTGCGCTGTGCATCAGAAAAGGGCGGGCAAACAAAAAGAGGTCCTGTGAAGGCGTTCAAGCCAGGATATATGTATGCCAACGCCAACGCCAACGCCAACTTGCAGTTGTTGTTTGCCTGTCTTTTTCGCTCCGAGGTGGCTGTTGTTTGCAGTTGGCCGCCGCCTGCCTTTCCTCACGTCCAGTTGGTGGTGTTGCTGATGCCATGCTGCCCCCTGACGATGCCCCCGGCGGCGACCTCTTTGTCCGCCTTGCCGTTCCGCGGTAAAGTCACGTATTTTCCAGGTAATTTACGTTGGGCGAAACTGTTGCCACCAATATTTCTGGCCATGTTGGCCGTTGATTTTAGCCGCGTCTTCATCGCTGCTGTTGCTGTTGTTTCCCTTGCCCGGTTCCTGCTCCCTGACCCTGTTCCTGGCCCTTTTCCTGTTCCCTGTTCCAGTCCCATTCCGTGTGCATGAAATGCGTTTTTTGGCCTCCGTACGTGAGCGTTGTCCTTTTGCTCCTTGCCTGGCTCCCCGGTCGCTTATTGTTTTCCATGCTGGCCCCGTTATCCTGGCCGAGTGCAGCGAAATGTGCATAACGTGACCGGGTTTCTTAGTTGGCTTTTAGCAGTCCGCGACGAACTCAAAAGTGCACGGGACACAGGATGCACTCTCCTCCATCCGCTGATATTTCACTTGGAAACTTTTCGACAACTTTCGGACATTCAGCTGCCACGGATACTCCCGCCCAGGACTCAGGACTGACTGCGAGTTCGAGTCCTGCTGAGTTGTTTGTTTGCGATGCTGCAACTGCTACTGATGCCGCTGCCGCTGCTGATGCCGCTGCGGTTGTTTGCGGTAAATTAAGTTGCTGCCACTGAAACTGCACTTGAGTTAATCGTTTAATTGGTTCGTGTTTCGCTGAAAAAGGTATTTGCTGAAATTGATAGTCCAACTTTTGAGTGGATGATCCACTGGGCAAAGATCAAGCTTAAATCCTTGCAAGACCCTGACCACTTCGCGGGAGGCATTTCATGGAAAAAGGAAGAAGGAAGTGCCCTAAATAAAAGTCAAGAATTAAAATTTATGCCAACGCACGCATTTTATGAGATCCGTAAAAAAACAAAAAGCGGGAATAAATAAATTAATATTTCAGCTTGGAGTGGCGGCAGTTACTAGCACTCGATCCGACATTGTTTTATGGCCAAGACTTGTTCCGTGTTGTTGGCCCTGTTTTATGATGGGTTGTTAATTTTTAAATGCACTCCTTCCCCCTTGGCCATCTCAAAGGTTTGTTTTTTTTTCGCCACCGAGGTATTTATGTGCGATCTGAGCCTGGTGGATGGAAGCTGTTGATTTTATTTCCAGAGAGAGAGAGAGAATGAGCAGCACGCGAGACTCCAATCAATATGGAATGGTGGCCGGAAAAAAAGGGGTGAGCATGTACTTGCCATAAAATCCCATGAAATATTTAAACAATCAAACTGCGAGCGAAGCACTCGGCTCGGTGATGGTGTGGTTATGGGTGGTTAAAGTTAGCGAGTCTCCACTTTTGCACCTGCCAACTGACAGCAGGAGATGCTGTCGGACTCGCCTTCCACCATTACAGCCGGGTAAGCTTATTTAGCAGTTTCCGTTTCCGCTTGCCGTTCAGCTGGCACATCCTGTGTGCAGGATATACTTAAAAAAATTACGCTCTCAGCACTTCAACAAAGTATCGAAACTATATCGATATTTGAGGCGATGGCCGATATTTAAATCGATATTTCAACCTTGCGTTATATGCGCAAGGACTGAAATTTCTTTTTCATGTATCGGATCTTTACTCTTATAGGTTAGTTGTGAAGTTTAAGCAATCATTTATTGTTATTTTTCGATGTTACAAATTTTAAGAGATCATGATATTGAGTACGATAATTCTATCGATAAATCATCGAACTATTGTATTTAATTGTAATAGGTATTTATTTTACAATTTTCTCATTTCTCAAATCCATTGTCTTATGTTTTTTTATTTAGAAAATATGAATTTTAAAACACGACGGCTTTCTCAGTGCACTCACTCACCTTCCTAGGGCCTTTCGAGTCGTCTTGTGCAAGTTTAATGCATTTAACGCTTACATTCAGCCCTCGAAATTGGCAGAAACGGAGCGAGCTGCGCCCGCCCATCTGTCGATTGCCCTGTCGGTGGAGTTTTTCATACTCTTTTCCTTTGTCTGGCTGCTGCCGTTCCAATTCCTCGCTGGAATTTCACCGAAATTGTTGCCAAACAAACGAATTAAATTTCGAGTACGAGATGGCAGCGGGAACGGCAAGCCACTTGAACTATTTATATCATTTCTTCCTTTTTATTTTGTATCTGTTGGTAGCCAGAGGAAAGCAAATCCCGGCGCTCATTGAGGTCAGATCGAATTGCGTCTGTGTTGTTATGTGTGGTGACATTAGCGCAGGACACCCGCTGTGCCTGCGTGTGTGTGTGTTGGGTGGCCAAAAAATAAATGGTCACAGTTATTGCTTTACTGCCATTTGCCACCGCACGCTGAGCTCCGCCCGAGTTGTTTATTTCCCAGGATAAGGATGTGCAGAGAGGAAAACTATCAGCAAAAAGTACATTTCTAAATTCGATCAATATTTAGGAGAACTAGGATATGCAATAGGATTTAAATATAAGAAGATAACATTTAATGCAATATACATATATTTAAGAGAAGAATATTGTTGAAGAACTCTTCGGTATGTCTTATTAATATATGAATCGATTGAAATGAAGTGGTATTTATCTCCGTGTACAGATTCACATACGGATAGCATCGTCAGCAGATCGCATGGCATCTGTTAGATGCTGGATGCTTCCAGTTACTGCTTTCTTTCTCCATTTGGTTAATTGCGAGCCTTGGATAGTTTTTAATCTTCTAATGGTCGACGCTAGCTTTTTGTGGAGTTTCAATCGATTTGCCAATTATTCGAATGATTCCAAGCGAATCCTTGCTGGTTTTGCACAACTTGCCATCGTTTTCAGGTTATTGTCCTGTTGGACTTAAATCCAGCCATGCAAAATCCGGGCCGGACAGGGGGAAAAAGGACGATGCCAAGCGGAAGCGGAAATAATATTCCCCAGTTCAAGCAGCGGAAATGATTTATTAAAAAACGGACCGGCAGTCAACTGAAGAATCATAATAATCGCAACAATAACGAAAAAGAAAAACAACAAAAATGGCAGCTGGGAGGGAAAAATGTCAGGAATAAAACTTGCGATTGTCACACAATAAATCGCAATAGAAATCAAAGTAGAAACTTTAGCAATCATCGGACTTCTTCTACACTTTTCGCAGTGTTCTATAGCAGGGAAACGGGATATGGAATATACCCTGCCTCCAGCTAGTATCCAATACAATTGCAGGACAATTACAACAACGAGGGAGGATTTGCTGCTTAGTGACACAGAAATTCAGATTCTGCTGCTGACAGTTGGAGGAATAAAAGATACAAATGGAGCGCAGCGAGCGGAAAAAGTGGAAGAGCCAGCTAAATTTATCTTCCTGCTGCGCTTTAAGCGAGGTCTGCACAATCTCTTAAAGTCCGATTAAACTACTCTCACTTCCGAATTGATAATTGCCAGGCAGTGCCTCCTCCACTCGAGTGAAGTGGATTTTCCAATTATATTTTATCACTTATGCAGTCTGTGTAGGTATTAATTTGGGATTAATGTTACGACGACTTCCTGCCGCCACTTCCCCGTGTCTCAGCGAGTATCTTTCGAATGCGGATGCTCCGACTCCCCCTCGGACACATGTCAATTAGTAGCAAACATCTTTATCATTAATTATAGCTCAACGGCAGCCGGAGCCGTCGGAGGGAGCAGCAGCAGAGATTTTGTTTTCCCATCTCGATTTCCATTGTGGAGCGAGTGAGGGAAGCTGCCATGGGAGTAAAGCTGCATTGGTTGGATAAACAACGCTTTGCGGCTGCATTGCAAATTGAATTTGGCCAAGCTCTTATCACTTATCACTTGGCTAAGCCGCCAGCAACGAGACGGGCGCCATTCGCCCCAGTGCACAACTTGCAAAACTAATTAGCAGCCAAGTCAGTCAGGAAAGTGTACTCTCAACATGGGCGATGCGAGTTTTATCCTGGCAGCAGGATAAGGCGAGTTGGGAGTGGGTTGGGGCTGCCATCAACCCATTTGCCAGCTGCACACACTAGCTAATAAATTCTACTATAATCCGGCATTGTTGCACTAAGTACTCTTCATATTTACACAATTTATACACTGCAACCAGAGTTTTAGGTGTTGAAAAGGAGTTAAACGTTTTTTTGAAGTAATTATTCCTTATTAACTATGAAAATTGATTGATTAACTATGAAAATTGATTGATTAACTATGATTAACTATTAAACTTGAATTTATATACAAGAAATATTATATAATTTTAAATTGCATAAATAAACGCCTCTCCTATCTCTAGTTTCTTGTTTTATTCTAACTCGGGCTTTAACTCGAAATTCTAGCTATATATTCTTGATAAATATACATTTATATATCCCAAAGTTACTGGATTTTTTCTGAGTGCCAGCTAGGTGTGTGTGTGCATCACATTTCCATTCGCATTTATGCAGCCGACAGGCCTCAGATGCATGACTGAAACTGGCTAGGAGATGCGGCCACAGACAGGAACAGCAGACAGCCCCTGAAGCCGGAGTTTGCCTCTGCCGTCTTCTGCTCCGGCAGCAAATGGGTCAAAAATAGACGAACACGGAGGACTAGCAAGGAGCAGCTCCGCTCCTCTCCAGGCGACGTTAACCGCATGTGAAAACTTAACTTCCGGTGACATAAACACTGGCAAGGAGCTTGCTTAAAGTGCACCCGGAACGAGCAACGAAAGTAAGTGCAGCCTCAAAGCCAGATAAAATATTCAAATGAACAGCCAGCTGAGCTGAGCATCAAGCATCGTGTACAGATGCGGGTAGAATTATGGTTTAGAGAATAAAAAGAGAACGAAGCTAATTAACGTAAAAATATAATAAAAATAAAAACATGCTATAAACTATATTTTTTATAAATAAAATTGCCAGAATATTAGGAAGTTTATTTATTTTACATGCGTTTGATATACATTTAATAAAATTAAAGTGATTTAGCTGATTAATAGTTAACAATAAGATTTAACACTATATAATCTTTAAGATAACTTCATTAATATCACAATTGTAAGTCCAAATATTTTTTTAAATAAAGATATTTGTTTATTTAAATAAGGTTACTTAAGGACCTAATCTTTTATATTATATTGGCATGACCATTGCTGTTTGTGATTTGACTGACGTAAAAGTGAATCTGTCTAAGCAGAAGCTGCAGCGCGTTTTCGTGTTAGTCTGGCTAAATGTGTGTGTGTGTGCCACACTTGGCCACGTTTGCAGCCAGACAAAAGGATATAACGACAAAAATGTTGACAACAATGCGGGCAGACAATGCTGCGGTCGGGCAAGGAGATACAGGATCTCGGTACCTTCTCCAACTGGCAGGTTGTCGACCCGTTTGTTGGCAGCATGCTGAACTTTTGAACTATTTCCGCCGGCTGCAGTTACCGGGTTAGCACACGCACTCGCACTGGGCCAAATTAATTGCGTACATGGCCCGTACTCTTGGATTTTCGAAGCTGATTTCTACCTGAGAATGGAGGTCGTGGAAGCAGTCAGCACTGCTGACATTGATAACTTATTCCGAGATAAAGACCTGTTTTAATCTTTAATTAACTTAATTTATAACTCAATTATGAGGATTTGCCTTGAATAAATAACTTACCTACTTAAAGAATATTTTTATAAATCATATTAAGCAGCTACATTCAGAGCTTAAGCGATTTTATGTATGTTAAAGTTTTTTTCTTATGTCTTAAAGTCTGAAGAAAATCACTCTTAATACCTTGAAAACTATGACTATAGTTTCACCTTGAAACAGAGGGAAGGACTACAACTTTAGCCAGATCATGAATATAGTATGAATATATAATAATTCAGAAAAAGGACAAACTGCCAGCACTGCTGTGTCGGGCATCTGTTGCCCGTAACTTTGAAACGCTGAAATGAAGTGCCCGTGCTCAGCCAAGACGATCGCTTCCTGTTTCCCGGGCGAAAGTTTTTTCGTTGTCGGGCATGACTTTCGCCAAAGTTTGGAAAGTGAAAAGTTATACTATACAAAGAGATGGAGAGGAGCGTATACCGAATCAATGATTAGCAGCAGGCAGCCTTGGAATCAGCATCGGAATTGGAATGGTGGGCGGAGTTGCTTTATGGCTGGCAGCTAGTTATAAAGTCATTCGCCCGTCTGAGCGTGTTTAGAGCCCAGAAACTACCACATCAGGGCGTCGCCATGGCCCAAATGACCCACTTACTGGCGCCGTGAAGCCTGCTACAGATTCATTGGCGGCGATAAGGAGACAAACGGAGAAAAAAAACGAGAAGCACCCAAATCCGCTTAGGGCCCTGGGTCCCGGGTCCTTGCTCCTTGTTCCTTGGCTGCTGACTCTCGCCTCATTGCATGCCACGCTCCGTTTTGTGGGCTCCGTCTTACCGCAATCAAAATTGTTACTTTCTAAGCCAATATGTTTTATGATGTATGAAATTTGATGTTGCGATAACATTTTACACGCCTGGCTGCGCTTTATTTTTTCCCATCTTAAAGACCCCCGGAGCCGACCTGGGCCTTGGTCCTTTAAAGACCCCAAAAAGAGGTTCCATTTTTTTTTGTGTGGATTTCGGGTTTTACTTGGGTTTTTTGTGCCTCTTTGTTCGGAGGGCTGCCGCAATCAACGGCAAAGTTCAATGGGCCAAAACGGATGCCAAGCTGCAACTAAATTCGGCTTTTGCCAGTGAAATATTGTCAATTTCACAGCCATGTGAAGAGTGAGGGAGCGCAGTTTTCAAGGGTGGCAAAGTGCAGCTCTTGGCTGTTGATTTCTATTTTTTTGTCCGGGATTTATGCCCTCTAAAAGCGACCGGAACAGGTGCGCTAGGCCAAGGCCAAGATTTACGGAAATTTCTACAACTCAGTCGAGGGGAACATATGATTTTTCAAGTGGTTTGTAAAGGCAGGAAAATATATTCTTTGCAAGACATTAGTATAGAGCATTTCCGAATCGACTTGGTGACTTTTTTGTTGGCTCCGCCAATTGAAATGTGTCACCATTTTGTAGCTTTATGCATGCATCGTTCGCTCCGCCAGGCTCCATAAAAAACGGCGCTTATCATTCGCTTTTCTGTCGGCCATTTTTGGGGGAAGCGTTTTGGCTTAAGCGCCCATTCTTTGTCCGCTCCCTCCCTACCTCCCTCCCTCCTTAGAACCATCCCATTTTGCGGCCATTTCTACTGGCTTAAAATATTCTTTTTATGCGCTCATGATTTTAATGCGCTTTGGAGCCAACGTTTTGCCATCATTTTGTTTGAAATTCATGAAGCGCATCGCGGTTTTGTAAGCGGAAGACTTAAGCCCTTGCCATTGGCCAGGACTCCTCTGTATGCAAATGCAATCCCCCAGCTATTTAATTATGTATTAAATGCTGCAGTTTGCATAATTAACCAGCCACTTCAAGTGCACTTTACCCACTGCACTGAGAGTGCTGCTTTACTTTTTGCAGCAATTTTTGGCACTCGACAGCCATCGCACTGAACGCTTTATGAGCCGGCTTTAATACGTCTAAATGAGATGAGTTAACCATTTAACGCTTCGATGCGACAGCGCACAGGACGTGCTCCTTGGCCTCCTGCCTCCTGCCAGCCATTGTTTATTTATGTTGAGCCGTCGCGACAGTGTGCGTTGCGTGTGAAATTGTCACGTCAACGGCAACCAGAGAAAGTCAAAAGTGCGACCGTGGACGCCTTGGATTCCGCTGTCATTCGCCGTCTCCTGGCTGGTGAATGTGGCTGTGGCACCTGCCGTTTGCTTTGACAAGAAATCAAATTAACAGCCCGCAACGTCTTGGTGTCTCCTCTCCGTCCTTTACACCACCCGCCCTTGTCTCTTTAGGATTCACTGCTGTGATGCCTGCTAAACTCGAGGGTTTCTATGCGACTCCCTCGCATTACTCATACGCCCCGTGCGGCAGCCGTGCCAAGAGGATGGCTCTCAAGTGGTTCACGTTTGTGTTAGTGTGTGTGCGTATGCTCAACCATTGACCTGAAACCGTAGGCAAAGTGGCACTAGCCTAAAATGGCTGCACACACACAAAAATATTACTTTTAAGTAATGTAAACTATTAATATTTATAGTAAGAACAGCAGACTGATTGGTTTAATTAAAAAAATAATTTAAAAAATTATTTTGTGGTGAGTTTCCTACTTTTAAAATTTTTAAACTTAAGTATTTTTCTCTATTTGACCCCTTTACATGTTGGTCCTTCGAGACGGATAAACATTTTGGTTCTTAGTCTTCAACTTTGATCTAATAATCTCATATTTTCTTGGTAAATGAATTTATTTGTTATGTATTATTTTTTTCTTAGGCTCTCATTTTATTTTTCTGTGTAGCACTCTCGCCCCTCGACCACTCGGCCATGCATTCGAATGCATTTTCCTTTAGCCAGCAGAAAAACAGGATCAAATGTATGTATTCAGTCCTAAAAGTTTTCTGCTGCTGACTGTGAATGTTTTGCTTTTGCATTTCTTTTTTTTTCCTGTCATTGTGCCCTGACCAAATGGGTGAAATTGTTAACTTTACATTTAAGCAGATTACAAAACAAGCGCACGACGAACATCAACTGGGGATGGGTTCTGTCTGAGGCTGGGCATCCTGCTCCTGCCTCCTGGCTCCTGGATGCTGCTGCCTGCTGAACCCTGGTTCCCGGACTGATCCTGCTACTGTCAGGCGCTGCAATGCCTGTCAGCCTTGTGTCAATCATTTGCCACTGCGGCAGCCTGTAACTGGCTTTAGTGCGAAGATAATTGTTTTTTTGCAGCCGCCGACGACTGTGTCCTGTGTGCCGGCTTTAAATTATTTTGTTTCGCTTTTGTGCAGCTCAATGGGGGAAAAGAAAGGATGGGGAAGGATGGACTCTACCGAAAAAAGGGCAGTGTGACAGTGGCTTAATGGATGTTGGGCTTTGCTCTCGATTGAATGTGACATCAGCCGTTCGTTCGCATTCGCAGTCAAAAGCCACCTCACCTCCGTTCCCCGGTACACCGCGACTGCTAATTGCCACCGCCTATTTGAGGCCAAAGCTAATTTCGATTAGGCAAAGCCGCAGACGGCATCAGAATTCTCTGTTTGGTTTGGTTTTGTACATTCAATTGCAACTGCGGTTGACCAGTAAAAAATCGAATTAAAACTTCAAAGCCAAATGGTTGGTGAGGGAAAAGTGACTAATAAGTTGGTTTTAGTCTATTAACTCAGCGAATGCGATGAGTCTTCAATGATTAGAGATGCAGGAGTCATTGGGGTTAAACCGAAAGCTAACATCAACTAATCTATATATTTTTAGAATTTCCTTTAAAATAAGCAAAAAATGTTTAAATAATATAACAGAAATATATGGGCTTCATTAAAATCTATGTTTAGCCCACAAAAAGTATCACTAGTTTGAAAATAGCATTAACATTATATATTCCAACTGTAACTGTCTGTCAATGCTTTGGCTTATTCAACTTGGCAGTCACAATTTGAATAATCCGAATAAATAATTCATGAGAAATATGTAGCCGAAGAGTGGTAGCAGCGGATCAACATTGCCAGCATCGGTGGCAATGAGTGAAAGCATCGTTGATTAATTTAATTACGTGGCCCGAAGCCGGGGCGGAGGCTAACCGCTTCAGTGAACCAATTGAAAAATATTTTATATTTTAATTGAATTGCATTAAAATTCGATGTGCAATTTAATTATCATTGGATTGGCGGCGGAGGTCCGCTGATGGGCGGTCGGAGGGATGCCTGCCAATTGATTTGGCAGCGACAGACACGCTGGCATGCCGCCGCATCCCAGACATTGACAACATTGTTGTCGCAGTTGCCGTGTTTGCTATTCCCCGATATTGTTGGTAACTGGTAACTGGTCTGGGTTGGCCTGGCTGTGCGCATCATTTGCTAATTAGTGTAGCATTGGGCAAAGTTAGTTGGCCATCAAGGGGGGCCGGGCTAAAATAATTGCATATCGGTACTTGTTTGCATGCAAATGAGGCAGCAATAAAGGGTCTAACGATGGATTTTTCGCTCATTTTACTTAATTTTTTTTATTAAAATTCACCACGTCACTGTTTGTACGTTTTGGGTACATGAATTGCTCATTGGAATTAGTTGGCTTAGGCATAAAAAGGATTTAGTTTGGCAGGGAATATGTTCCACCAACTATATTAATATTGGTTATAGTTCTAAAATTATGTAAAATATATTTAAATTATTCTAAGCTGATCCAGTAACTACTAGGATTTTTAAAAACCTTAAAGAGCTGGTCAAAATAAAGGGTAATAAAGTAAAACATAAATACGTATAAATTATTTCCATTAAGATGTACAATTTCGTAGTATAATTTTGGAATCTCATTTAAGAATTTTAAAAACCTAGTTATGTCTGCAGCACCCACGAATCCACAAAAAATAAATATTCAAGCTTGTAAGATTATGTTACAGAAGTCCTTGGGGTTTTAAACTGATGCTACAAACTTATTATAGTAAGAATAGAGCAAGCTTACACTGAAATGCTACCTTTAAATTGTTACTGCATTCTTTTAGACACCCTTTCTATTGATTTCAAAGCCTGATAGTAAAGTATTTATCCAGCTGCCTAAGAAAACCTTCGGGAAGTGCAAAAATATGTGCATTTTTGTGTTGCAATAACCGCTGCTGTAAATTCCATTTGTGCGGCATGCAGATCCGCCCACCGAGGGGCGTAACAAGTCAGCGTGCCGGCAGTTGGCAGGAATTTGCGACTTCGCCTTGCCACGGCATTGAAGGCCATCGAATGTCTGTGAATATTGGCCCAATGCGAATGCACATGCTGTGCCGGCTGCCACTTATCACACAGAAGTCGCTGCCGTCGCCCTCTTATCCAACAAGGAAAAGCCTGGCCTCAACTTTGGAACAACTTTATTAAATTTTCCGGGGTGCCTTTGCTTTGTTTTTACTCTCCCGAATTTATTATTTATACTGCAAGTTTATCACACACACAGGGCTGGGGCTGAGGCCCAAAAAGTATTTTATTGGCCACAATAAACGGACCACTTACCCCCCGTCACGACTCGTTGACAGCTTGAAGCCAAAGCCGGGGCCTTTGAGAGCCAAATCGTATTGTCCTTAATTGCTTTTTAAAGGTCCTGGCAGGAGAGGAAAGAGGCTACAGAGGCACAGACCGAATCAAGTCAACGTCTGGCAGCCAAACAGGTGAGCAGAGCGAGAGATCAGAGGCCGGATGCCCATGCAACATTTGTTTCAAGCAATTTACTTCAACATAATCATATTAAATTTTCTCCACCTACTCGTTTAGCTGTCCTGCTAGTCGTCGGAGTCCTGCTGCTGCTCCTGCAGCTCCTGTGTGTGGGCGTGCACATCGTTTTTGTCTAGCACTTGCCACCTGGACTCCAGACTCGACTCGACTCGGCCTCAGTATCTGGAAAATTATACTTAAAAGCTGGGAGCGTCCTCCACACACATGCGTCCGACTTTGTAAGCTGCCGGCTGACACCAACAGAAGACCCAGCACACAGCGAGGCACTGCGAGAAAAATGCTGCATATATAACATCAATAAAGGCTGAAAATATGTACGATTATATTTGTAAAATTTTTATACAAATAAAATGTACAATTAAATATTTAAGGTTCGTTATTGTTAGAGAAATATTTTCCATGTTAAACTGACCAAGGTGCACACTTTTCCTGCGTGCAGGGAGTCCTTTTTATAGTTGCTCTGCGGCAGGACGACCAACGATGTCCCGACTCCAGCTCCGGCTCTGCCTCTGGTGTGTTTATTTTTTTTCCTGGTTCCTGTTCCCATTCCCGTTCCTGCAACTGCTCTGCCTTGCCCAGGTCGTTGGCTTTTTGCCTCACATGGGGGGCGTTTTCATTTCCTTGCTGGCAGTTGGTAGTTGCCAGTTGGCCAGCCCAGAGGCAATGGCAACACCAGCACCAGCACCAGTAGCAGCACCAGTAGCAGTAGCAGAAACATGCAACATCCAGGGAGTTGGTTTCTTTTTGCTAACATAACTAGTACTTCCTTGGAGGAGTTGCTACCGCACTCTGTGTATTACAGCAATTATAATTTTATTCTAATTTAATTTCTCATAAACTAAGAGGCCCCGTCACGGCCGGAGTCATGCGGTGATTATGTAAATTGCATGAAATCCATTAGCCACACCCAATCGTTTCCACAAGTCCGGGGTTGCAGCAGATCATTTCTTGCTTTCATTTCAAGCACCCCTCACCATGAAAGTTATTTTGGTGGCTCTGCTGGGTTTGTTGAAGGAATAAATATAGGTGAATATATACTAAATATAAACCTTAATTTCGACAGTATCGTATCTCAGTAAGGTGGAGGGTAGAGGCTGTGCGGACTGCACTGCCTGGTTCGATTATCCAATTTGTGGCTCCAACGATCGCTGTCATGTCATCTTTAAAAACTCTTGCGAAATGGAAATGCTTAACTGCATGCTGCCCGCTAGCTACCGTAAGTAGTTTGGAATTTATTTAAATTTATTTAAATATTTCAGATACTTATTTTCATAATTTTCAGAATTTAAAAAGTCGCAGGTCTTTGGTAACTGCGGTAAGGAAGGCGTCAACAAGTGCAAGGCGTATGTTTTGATGGAAAAATTGGCGCAGAAAGTAAAGGCGGTTGAAATATTTGCTTAGATACTAATTCTATTCTCTTACAAGATTCAGTTTTAACATCATACTATATATTTCGATGGAAATACGAAACATGCTTGCTTTATTTCTTATATATTTTATTTAAATCCTTTTCCGTAATAGTTCTGCCATATTTCATTTAAGTCAGTCAATTGAACTTCCAAAGAGTGGGCTCTCCCTACGTGGCAGCGGGAGGTCCAGAGTTCGTGGTTACCCAACAGTGCAGAACGGCCATTAATACGACTGGCATTTTGTTGTTTTTTATTTGCAACCTTTGCTCTTAAAACAAACAGCAACAGTAGCAACATAAAGAAGAATTGCATCAAGCATATAAATGGATAAACATTTATTGCAGTTTATTGAAAAATTGGCGGTTATGGTGCACAGAAGCGGAGTAAGCGGAATGCCAGAGCGGGGAATTTGCGCGACCGTTAAGCGTTTTAATTTCACACAAGAGACGCAAAGTTGAATGCGCTACAATTGATCTGTTGAGGCATTACGGTTATTATATTATTATTATAATAATAGCAGGGACAATAAGTTGCTTTTGGATTCTTGGAATACATTTGTTCCCTAGGAAACTTACAAATATCATCGTTCCTCTATACGCTTCACCACCTTTAAATAATTATTTAAATTTCTGTATATATTTATGTACTTACCTTCATATGTAGATGAATTTATGTTTTTAATTTAATTGCCATATTCTACATAAACAATATAGGGCAAGTATTATATTTATATTTATTTTTATTCACTTTAAAAAATATTAAAATTTGTTATTAAGAGCCCGCACTTATCCTGCATGCCCGAGTCCTAAGAGGACTCGTTAGCTCATCGGGCGTATATTTATTCAACCATTTATATTTGTGTTGCGTGCCTGCACTTTATGGCCACGCAGACACTCACCGAGCCGCACGGGCTGCAGTAAATTAAGTCGTTAATATCTTGTTTATCATGGCCTCCGCTGCCGCTCCTGCTGCTGGTCGGCGGTGGCCATTGGATTGGCCAGTGGTGGCCATATGTTGACCCAGGCACAAGAGGCACACACACGTGACTATGCGCCAGTTAATTACATGATTTATACGCATAAATATATGCATTGAGCTTGATTTATGAAATTAATTAAAAACGGATTTACCGGCCACGTACAGTGGGGCGTAAAAATTTTGTTGCATAACCAATAGGCGCAGGCAAGCACACACACGTATTGGCACTATGTGCTAATCACTTTATCACTTGCAACAAATTCAACCAACGCGCACACACGCACACACATAAAGATAATTTAATTTTATTGAGCCAGGCACGAACGGTTAGCCAGGAAATAAATTTAACAGTTGTGGCCGAAACAATAGCACTGAGATAAGGGGAACTAATATAGTGTCACTCACTGTCTTAGTTTGGTGCAAAGAACAATCTATGTCCTATTGGATATAAGATATATTTGAGTAATAATTATGTCTAATGTCATAAACATTTAACTTAATAAAGGAAGTAGTTACTCATACAATAAATCTGTAAAATATATATGAAAAGTATTTGTGTTATCTTCTTTAGTGTGCAAAAAATTCAATATCCCTTACAGGTACCAGCCTTTCGCCCGAGCATTTAGCAAAATCGGCGAACCTTAAATATTTTGCTTATGGCAATTCAAGTGTATAAGCTTTACGCATCTTATTTCTTACATTGTCTTTGCTTTTATCTTCTCCCATTTAGTTGCTAAAATTTGCAAATGTAATTAAGGCACTTATTGAAAGGAGAAATCTGCTATAGTGCTATTATTTCAACCCCAACTGTGCTACTGGCTGCATGAATGGCCACCGCCCCCTTTTTGCCGTACCGCCCAACTACTACTAACTCATTATAACTGTTTTATTAGCAGTTCGCGCGGGAAACTCTAGCCGGAGCCGTCTACGTTCGCCGTTCGCCGTTCGCTCCGCTTGTTTCATTTACACTCGCTGCCTGAATTACTTTATTAGTCTAATTAAATGCGCCACTTGTACGCAAAATGGCACGCGGCTGCGAGAGCCGAGCAAACAATTAATGAAATTAGCAAAAGTGTTTTTTGCACACTGGAGAGATTTCCTTGCCGGCCCCCTCTTTGCGCTAATTAGATTAATTAATTGCCCCACTCTCCAGGTTCGATCAGCGAAGTACCCCGAGGGGGAGACATAATCCTTGCCAGCTGCGCTGCCGGTTTAAATTCGCACAGCACATGGCCAGGAGCAGCACCTGCGCCAGGATCAGGGCACAAAACACAACCACACCCAATGCGACGACATCGGCGATTATGGCTGTGAAACTGAAACTGAAACGGAATCGGGACCGTACACAGATGCGGCCCGGAAAATATAGTATATAGCCGCGGGATTATGTCTGCACTGTGGAATCGCAAAGTGTCAGGCTGGCATATTCACTGCATTCCCGCTGGCTAAACATAAGCCAGACCCGTACACCACCCGCCCGTAATTCCCTTTATTCTTTGCTGGCAGTCGTTGCTTTTTTTTATATTTTCACATGTGCGAGAGGGTTTCCAAGTTTATTGTATTTGTGTGGGTTACACTGACTATGTTTAGTGGGAAAAAGGTTAACTAAAGTTAGGCGAAGACAACTGGTTTTACACTACCCTGGTTTGATAGTATTTCTCATATTATAAGAATTAATTCGTAGTCTTTTTAAATGGTTTCTAGAATGGCTACAAATGGGAAAGTTCTTAGGTTAAATTTGTGTCCAATTTTAAATTGAATACAATTATAAGTATATCTATATTATCTTATTCAAATTATAATTATATAATTTTTTAAAGGTAACTGTATAGGTAAGAAGATACTTTTTGTATTATATGTGAGTCCTCTTCATAAGTACAAGAAATAATTTAGTTTAGTTAGGAATCCTCTTTTTTTATTATTGTTTGTTATAAATCTTAAATTCTTCCCTTTTACTATCTCCCAGGTATTCAAAATCTCCTCAAAGTCCGTTCAATTGTTTCCAAACAGCCCTGCCTTGATCCTCTCTTGACTTTGCCAAAGCCACATCCGTTTCTCAAACTCTATCCTTGTATTAACAATCAAGTCAGGTAACTTCATTTGAACATAAATTCGCACTTATAAGGCAAAGTACAAAAAGTTTGGTAAGCCCAACACTATCCGCAATCGACGCACACACACACCTTTCCCAGACAATGAAATATATTTGAGAAAATAATTTTACAGCAAACAGCTCTATGGCAATGCAGCCACTGGAAAACTCGACAATGCTCCCAACTATGTAACTTGGTTAATCCTATTGATTTTGATTTGCATACAAATTAGAATCTGCCCAGCCACAGAGGGGGAGAGGTTGAGGGTTCTCCAAGAGCTCTCCAGGCAGTTGGTTAGCAATCTGCCAAAGGATTTCAGACTAAAAACTCTGTCAGGAAGGTGGGAAGGCTGAAGGTGGGAAGGCAAGACCAGGCATGGCAAGGCAAGTGCTGGCAAAAAAGTGTTTAACATGTGTACAACCATATCCAGCAGGGAGCTAAGCTCCTTATGCTCCCAGCATTAAATTTCAATTTAAGCTGGACGCTTCGGAATCGAGCGGAGCTGGGAGCTGGGAGGGAGGAGTCTTTATCCCGGGTGCTGCTTTCGTCCTTGGAAAGCGACGAAGTGCGAATGCTTTGTGAAACAATTAGCATCTTGCTTAATTGTTGGCAGAACGAAGAGCAAAAGGGGAACGCGGGCTTGGGGTACTCATGTGGGATAGAATTTTAAAACATTTTAATGGAACATAAACCGAGCTTAAGGAGGTGGTGCTCATTCGCACATGTATTTGCTTTTGCCACCCTGCTTCTCCGGATTTTAGAGATGGTATGCCAGAAGTTTGGGAAAATCAAAATGTCTTAAGGATAATTTATTCTAAATCTAGATACAAAATAAGCAACTTATTAAACTATATTTAATTTATAAAATGTTTAAAGAGTCTCCTTCTTATTTTGGAGTGTGAATGTTTTTTAGAAACTCAGCTAAGTTACGATTATGTATCTCTGTATTTCCATCCCTCACGGATTTTTTTTTGTGCGCACCAGAAATATGAAAATAAAATTTAATGCGGTGCAAACACTTTTTGAGCTGCTTGTTTCGCGGGAGCTTTTTTAATTTCCTTTAATATTTCATTAAGGACCAACATGTGCATGAGCAAGCAGCATATGTGTGGGTGCGTGTGTGCAGGAGCTCCGCAGCAAGGAATTTCAATTAAGATTAATTCGCGCATGTATTGCCGGCTCTGGCACCTTGAGCCTGGGCTGTGGATGTTGGCTGCTGGATGGCTGCCAGGTGGCATCGCAGAGGGATCAGGATATGGGCAAGGGCTGCCCGCTTTTTGGCACCTCCCGCAGCCATCAGTCGCGGTTGCTTTTACCACTCGGCTGCACTTTGGGTCACGCCTGAGCGCCGATGCGTTATGAAGTGGGGACGGGGCAGATATGGAGGCGGAGGTCGTTCCCTTCCAGGACCGGCACCAAATTGTGCAACTTAAGGGGAGGCATCAGAGGCAATGGGAAAAAGCCAAAGTAAAAACAGCAAGCCAAGCCACCACGGCAAAGAACAACAGCAACAAATTAAAATAAACTTTAATCAGGGTGGGTAAACAAAAGTGAGAAGAAGCGGCGAGTGGCAAAGTAAATGCCGGCAGCAGCGCACTAAGTGCTCCATTTCATCATCGTCAGGAGTCCGGAGGAAGCCGGATCCCTCGACTTGTCATCGCCAAAGCGTCCCGGCCAAGGCAACTGCAGCTGCTGCAACGCCATTGATAACTCGAGTGCTCGACGGGCAGTAAATATTTTTATTCAAGTTAATAACGTTGCTCTAGTTGGCAGCTTTGGTTTGCCGTTTCCGTTTCCCCTCGTCTCGTCTCCTCTCTTTTTTTTTTGCTTATGCAGCCCGGCCTGTTTACGGGCCAAGTCCTTGCCGCCGTCTATTTACCAGCACTGCAGTTGTTTACTGAGGTTTCCATCATCCGTTCCCTATCTGCGCTCCTCTGTTTGTTCATTAGCCGTTCGGCAGCAGCAGCAGCAGCAACAGCAACAGTAACAGCCAAAGGAGTGGCGGCTACATTTTTACTCGTCGCTTGTTTTATGCGGTTTCAAATAAATTGCCAGCGAGCATCATTTCCGCTTCCTTTGGCGCCGCCTCCCAGCACCATTCCAGCCCCATGATTAAGCAGCAACATTTTTGCTCACTCATCAGTGAGCTCTATGTTCACTCGGAAAAAAATATAAACAGATTTATGACAGCCAAAAGAGCCTGAAAAAAATAAAATATACAACCAAAAGCCTAATAAAGCTGGATACAATTAAATTGCTGCACAAAGAGTACAATTTTCCACATCTACATAGTTCTATAAAAATAAAGTATCTAAAATAATAATATAAAGGTTCTAAAATTGAAGGGAAACTTTGTTTAGAGTGCACTTTGACTGCGCCATTGCTCTTTGGTGTGTCGGACATCCTGGCTACCTCACACGCCCAGCATTCCCCGCTCTTGTCCTGCGCATTCCACCAGGATACGGCTCAGCCCTTCACTTTTGAGCAGTAGTTACTATTTATGGCCAACACTTTGCCGGCTACACGGGGTAACGACTGTGACTCAAGCCGGGGACTGAAAAGGCAATTAAATGATTATTTGTGCTTTTACTTCTGCACCGTGATTTAATGACGTTGTGGAAATATGTTTGCTGTCTGCCCTGAATCCACGGGGCGAGAATGTAATGAACAAAAAACAATTAGGCAGAGATCCCGTTCTCCTACCCTTGGGTGAGTCTAGAACCGCAATTAATATTAATTTGAATGGGTTTTTATGCGTTCTCCTTGAATGCCTTCACCTTCATATATCATAATTAGCCCAGCATATGGCGGCGCGCGCCTGATCAAAAGTCTGGAAAAGGGAGTGGAGAAGAAAAAAAAAAAGGCAGTCGTAAAAGTGCCTTAACAATTTGCATACAATTTGGCGCTTTACCTTTTTCCTTCTTCCACCTGAACAATTGCCTTATCGGACGGAGCCGGGTTCTTTGCATAATATTCTACTTTGTGATTTGGGTTGTTCGGCTTGGCCGAAACGAAGACCCACAGTGCTGAGCTTGATTAATGTCTCGTAGGCAGAGGCAGGATTGGCTGAGATGCTAACAAGGCATAAATTTCTGACTTCGAGTGCAGTTCCTTGTCGGCTTTATTGACACATGCTCGAGATGACAATTATTTAATTGAAAATACACAAGCCAGTATTAAGGAAGGACGGATGGAGCCACAGAGTGTAGAGTGCTGGGAGTGCCCCAAATTAGTTTGACAAACTTGGATATTCGATGATGTGACTCAATGAAAACTCGAGATGACTTTTCGACAACAAAAGGGCAAACATAGGGGGGAGGCTGCATTTTCCATTGATAAGGCACCAGGAGTGTGCTTCTGTGTGTGTGGATTGCATAATACTTAGGCTCGGGCATGAGTAAATAAACACAGGCACAACGACCAAACAAAGCCAAAGTAATTTGCACTTCGTCCTCCCAGTGCCCGCTCTCTCTCTCTCTCTGTGCGTAATTCCAGGTGTGCCCTGCGCGTCTCCGACTCTGCTACTTTGCATAATTATTATTATGATTGCCCAAGTTTTGGCAATTTGGTCATGCACAAATGCAATTTCGTTGAAACTCGAGACGAAACGCCCAACCGCATCTGACTTCAATCAATTTGCATATCAAATAAGTGATTTTATAACTAATGGGAAACTGTTAAGCGACATTTAACAGCAGCAGCAGCAGCAGGTGCTGCGGAATATTTCCACAAAATGCATGCTGTCCGCAGTGCCGAGATATTATCTCAAATATTAGCCATTTTATGCTAAGTTAAATACAGACAATTATACAATTTAATTAAACATTTTTGATTACTGAGCCGCATTTGTATTTATCCCATTTCCTAATGACGGGCCAAGGCTTTAATCTCCCAAATTCGAATTCAATGCGGCTAACCAAAGTTTCATAATTAAGGAGAGAGGGAAAGAGAGTTTTTTGGCAGGTACAAATGGTACTCGGCAGATACAATCTCAAATACTAGGTTGCTGCCTTCCATTTAATGTTAAGCTAAAGGCAAACAAAATGGCTATTAATCAAACACATCTCAGTTCGTTGTGTCAATATATTCCATGTATACAACAGCTCCTAATGGATTGCCGAGCTTTAAACTTAAGTGTAGCCGAACTTAATTCAAACCTTAAACGCATTTGGTTTTGACCCGGTAAGATAATAAAAGGAAAAGGCATACATTTCAATGATTACAAAATAAATCAGCTTAACAGCCTTAAAATAAATATATTTGGAGTTATAAGGATATTTTTTAAAGCGGCATACCGCATTTAACGCTAATATATCGGTATTATAGATACATTTATATCATATCGAAATCTAAAATACCACCAAAAATAGCCATTTCCGTAGAGACTTTCTAATGTTAATAGCCTTTTAAAGAATTGCAAACAAAACAAAACGGAAATTAGTTTCATATATTAAACAAAAGATAGATTTATATCACATACTATAGATTTATATATCGGCATTCGCCTAATGTATTGATACAGAAACGATATATCGATATTTTCGTTCATTTCTAGCTGAAAATTATTTTTAGATTATTTCTAAAGCTGAAATAAATAATATTTGAATAACGAAACTTACTGTATTCACTGTAACATGCAAAGGAATCAACAAAAAAGGAACACACAGCTTTATCTTTTTATACATACTCGGAGATATGTCCCAGCAACTTCTGCAGCTTTAAATCTTTGTATTTCTTTCGAAATATGGATTGTGCCAAAGAACCCTCGATGCACAAAAAAATAAGCTCTCAATATGGAGAGAAAAACTTGGCTGTCCTGCCAAAAACCTTGGAGATGGTAGGAATAGGCAAGGGGCGAGGCGTTGGTTGTCGGATGTCCCCCACCTGCTGGGCGCCGTACCCTAATGGCCGCAATGTGCGCGACCATTAGTGAAACATATGGCCGTTCGGAACGAGACAGACCTTCTTTGGCCCCAAAACTTTTTCGCTTGCCTAAACGTAACTTAATTTTTTGGCTTTCCCAGCTGCGGGTCAAACCCAGCTTGTTACCTGACTCGATGCTGCTCCGCTCTATGGGGTAATTGGTCCCCGGAGTGCTGTAGCTACTTAGAGACATCGTGGACCTGGCCACTAGCCCCTAGCCCCTTCTCCTCCCTCCTGGCCTTGTCAACCGCCTAGGCATATTTATGGCACAGGAGTGGCGATAAAAAAATAAGAGCGCTAACCGTTTCGGCTTAGAGAGAAGACTAAGCGTTTTTTTTTTTATATTTTTGCTGAAAATTAGCGACTGCACTAAATTTTGCCCCAGGAAATTACACGCTAAAGTTCCATGTAATCGGGCAAGGGCGGTTACAAATTATTGCTACTCAGACAGGTCCTTAAAGTTTCAATGCTCGGCACTTAAAGGGGCCAGGACGAGGACGCGAATGCGGATGCGGAGGGCGAAGCTGATTTGGAAACCGAGACGACAAGGGGAAACCAAAACCAGAGATTCCCACTTAAGTGAAACTCTAAGATCGCTCAGGTGTGGCCGTGTGTGGGCCAACTCAATTTAACGCCCAGAAGGCAGCAAAGTAGCAGCACAAATAAAGACACACAGCATTCCAGGGATTGCTAGCTCATAAATAGTTAAGTAAGCGAAATGAAAGGCAAAACCCGGGGACTCGCTACCGAAAAGGGACCACCTGGGCAGGAAATGGCACCGAGGACCCCCGTCTGCTCCTGCCCAAAGGTGTACCCGAGGTTAACAAAAGGTTCAAGCGAATTTTATGCGTTTGTCAATAAAAACCCGAATACACACACACAGGAGCCAAGAAGGTCACCCCGAAAGGCGAAAGCAAATCGGGCTAAGTGTAGGCATATTGACCTTCGTCAGCGTCAGGCCAAGACCAACCCCACCACACACCTCGGGCTCTTCATTCTCCTCGAGCCGGCCATTTCCCAGAGGAGTCCAGGAGCCACAAGTCGAGAGCAAATAATGCTGAGCGGACCGAACCGGATCGGAGAGCATGTGGCCATTTGGCCGGCGACGTGTGGGCACTCGCAGATAGAGACCGTGATTTAGCGCGGGCTTCACGTGCGACGATTGCTTTGCAATTAGCGCCATTTCAGCAGTTTCCTCTTGTCGCAAGGACTCGCTCGTCGTTAATTACCCGACACTCCTGCATTTGAAGGCTGTCCAGCCGATGACCCGCCCATCGACGACAGCACTGTGACCCATTTGTGGGCCTCTTGGCGAGTCCTGGGCCCTAATGGCTAAAAAGGCTCTCATAAATTTGGCACATGCCGAGCAACGGGGCGCATACGTAACGTCTAATCGTATGTAAGAAAGCGGGCTCCAATTAGTCGTGTCGCTTTCAAGTGCCCACCACCACACTCATCCGTGTCCTCGTTTTTGTAGGACGTACAGAGAGAGAAAAACTACTTTTTAGTAGAGTATTTTAATCAGATATGAAGGATTAAGGATTATAACTAGGATAGATTTCATATTTAACTAAAAAATACTAACTTTTCGAAGATGTGTTCAGATAAAACTACTTTATTTACCAATTAAGAAGATTTTTGCTTTAAGTTTGTGGTTAAATTTGATGAAGCTTCTCTTTATTTGATATATTGTTAGAATTTAAATAGAAATTATAAATTTTTTCCATTTTTCCCTCTGCTTATGTGTGACTACTGGAGAGCCTTGAGCCTAACGAGCTGAGAAGTGGGTGGAGCCCCAACAATGGCTCCGAATGCTGATGCACAATGGCCATGTGAAATGGCCGCGGGCTCTGCCACTTGGCAAGTGTCAACACGTGGGGCGAAAATAGGACACCATAACAACAATAGCAACAAAAACAACAACAAAAATTCATAAAGAAATCGGCGACATTTTGAAACGGAGAACAAACGCAAATTATGGAAAACAAAAGGAAGTCGCACACATAAACATTTGTTTACATTAAACACAAATAGAAATTATGCCGAGCCTTTTGGCAATAAATACGCAAATCTAAAACGCCGCAGGATCCTTTGTTCAACGTTTGCCTGCGTGTGTGTGTGCGTGTGCTCGAGGCATTCGACGGGCCCAGCTGGACGGCAGCTAAGCTTTCAACAACTGGGAAACTTATTCGGGATTTAATATTAAATGTCAAAGCGGGCCACACGCTGATAACCAAAGACACGCGATGCCCGGTGAGTTATGTGAGTGATTCGCAACACATTTCCAGCAAATGGGTTACTTTACTGTTTGTCCTAATGTTTTAATTGGAATGAAATGGATAACTTTCTGCACTTGGAGAAAAATGAAGTTACAAAGCCAAGTAGGTAGAATGTTCCAGGCAAAATTTATATCCAGTATAACTTATGTTTATTTTGTTTTGTGTACAGAAAAGGCGTTGACTTGGCCTGCTATTTACGACAACTAAAGTCTGTCATGCAACAACAAGTGCGATAGGTAATGACTTCATTTCTGCCCCAGCACTCCCATCGGAAGCCACTCACATACATCCCGATTGCCGATGCCCGGCAAGAAAATGCATTGCGAAATGCACTCCCCGAATGGCATTCAACAGAAGTGTGAATTATAAACACGCAGACCTTGCCGCAGGAGGCGGCCCCTAATAAGCAGCCAGCATTCTGTGGGAAAGAAAAAACGTTGAAATTTCTAGCGATAATAATCAGGGAAAACGAGCAAAAAAATATGCTAAAAAATTGTTCAATTAATATGAGCTGCCTTTGAGGGGACAAAAAAGGGAAAACACAGTACGAGGGCAGCATGTAAAACGTTACTAACGCGCATAATTTTCACACAAACATACTGGCGCATGCACACAATGTTAATGCCATGTAATTAAGCGCATGCTAAAAAGTATGCAACAATAATGTCCTGGCTCCAGGGGAGTCCTTCCAGGAGGGTTTTTGTGTACTAGAACTGAACGTAGATCCCTATTGAAATGGCTGTGCCTCCTCCACTGTGGCGTAGTTAGTACCAGCGACCACCAACCAATCAATAATCGGGCTACGAGGCGTGGCACGTTACTTTAATTGGAGCCATGTCAAAAACAGGCAGGCAAAGTGTGGAAAAAATCAAATTTATTTTTCAAGCAGAGCGCACCGAGTACAAGTGCTGTTGGCGGCCCGGCCGATGTGCCCGATCAATCAATCCACTTCAATATTACGCATTCGTCGGATGTCGGTAACTGCACGTGCCGCAAGGCGTAAGTAAGTCCACAGAGATCCCAGCCAAATTGGGCACTGCGGGAAAGTGTTTTGGATGCCGATTATTCTATGTAATACATAAATATATTGTTTAAATAAAAGGGTAAGATTCTACTTAAGTTTACATTATTCACAATTAAACCTCACATTACTAAGCTTGGAGAACTTTGGTATTGTAGAAATTGACAAAAGTATACAATTAAGAAACAAGTTATTGGCATAATTTTTTATATCTTTTTTAATTTATTATATATTAAGAGTGTTATAAATAAGTATATACAGAAGATATTGAAAAAAGCGAAATACCTATAAATGTACCAGGGTGCTACAGAAATATCCATAAGAAGGTGTATGCATTGTGTTTTTTAAGCCCCCCCTATAGTATTAATCAGAACAAGTCAGCAAAGCAATAGTTATTTATATAATAAAACGTGTTCATAGTTTATCCATACCAAAAATAGGTCACAATACATATTTTGCAATATATCTTAGTAGAATTTAGGGAATATTTGAAGATTATAGAGATTCTTTGCCGTGTATCCTTCAGCTTAGTTGTAAACTCATATGCGTGTGTACGAACTTGTCCAGTTCTCAGCAGCGACGGCGGCGGCGACGACGGTCCATTGTTTTCTGTCATTCTCTGGTAATTTATGCAAATACGCCCATGGCTTGATACATAACACACAGGCCAGTGTAGCCAAACACAGTCGGCTAACGCACACAGGCACACCCAACACAAAGATGTAAACTATTTAGCAAACATTTGCATAAACACGGGTGTGTGGGTGTGCCTTGGCATAATGAAAAGCAGAGCAAATATTTGCACACTAACAAAAGTGAGCCGATGACGACGACGATGAAGAGCTGAGTTATTCTGCAGTTACAATAAAATCATTGTGGAAAGAATGTTGATAATTTTTATGACGGCCTGCGGTGTCACGTACTCATCTCACTCTTTGCCACTGTTGCTGTGTTTATACGGCTGCTCATGTCAAGTCCAATAAATTTAATAACGCATGCTAAAGCCCTTGGCACACACGCTAAAGAAAAATAAAAGCAGCAATGGGTTAAAGTACAAGTTAAATAGGGTGCAGCATGCGATGAACGGCGGGCGATGGTGGCTCTGGCGCTGGCGAAACATAAACATTTTCCATTCAACTTAAAATTGTTTACAAAATAATGTGAAAATGGCTGGCAAGCATGTGTTGCCTGTCGCGTTCCCCCCGCATTTCCGCCACCCCAGTGAGAGTGCGTATGTGTGTTTATGTCAAAACGGCGATAAATGTTGCTAAGCAGGAGCAGCAATATCAACCAACAACAACATCGGCTGCCTGGATGCCGGGGAATTTGTGCCAAAGGTACACCAGGAGAAATGTAGGGTAGCCCTTCATTTTTCAATATAATTTCTTGTGAAAAAGTGAAAGTTTCTTGCGATAACAATGTAGATTATACGGGTTCTTAGGTAAAAACTATATCGAAATGGTTTTAAACATGTTTTTCCCATTACAATTGCTTTATTTCTGAGCTAAATAAATTAAATTAATTAAATTAAATTCTGTGATCAATATTAATGATTATATTTCTATATACAAGATATGCCGTATTTTGTTCCAGTGCTCACTGTGTGCTAGATGTTGTTCCTGCTCCGTTGGATCCTGCCGTTGCCTGTCGCTATAAGTTCAATGCTTTTTAAATACCAAAAAAAGCAGAAAAAAACAATCACTGGCTAAGCGGCCTTTGCATTATACAACATTACGCATACGCCACGCTGGCTTACTGCACAAAATGGCAGCCGGCGAACAAAACGGGTCGGGCTGGGGCATCAGCCTGCTCGCCCTGGGAGTTTTATGGCCTGTTAAGGGCAACATTTTTATACATTTCACGCGCTCACATAAATAACGATTATGCTGCAGCCAACGGAGCCCGAAGGTTTATGACTTTTGCCCAACGAAGAAATTGGCTTTCGCTGCCCTCGAATCGCTTAAATGGCTTCATTTTGCGGAAAAAATGTCAATTGACAGCTGCTGAAATAGACGAGTCTAATTTATGTGCCAGTGCGGGAAGTAGACACTGAATGAAAATGGAAAAGTTTTCGCTGCCAGAGCAGCAGTAGCAGCAGCAGCAGCAGGTCGCCTGCGTGTGTGTGCAAAGTTTCCGGTAAATTAATCCAAAGTGTTGTGGTCCACAGCGAAGTCAGTGGCAAAGTTTTGCTTGAATTGCTCTAAATTCGAAGACAAAACAGTCCCGGCAACAGAAGCTCCCCAAATTGTCGCTGGCAGCTGTGGTCGTGTTGATGTTGCAGTTGCAATTGTTAGTGTTGCTGCGTGGCGGCAACATGAAGGCTGCTTCGTCAGCGGAAATGCAGACACGCACTGGAGAACGTTGAGCTGCAAATGTGTTGCCGTTGCTGGTGTAATCAACACCCATAGTCACACACAGGCACACACTGCCAGTTGGCCCGGCGAAACCTCAAAGTTGCAATATAGTGAAAAGTCAATTGCATTTTGATGTCGGCAGCAGTAGCAGCAACAGTAGCAGCAGGAGCGGCAGGCAGCATCAGGCAAGTAAGACAAGCGACGTGGCAACCAACATTGGCAAGAACAGAAGAAGCCACAACCCATTTGGCAGGGCAAGTTCTGCCATACGTATAATGAAGCAATATTCAATTATTTATCAAAATAATGGTTTCGTGCCGAGAGTGCGCTGGCATGATAAAGGTTGGAATTAAACCCCCCACCCCTGACTGTTATATATTATACAATCAATATGCAAACAAGCGAATAATAAGGCATATACTATTTGAATTTAGATTGCAGGCAATGCATAATATTTTATGGCAAACTGCGACACAAATTGCAGAAAATCAAATCCGGCATTTGTCGTTCCATTCCGTTCCGGTGTTATTACAGGACAAATGTTTATAATTAGCATCGATTAAGGTGTCAATAATTCGCTTCATGAAATATTTCAGTTTCACAGACGGGCGAGTGTCCAAATTAGTTAGTTATGTATGTGTTTCACAGCCGAATGGCTACAAAATTGAAATTTAATTACATCAAATCAATTTCGCAATGGAAATTAGTGCACAAATAAGCCGCTTTCGAGCCAACTAATGAATCTGGCAATTGAGTTTCGCAGCATTCGATTGAATTATATTATTATGTAGGTATGTATGAGCAGCTAGCCCCGAGATTCTTCTCGCCTGCTCTTTGGACTGTGCGGCATTAAGTACTCCGGCAGGTGTCGTGTCAACACCTTGTCAAACTTTCCCTTCGAGTGTGCCAATTGCTAGCAGGTGGCGACAAGGACTTGGGCAACTTACTTCTATTTCAATGCATGTCAACCGGAGTGTCAGTCTCCCTTTTTTCGTTTGGTTTTTTCGGTGCCACGGTGCGCATAAATGGAAAACGTGCTGAACTCGAGTTGCCCGAGTTAACTGTTTCACTTTACCTTTATGTAGTACTTTATGAGTCTCCCCAGCAGAGAGGAAAATATCCTAAATCAAGTTTATAATTAAATGTCAGGGAAAAGTTGTTGTTATATTAAATCTTTAAGAAAGCTTACTTTCTATTAAGAAGAAGAAGAAGAACATCATTTTATTAAGAGGTTAGACTGGTTTAAATATGGTTTTCGTATATATCTTTAAGACTTTAATGAATCAAGTTTTAAAATCATTTTATGAGGCTTCAAATTATGAGTCGTGCTACAGAAGTTCTATATTCTTTCACTCCTTTCTTAGCTTCAGTGTTTCCTCTAAGTGTAATTTGTTATATCAACCTTCCCATTGGGTTACCTGCTTTTTGCGAGCCAAGTCTCCTCTGTGCAAATCATGATTGACATGCGAATTGCCGGCAAAGTAAGAAAACTGAGTTTTCTGCAACTGACTTTTTGTTTGCATTCCGTTGGCTCTCTCATTACTTCCTCGGAAAGGGAAAAGTAACTTGACTTTAATTAAGCAAACAGCAAAGTGAAAAGAAGTTGATAAAAGTTTGCCCAATTGATTTTGCCAAGAGCTCGTTCCCGTAATTTTATAAACACAATTTAAAACACAATTTGGGACGAGAGACAAAAGTTGTGAATCATTAAACGTTTTCAAGAGGTTAGTTCTACCAACTGATACAAGTAATTTGAGTTGGCCATTCATAACGAATTTCCCACTACTACTACTTTCCCACAGAATTCAATTAAGAACTTTTTGTGTCTGCGTCGGCAGAGTGGGGAAACTCTGCTCAGATTCAAGATTGTTCGTTCGGAAGACAACCTTTTAAAGGATTTCTATTCATATCAAAAAACTTTCTTAAAGGTTTTCAAAGCGGCCAGGCCTTCGCAGCTTTCACAAGGCCTCATATTTCAGAACAGAATAAATTATTTAATAACAGACTTGTGACAGAGTTGGTCAAGGAAATTGTTATTGAAATATATGTATAGCAAATTAATAGTACTCCTCAGAAGTCAACTCTATGCTCGGCTGGGATTGCGTTATTAAATGACGCGGCTGGGGAATTCCGAGTTCATTTATTATTCGGAGCCATGGGTCGTTATCTCCTGACTGGGTGGGTCTCTGCAACCGAATCGATTCCACTCCACTGGAGACTCCGGAGAGGAACTTGGCTTGTCGTTTTTGCATTCGCACAGCGAAGTTTGAATTATTGGCAGCATAAAAACGGCGACAGGCAAGTGCGTGACGTTCAGTTTGATGGCGAGGAACCCCTCCATCCCTCTCTTTGTCCCTGTCATGCTTTTCCGAGCGAATTGCCGTCCATTCAATCAGCATTTCAAGGATTTGAAGTGACAATCATAATGCAGTCGTTGCATGGGGAATTTGCTTTGTATCTGACGGATGCTTGCAGCGCTCGAAAGTAGGCAACATAAAGTGGAGCCCGCACAACCCTAAGAGCGTCTGAGATTTCCGCTCTGTGACAGGTAATTGACTTACAGCACTTGGCACTGCTTAACTTGGCACACTTGACGGAAGCGAAGGCCCAGAAGTCCCCACCAGCACCTCCTGCTGGCGTAAGCCACAGAAAAGGAGAATACATGAAAATGCACGAAAGCGAGTTAAAGCCAACGAGGAATGCTGAATGAGAATTATAAACTATACGAGAACATATTTGTCCGTTGGCCAGCCCCAAAACGCTTCCTTATTCTCCCAATCTGCATCCTGACCCTGCCGGCGCTCTGTTGCTCTTCGCTTCAACAGGCGAAAGTTTATGGCCAAAAGCCACAACCCCGGCCACCCACAAAACACCCCCGAAAAGACACACGCACACACCCACAGCCCGGAGTATCCTTTGACATGCCACAGAGAGTGACCTGGGAGCAGGAATTGCACGTAGCCGAAACTTGTTCGTAGCTCACTTTCTTTTTGTTCTATATGGAGCTCTGCTTCTGCTCTTTGTGCATTTTTGTGCTAAGTTCTCTCTATTATTTGCTCCGACCACATTTTTCTAGTTTTTGCACCTTTCTACTTTATTACCGTCCATTCTGTCTCACCCCCTCGGCCATCGCTTTTATGGCCTCGTCGACACAAAAAATGGCTCCCACAGAACGAACAACAGCAAAAGCCGTCAGACAGACAAACTGCGGTCAAGATGGCCCAGATGTGTGAGTGGGCCTGCAACTCGCATCTTCACTAGCTCCTTTGTGCCGGCCAATTTCTAATTTCGAACATTTACAACCATATAATGTAATGTTTGTTTCCAACCGCACCAAATGCCGATACTACATAGATAACTTAACAACTTAATGGCAGGCCGCAAGTAAAGAAACTTTATAGCAATCGCAGGGCCAGAGGGGATTGGGATTCGGTTCGGGATTGGAATTGCAAGAGGGATAGGTTAGCACACAAAGGAAACTTGCAAAAACCAAAAAGTGAACATTTATCAATTGAGAGCAGCAGGATTACACAGGAAGAATCGAAGCCTTTAAGCCTATGAGTTCGTGTAAATATTCAAAGAATTAGTTATTACAAGTCGAACTTGGGGTTTTTAATATTTGTATTTATGAATTTTGAATTATTTTTTAGCTTATTGTGATTTGTAATGGTTTTTAGCAATGGTTTAGTTAAAGCGAGTATTTATTTTTTAAATCATTTGAGTGACATATTTCTTTTGATGGACTTTCTCCGACTTGAATCCGTGATTGAAAGCTGCGCCTTGAAATGTCAACATTTGTAATGGATTTCTCTTCTCGTGCGCCCATTTGCAGGAGCATCCTTGTACTGTGGGTGTAGGAGGACAGGCCGCCACAAAAGCCAGGCCAGAGAATCAGAGCGATTACTTATGTCAGCACAAAAACACAAAAAGCAGGACAATGGATCCAGTGCAAGTGGCCCGGTGAAGTAGGTGGAGGTGACTACAAGTGGGAGTGCCATTAGCAGCCTCCTCCTCCGCCTACTGCCAAAGAGGTCAACAGAAGGACTCGACTCCCTTCTAGCAGTGCACCTGCAGAGGCAGCCGGCGGCAGGCAGGATGCAGCTGCTGCACTGGCTCAACAAAAGCCGTGTGGGGATGCAAAAGCATTTCGAGGTAAACATGTTGGCAAAGTGTTACAAGTGTTGCCAATCCCTTTGGCCTGCTGCTTGGCCTGCGGTTGGCCCCAAGCCGATGGCGTCGGAGTTTGGCCAAGTGTAAGTCCACGGCTTAGATGGGGGCCAAAGTTGGCTGACGATCGGAAAAGTAGTTTGCATGACGCAGTGTCGGGGATTATAAACAGCTTGACTTCTGCCCCTGGAAATGAGCAAATCAAGAGCCCGCACAACAATGTAGGGTCAACCCGGCGGGGCCATTGCATATTTATAGTGAAAACAACTTTCTGGTGTCGTGATTTATGAACGTTTCAACTTTTCCACCTTATCAGCAAAAGTTTATCCCCCACTCATACCGGAATAGCGGCAGTCTGGGCATATGGCTGCGTAGGTGAGGACTTTTAATATGCACACAGACGCCGACCCCGCACATCTCCGGCGGAAAGCCAAGGGCAAACTGCGGGCTGGCGGCGTCTAAACTTTGGCGCACAACAAAATTTCGCAAAGCATTTTATCACGTTACGCTTTCAACTGGCTATAAAAATGCATTCACATTCTGCTTGGCTGGCTCTGACATGCGCCATTTTGCCAGCCAGCACCACCTTCCCACATTCCACGATCCCAGCAGGAGCAAATGCTTCTCTGCCTCCCAAAGAGGGGCATTGAAGGGGGTCTATATAAAATTATGCCCCTAAATCGGGCAACGTTGATGTTGATAGTGTTGTAGACGAGTTGATTGGGGCCGTATTTACCCTACTCAAGCGCTGACAGCGCCACGCTAAGTAAACCTTTTTTGATTCCAGTTCGAAAATCGATTGGAAAATTTATAGGGCAGCGGCGGCCATTGTTAGTATTTGCTTTATGGTGACTGTTTTATCGTGTTTACTGGAATTAACTCAGTTTATTATCGGTAAAGCCCAAACACTGAGGGGATTCTATATTATCTATTAGCCTTTGTCCTTAACTGTGATGTATATAAGTTTAAATCTTTTCTTAGTGCTGACACTGCATTAAAAAGTTTATTATTTAAATAAGTCCAAAAGCAACCTTGGGATTTTACTCAACTTTCTCAATGATTTATGCATGAGCTTTAAATAATATTTATTTAAAAAATAACACATAAATAGTAAAATATTCAGCACATTTTACTTTTGTAATATAATTAAGTTAATAAATATAATGTAAGAAAAGTTTCACCCCTCACAGTTGCTCTTTGCACACTTTTACCATTTTTTACTTGTTTTTCAGGTTATATGCACTTAATTTCCAGTTGAGTAGCTGCATCCAGGTAGAACAAATCATATTTAATTAAAAAATGCTACCATTCATTGTTAATTGAGCTCACTTAACGGGCCAGGTCAGAGTCGGTCTAGTGTGTGTGGCATTCCTGGATTTAATTGATTTAAAACTCTGATCTGGAGCAGACACGTCGACCATTGGCCATTGGTCATAAAAGTGAAAGCGCAAACACAATTATGTATAAATATTGAACAACAATAAATAAAATATCAAATTAACACCGAAACAGAGAGGCGGGTGGCAGTGACAGGTGGAAGTTGCAGTGGCAGCGGCAGTGGCGGTGGCAGTGGCAGTGGCAACGGGCTAACCTGGCCACAAATTGTTGTTAAACAAATGTTTTCGGGTGCAAAAACGATGGCAGAAGCCAAATAAATTGCAATATTCATGACAATTGTAAACACATTCGCACACGTTTAAATGCAAATAGAGGAATACAATGTGAAAGTTTGCATTTCCTTTGTGTGCATACAAATTATATTTTGTCAATTGAAAGCCATGGGAGCTGCAAAAATGCCAGCATGTGTGCTGCGGATATTTCATTACATTATTTTTGGCCATGTGTGCTTGGAAATTCCACAGTTTTCCCTTACGTTCAATTATGCGATAATTAAATATTCAGGCCCTACGGGCGACTGCGGCCAAGGGTTCTTTAATATATTAAAATTATTTGAGAGTCCGGTTACTCGTAATCGTTGGTTATTAGATTTCCAGCGAAACCCGAGGCGAGAAATTGAATTTTCCATGGACATTAGCCAAACCATTGTGATTAATACCCCATTATTTCCAGTTGGCAATCGCCGAATGGCTTTCACGGGAAATTGCCAAGACAACCAATAGTTGTTGACAACAGATATTTTAGTGGGCCATCACGTAAACAACTCTCAGCCCCTGGCAGAGCCTTTATTTACGCCCCGTCGAAGCGGGCGACATAAATTGGCCTCTGCAAGGTGCAAATTGCCAACAATAAATTGTAATTAATGATTTATGGAGAGGCTGTCACTTTGGTTGCCAGCAGACGCAGGATATTCCAGGACTCACAATAAATATGGCACCTCCCTCCTACAGTTGTAATGGCGGCCAAGAGAGACAAATGTGTCTCGTGAAGCATAAATATTTCAATTAGAGTGTGCGTGATTCCTAGCCTGTCTAGATTGATGTGGCTCTTCCGGGTCGATCGTTATAGTTTCAATTTTAACTACAGCCCGTGTGTCTGTGCTGCGTAAACACAATTTCCATTATCGAGCAGATTTATGAGCACACTTCGACCTCCGGTTGCCAGTTAGCCGTAGTTAAGGTGTATTATCAGCCAATTTCCCAAACGCAGCCAAGTACTTGGCGCTTATCCGGGCACTCCCCACCGTAATGTGCTCGTTTCCATGCAGGAAAAGCGACTTTCCACCGCCAACGGACAAGTTTTTCCCACTTGCCATCCTCCACTGGCCTCCCATTGTTTTTTCCTTCTTCGCTTTTGGTCTTATCGGAAAAGCTGTGCAGCAGCGTTAGCCAAATATTCAAGCAAACCCGCAGCCAGAGTGTAAATATGTTGGCTTGCAAGCCTTTTGCATTTTAATTAAGGCGGCTACCATGAGTGTTTGCTTATTTAATTGCACAATCGGTAAAACTTCCACGATGACGATGATTTTTTGTGCCTCGGTGTTTGCCTTAACACGACAAGTTTAAATTATTAATTGAGGAGGAGCTGCTCTCTCCCGTCTCTGGTAAGCGGGGGCGAGCCAACAAGAAATTCAATTTCGTTAAGGCAAACACGGCGAGGCGAGGAACTCGTACGATATTCGTCTGCTCCTCCAGACAGGAGAAGCAGCAAATTGCAGGCTGCATTTTATGTGCCCCGAAATTACAGCCTCCGATGAGCGAGTGTGTGTGTGTGCAAACATAAAAAATATATCAGAGACGTGCAGCCGGAAAAGTGGGGGGGCCGAGCAGCAGAAGGAGGATCCTGCCAGAGCAACGAAGAGCGACAGCGTTGTCGTCCTCGTTGTCGCTGGCATCATTTTACGTCATTTATCACAATCATGACATGGCAGGACGACAGGCTGCAGGCCAGCAGCTTGAATTGGTCTCGACGCCGGAAGAGGACCGGATGCAGTGGCCGAGCAGGACGAGGAGAAAGAAGGAGGTGCAGGCTCCTGCTGCCACCAGCATCCAATAAGCAGGCAGTTCGCGGAATCGCGGATATATTTTAATACAATTTGAAACTTTTCCCCACCGTGTTTGGCCAGCAATCAGGAACTGCGAGATAATTAAGAACGCTGTTTTTTTTTCGATGTAAAATAAATTCCAGAGGTTACTTCTCATATCTTGGTATCAGGAATACTGCTCTTTAACTGCATTTTATTATAAACTTAAACACAACAAATTAAGCAACTAAGAAATATGTTTTTGGGAATATTTTAAAGAGGATAATTAGGCAAGTGGATATAGAAGCCAACAATATTCCTAAACTAGTCTAACAGAGATGCAAATTGCAAACATTCAGGACTACCTAATGCATCTCATTATATTTATGTTCACGTCATAATTAGACAGAAATCAGCAACGTAAAATATGCAAGTTTCCAACTGCCAAATCATACATGGCGTATGCGTAATAGAGTTCCTACATGTTCACCTTCATAATTGGGTTTGAATACTCGCATATCGAATTTCGATCATTAATTCAGGGGCCTGATTCTATGTAGTTTAGTAAGTAACGATGCCATTAGCATTGTTCTTGTTCTCCTTTTCGGTCCAGTGAAATGTTCAATGAATAAGCTATTAATATCCTCCTGCCTGGCATTTCAGTTTGGGTTCTTGGCCAGAAATTAATATGCAGATTGATGATGTACTGGCTGCCTTCAGTTGGGCAATATTTTCTAATAATATTTACGCCAGTCCTCACATTTCCCCTCGGTGGCTTTAACGAACTGCAACCGGAATGGAAGAGCTCTCCCTGGACGCCGGTTGAGGGGGGGATTAAAATAAAACCGAAGAGCACCGCAAATAATACAACAAAATAGAATAAAATAAAAATAGAAACAAAAAAAATGGAAAACTAAGCTAATGGATATGCAAACAACTGGCAAAAGGGACCGGACAGGACGCACAGTGCCTGCAAATAGCAACGAACCGTAATGCATCTAAATAAACGCAAACAGCAGGAGGAACACTGGCGCAGACCTACGGAAATGCGAAGAGGATTTCGGAGTGGGTTTAGTTTTCGGTTCGTTCGGTTGCATTGCGTTGGGAGTGCCTTTGTTGCCATCGTTGTCTTTGTGTTTTATGCATATGCGCAATTTTTAATATTTATATTTCATTCTATTCCAAAATTGCAGCACACACGCAGCCAGAACTTGGCAGCAACAACAATAACCGGAATAACAATGGCTGAAACGGCAGGAGCAGGCTTTATAATTGCTGGTTATACAGCCACAAATGTTGCCACGTGTGTGAGAGTATTTGTAGCATACATGACACCAATTTATATTACAGTAGTCAGTCCACTGACCCGAGCTCCTCCTCCATTACCCTGCGCCCTGAGGTCCTGCCGCACGGGGATATTAATAACAAACGAAAGCTGTTGATGTTCCCCTGCGGCCAGGGGGTAGGGCCATTACCATTTGCTGTTAGCCCCGTTGTTGCATTTATTCAAATTTATTGTTGCACGTTGTACACAGCTAGCATGCCATTTGTGTCATATTTACAAGGCGCCAAGCCAGCAACAGGGGGCGTGGCGCAACACATTTTGTTGCAACATTAGAATAATCTGTGAAGGCAGAAGAACGAAGTGCCGTCGAAGGCGAAATTACACGAGTTGCATGCCACAATTGTACGGATTCCCAGCCGCCCCTGCCGAGGCGGTGAAATATGCGCAGCGCAACGCCTGCAATAACTGCTGCTGCCCCCAGTCTCCCTCCTGCAACCCAGAAAGATTCAGTTAGCCTGACAGTTTAATGAAAAAACTTTCGCCATTACTTAAAGTGTCCTAAATGCAAATGATGACGACTTGCATATTAATTTGGATTTTATCTGACCAAGGCACGGCCATAAATCTTCATTGCAAATTTTAAGTTCGCTTGAGTCCTTTAAAAAAAAACTAACTTGTTGCTGGTTTGGGTTCTAAAAAGGGATACTTGAATACATTTAAATTAATTTGTTAACTCTTTAATTATTACTTTGAAGAAAAATAAAGGTACTAATAAATATTATAACTTTAGCGGTACTACTACCCTCTTATTATTATTATTTATTTATGTCCGTGTACCACATTTTTGTACTTTTTTTAAGCTTAAATAATTAATGAACCTTTAAAAAATCCAAATATTTTTCGCGATGTGCAGGTTCAATTATTAGTCATCACTTATTCACCCCTTTTAAGTGGACTGGGCTCGAACCAGAGACTAAGTTGCACTCTTACTTATTCTGGTCTTTCCTCGCCCGAGACTCCTTTTGCATTATGCAAATTTTTTCGGTTCCACTGGCAAATAACCCGAGTGTGGAACAAATTGCAAGTCTGGGCCAATTTCCCACCCAGGTGGGGGTATTTTGATTTTCACAGCAAATCGATACGGGCCGGGTGTCTGGTGTCGGGCCTGTGTGTGTGATATTTGCCTTAAATCGGAACTTAATTAAAGTTGCAGCAGAAGGAAGCATATAGCTGGGATTCCTGCTGGCGCAGCAACAGTTTGAGTTACGGCTGCCGTTGTCCTTTTCCACCCATCCAAGGATTGCTTTGTGCAATTTCAGTCATTAAATGCTGCCAGCCTTACAGCCAGCCAGCCATCCTGGCTAGGACCTCAAGTGTTGCTTCAGTTGGCACGCCCCCATGTTGTCTATACAAATTTAGCAAGGCCCTCAGCTGGCCGTCCCCGGGCCCCGTGGAACAAATCACCCCCGCCACTGTGCTGGTTGCAGAGCTTTTTAATTTTAATGAGATCTCACTGGCTGACTACGTGCCTGAGCTGCTGGTGTTGGTGTTGCCCAGCCGGCAGCCACGCCCTGTCACTAATTGAGGCGGCAAAAAATGTTTTGCGCTGACTTGGCCCGAGGACTTTGGCTCCTCATCCCCATCCCCATGCCTCTTTTCTCTTTCGGTTTCTAATTACAAAAATATGCATATTTAAAGCGTTTGCCAAAGATTGGAAGTGAAAGGACAATGAGTGCTTAACAATGTCTGTCAACTCTTGGTCCAAAAATGGCGCAGACAAGTGTCATTGTGCAGCTAACGGGTGTGTTACTATGTTGCTATGAGCTCCCTATTTCAGAAAATTAAAGAAAATTGGGTTTAGATGCGGGCTCTTTAAGGTCTATTCCGAAATTACTGCAAATATTTTAATTGAAATAAAATTATCAATAATTTTTCGCACTTTATTAACTGGACTGCCATCTTTGTTTTATTAAAAAGAGTTTGGATTTTTCTAATTAGATTTTCTGTCATCCCTAAGACACTTTATTAATATTTACTTCCCAAGTTAGTTTCAGGAAATTTTACATAGGTATCTAGCTTTCCCTTAAATGTTTCCTGCCAAAAGAAAACTAAAATTAAGTCTGTAAACGCCCCTACAAAACATTACTCCCTCTAAATGACTTTAAAATCCGCATTTAATCACTGCCTGGCTGATGGGGGGATGGCCGTAACGATTTCAATCTTTTTCACATTTGTAGTACACGTTGTCTGAGGAGATTGCTAATTCGATTCGAACCCCTCGCACCGGCCAATATAGTACAAATGGCGACCACGCTGGATCAGCGTCCTGTCTGGGCCATAGAATAAACCGCAAAATAGATTGATACATTACGTGTCCTAGTTGAATGGACAGCGGGTTAGGGCCAGGTGTGCAGTGTACACACACATCCGTATCCGTATCGAGTCCTGATCGAAACTGATTGATTTGTTGCATTCGCTTGCCAATTCGAATTTCAACAAATTGGGTTTTTGCATTTCAATCAGGCAAAGAGGTTTGTGCGAACTCTGTGGGTGAGTGTGTGCTTTGCTTGGAATCTGGCCAATGTTGTTTCAATTTAGTCAAATTAATTTTTAAATATGTGGCCACACAGCCAGAAATTGAGTCAAGAACAAATATCGTAGGGGAAAGAAGAAGTGCAGTTTCCCAAGCAGAATTTTAATTATATGAACAGCACGATAATTGTCCTGACCCGCTTTGTCCGCCACAAAGAGAATACGAATTAGGGAAAAATAAGCTGTGAGTGGAGAAAAAAACAACGAGAACTTGGAATCTGGGGGACAAAAAAAAAAATACGCAAAGCGCTAAAGCGAAATTCATGTCAACGGAAATGTTTTGCTCCAATGACAATAACAGCAGCCAAAAGCGGCCGGAGATGGCGGCCAGCAGAGGGATAGGAAGCGGAGGGATGGTTGCGGAGGTCCCTGGGACAATGGCGTCGCGTTTCCGCTTCCGCTGCTGTTGCTGCTGCTGCTGCTATTGCGCCGGCAGCGGCAAATGGTGCAAATGAAAAACTACTTTTTGTGCGCGGCCAGCATCCTTTCTAGCTGCTCCTCGCACTTGTTTGCTTGTGTTGTTTTTAGCCAGATCTTGTGACAATGGCGTTGACATTCCGCGCTGACAACAATGCGCTTCTCTGAAATTCCACCAAAGGTAGCAAATGCTGAAATAGCAGAAACACGAGAACCTGCCGAGGAGTAGCAACATCAATGACCCAAGGCGACAGGCGCTACTCTTTGTATATATATATCTGGTAAGTATATAGGGAACAGCTGACAGATTCGTTTTCGGCCAGGCATAATCCATGAACCGCTATATACAAAAATTAAGATCTTAACAATAGGAAAACCTATTAGTAAACATTACTTACTAGTAGTATTATTGATGATCCTGCAGCTTTATTTTATGATAGAATGGATAATACATCAACCATGTATATTATATCCCAACAGTCACAAGTTTACTATTTTCCTGTTCCTCTCCATGGCAGATCTTAGCTCAGAAGGGCTTTGCAATTACAGTGTTGATATTGTAATTAGTGATTCTTTCATGAACATGACTGTACATTTTTTGCATGATTTATGTCTGGCGCAATCGCTATCAGAAGCGCCCAGACTGACACGTGCTGGCAATGGTTCCTTGTCCTGGTTCTGGTCCCGGTCCTGGCCTGATCCTGGCTTTTTTATGAGAGCCCTGGCATGCAGGACGTGCCTGAGCCGCCGCAGCTGCGTTTGCATAAATGGTTCAGGCTTGGACACAACAAAAAAGCCCCGTCCTAGTGGAATGACAAAAATTCAATTTGGATTTTATGTAGCCGCCACTTGGCCAGTTGCAGTTGGTGGTGCACTCAGTCCGAAAGGGAGGCCCGCCGGCGAAGAATCATAAACATGGCCAAAGCTCAGTTTTAGCCTGAGCCGTGAGCGAGCCGGATCGGGAAACTCAGTTACTCCTACAAGTTATGACGGCGTTTTTTTTTTGCCAAAGAGGCAATTTCGGGCATTAAGTAAGCGTTTTTCAGGCAGGCCCAAAGCCAGGACCAAGAAAAAAATGGCCAAGTCAAATTTAAAATACCAGAGCCATATAGATGGATATAAATGCCAACATATGCAGACTGCAGGGTACGTGGCCGTAACCTACTCCGGCTCCTGTTCCTCCTGCACCTCCCTCCATCTCCTCCGAATCCAACAAACACAGGAAGCTCAACGGCACAGCCAGGATAACGTTCGCAGGAAGCAAAAGCCAGAATATGATAAGCGCTTGACAAAAAGAGCAGTGCAGCAAAACAGAGCAGGAAGTTGATGCCCCAGGACCCGAAGGGCTGCCTGGTGATTCCACTGGCAGGGAGTGCCGGCTGGGGCGTGGGCAGGACATAAAGTCGAGTTTTGGGCACAAGTATTTTTATGACCTCTGCTTGTTAGGCTTTATTGGTGCGCAAAAGCAATTAAAGAAGACATAAGGGGCAAACGGCCAAAAAAAAACAAAAAAAGAAAAAGGCTGCGTACGCACAATTCGTGAATTGAGTGAACAGTGTACAGTGGAGAGTGGAGAATGAAGAGAAAAAAGGGACACTGGGGAATGGAAATGATCCCCCGGAAACAAAACAAAAGGGCTAAAAAAAGACAGCCAAAAAGTCTGAATTATTATACTTTTTTTTTCCTTTACTTGAAGCTCCAAAATGCCATTAGTTTCTGTTAAAAATGTGTTACCAAAAAGTAGAAAGTATTCAATCTAATAAAGTATAACGCAAATTGTTATTAAATGCCTAATCAAAATTATATAAAATCAATTAAAAAAGCTTTTTGGATTGGAAAATATATTAAATTAATAGTTTAAGAGCTTTAAACTAGCTAATGTTTAATTAGTAGTACTTTTTTTTAATGAAAAAACTAACAGGTTCAATTAAATGTACTTTAAGACAGTTGTTTATTAAACTAAAGCTTTCTATTTTAATAATTAAATACATGATGATAATGCTCAATGATAAATACAGAGATTTTCATTAAATACATTTTGAAAACTATTATTAAACATCTAACTTTAAGTCCTATCTTTAAATTCCATCCTATATATATTTAAACAAAGCTACCACTGCACAGCTTAATTCCCATTAAACATACATACAGGCAGCTCGATTTTCCGTTTAAATTTTCAGCCAAGAGCTCCGGCAAAAAGCGCTGTAAACTTTTGTTGTCAAAGACAACAAAATAATATCGATTATTAGCACCTACCGACTGTCAGCTCCTTTCTCCTCCCGCAAGAGTTGTGCAAAAACGGCAACAGCAGCAGAAAGGAGATGTGCGGAAGGACGAAATGCCAGGCAGTCAGGCAGCCAGCCAGCCATTCAGTTAGCCAGCTAAGCAGTCAGGCAGACAGACAAACGCAAACAAACAAAGCTCTCTCCCCGGCAACGAGGGCGGGGGCGTGGCAACAGCGAATTTCGTTAGCCCAATTAAAGCAATTTTGCCGGCTCAACTACTATATTGGCAAAGGAGGGAGTGGGACTGGGAAGCAAACCCTTGCTGCCTGGATAATATGGCCAGACAAAAACATAAACCTTTCTTCTGTGCGCACACACATTCGGCATTTCATTAACAAGCCGTTGAGGCAGTTGGGCAATCGGGCTCATTAGCCATGCCAATCTAGATGGTAAGTAACTGCGATGATGACCATGTCAATTTGGGGGATTAGTGACGCCATGGCAATCGTAAGCGGCTTAAGTTCTGAACCCTCCGAGCACCCAGAAGAGCCCAGTGCTAATAAACGCCAACAGGACACAAAATACGGCTGTCAGGATAGGGGAATGTGACTGCACAGAAAGAAAACTAATTATTTATATGAGAATATATTTAGGAAGCTATATTCTGAACTTTGTATAGCAGGCAACAAATAAATATATATTAAATATTAGAAGGAATACCAATTTGTACCTTTTTCATATCAGTAATATAAGCTGTGATTTTTTCAAGTGATTTTACAATACAAATTCACTGAGCTCCTATAGAACTATTTTACTTCTTTGTGTTTCTTATTCTTACAAGTTTTCTCTGTATTTCTGTACCTCTATCATTTCCAGGTGCAAAACTGCCAAATCAACTTTTTAGCCAGCGCCACATTTCATTCGCTTTTATTACCTTTCCACAGATTTATGTCCCTTTTCCAAGGAGTACCTAGTCTTATGCATGTTCAATTGCAGAATTTATTGTTTACACGCAATCAGCTGTGTAATGAAAAACACGTCACACAATCAGCGAGGAAAACGGAGGAGCAGGAGGAGAAGGGGCGGAAGACGGCCATAAATTTGTGCGGTTGGTAATGATTTATGCGACTGCTTGGCAAGAGACAAATGGCTAAGTAATTGAATTACGAGCCCCGAACAAAAGATGACAACTTTGCTGAGTAAGCCGGGGCACTTATGCAAATTAGCCGAGCCTCAGCCAGTTGCCCCCGCTGATAAGGAGAGCCGGCGAAAGAAAGCAACATTGATTGCAAAATCAATGGGCTGCGAGTTGCAACTTGGCTTGGAAGGTGGCCAAAAGCGGGATAACCTGCTAACGACAATGGGAATCAGGCGGGTCGTCGCAGGTCAGGGTTCGAAAGGGCAAGCTCAGGGTTCGCCAGCGGGCAGTTGCTAGTGGCAAAGCGGAAACGGAAACGGAAGCGAAACGCAGCGCAGGACGAGATGGAGTCATGAGCATTATTTGTGCAAAATTACCTTTAACGAGGTGACTAGCTTGCTGGCTGGCTGGCTGGTGGTCCTGTTGCATTACCATTACCGCAATAAACTGTAGCCGACTTCCACTCAGCCAAGGAGGGAAGGAGAGAGAGCGCCAAGTTGCCAGCAAAATTGCACTTGACTCGAATGCCAATTACACGGAGCTGCAGATGTCAGCGGCAGGCAGGCCGGCGAACCGGGATGGCAGAATGGCAGGATGGCAGGATGTCTTGGATGACTCGGCTCCTTGGATGCCTTGCTAGCAGGTGGCGAGAACGATAAGGGCATCGGGTGGCTGAGTGACACAGCAGATGCTTGGGTCGGACGGGAGCCCGGTCCCAGTGCCAGTGCCAGTCCCGGAATGGCATTGCCACAAAGTGGATTAAATATGAATAAAAGATATTTGAGTAAATTGCATTACCCGTCACTAGGGGAGGTTAGGCTGTATTAACTCACTGCATTAACCCAACGAGAATGGAGTTGTGTTGACATTTTTGATTTCTGCACCGACAAGCTGTGGCAAAGCTGCAGCTTAATTCCAGATATCGCACTCTTTATGGCGAAAAGTTAATATTTAATCTGTTCACATTCAGCGGCAAAAGTGACAAAAGTTTTAATTAAGAGAGCTTTTTGTATCAGCGCGCAAGCTGAAAATATAAAATTTCGTTTTCGCTTTTAATTAAATTCTTTGTTTAACTAAAATGAACCAAAAAACGAGCGAAAAAAGCGCGCAGAATACTGAGAAATATCCCATTTGGTCCAAAGCGTAACCGCAAACCCGCACATAAAAGGCTAAGTGCGATTGCACATACATATGGGAGTGTGCGGAGTGTACGGAGGGTGTGTGCGCGGGAGTCGCTTGTAATTAAATTCCCAGCCGCGATATTTGTTTCTGCAAAGCACACTGTACAGGTCCCGCGATCCACGAATGTCCGGACTGCCAGCGACTTCCTTTCGCGCTGGCCAACGTGCAACAGGATATGCCAGGATAATTCGATTACGCTGTGGCCGACCCGGGGATGTGTCTGTTCGGGTGCTTTTGTATGTGTTAGAATTTTATTAGAGCGTTTAGCTGAGCAGCATACATAATTTAATTTATTAAAACAATGCTTCGACTACAAAGAATTCGCTAATTCGCTAAGAACAGAAATGAGTTAAGTAATTATTAAGTACTAAAATGCATAAATAATAATTGGATAAGCATATGGATTTAGTTGATAAACCCATATCATAATCTCTTACCGCCCTAATACTCCACGACTTCGGCTAATTTAATCCCCCAAAAACAAGTAATTAATCATTGTGGTTAACTTTGTGCCTAATCAGCTGTCCTAATGCATTTTCAATGTTTGCCTGGGTTCAATCAAATGGAACTTGTCAATATTAATCAGCCAGCATCATCGTTCTTGGCTCTTGGACAAACGTTGGCTTTAATTAGCAAGAAAAGTTGGGTGTGGAGCGAAATGATTGATTCGGACAGGCGCATTCATTCCATTCAAAGTATGGAATAAACTTCGGCTTATGTTTTCTACCCCAGATCAAATGCACTTGCACATATAACCAGTTAAACCTTTCATTACCAACTTCCCAGCAACTCGGCAGCAATCACAGTTTCATCAAACCTACTCGGTGAAAAATAAAAAAAGAAAATATAAGAATACAAAAATGAGAAAAAATGAGAAAATGAGAGGAGGGAAAAATAAACTTTGGCAGCGGCAGCAAACTCTAAATAAGTTGGCAACAGTTAAAGCACGATCCAGACATAGCACTTGCCATGGCTATATATTTCTGTGGCCACTATCGAGTGCCGCAGACATGAAATTTTCACAAAGTAGCAAACTTTATGCCGCTGCCGCCGCCGCACATTTTTGCTAGTCGCACACCCCTTATCCACACCCCTCATGCACCCACACACAGGCTCACAATTGAGTTTAAGCCCGCCAAAAAAATGAAATGGGGAAAAAAGACAGCAGGCAACTAACTGGAACTTTTTTACCCGCCACTCTCGCCTCCTTTTTTTTGTGGCTGTGTATGTGTATTTCTATATTTATGGAACTTTTTCAATTTGGTACTAAAGTTTGCTTTTTTCGGGTAAATTTTTATTCATAACAAAGCAAAGCGTGACCGTGGGAAAGATCCAACAAATTTAATGGCAAGGCAAACGCGCTGAGGCAATTGCAGCAATGCTGCCTGCACTCGGCCGCAATAAATTTGAGCCGTGATATATTTTCGTTATTAAAAACTAATTTACATCGTGTAAACGGTCGGAAATTTCAGATTTATGTGCGCTCATAAAAACCTAAATGCGCCGAAAAATTTGATGCATTTCTCTGCACACAAAAACAGAACAATGACCGCAGGGGAAACTTTCGGACACACACAAAACTTAATTGATTTTGCGGCCAACTCTGCGCATACTTAATTTATGAATTGTTAACTGGGAGACTCAGGTAGAGATGGGATACATTAGCGATTAATCACTATTGATAATTACTTTGATATCGAAAAAAGATTAACCTTATATGACTCAGGTAGAGATGTCATACTCTTGCGATATGTTATCTATCCCTATTAACATTAAGATTCATCATAAAATCGACTACAAATAATCCCCAATCTCTATATATTTCTATATTTATTAAAATCACAGTTTTGCTATATTTGCAGTGCTTTAATTATCACTAGCCTGCAGCATATGACGGCGAGACTGCAAATTGAAATGCGATTTTTAATGAATAAATCCACATTCTGGGAGAGACAGACACTAAAAGAAAAATATAGTTGGTTGTGAAAGAAAGATGCTCCGGCAGGGGCGATAAATTATAATTTATAGGTTAACTCATTACGCAGCCATCACATCGCATTGTCCCGTGAATGGCGACATTAAGCCGGAGTCCGGCTAAAGGACCTCATAATAGGCGCGACGGCATTTTTAACCAGCCACTTTATATAATGCGACGTGCATTTAAATGCTCTTAAAACCAGACCGTGTACCGGGCTTAATGCAATGGAAACAAGCCGTTTAATTGATGGAAAATTTAAACGAATTTCGAATTTGCACGATTGCCAGAGTTTTTGTTATAAAATGCATAAAGCTGGATAAATAACAATAAGGGCCCGCAGGCGTATAATGCTTAATTCATGGTCTCTGTCTCCCTGGGTGGGTAAATATCGTAATCGGTTCTATAATTTTCATTAGCAGCAATCCGAACACATTTATTAAGCCCGAAAACACTTGTCGCTGTTTAGTTGGCTGCGTGTGCGGGTGTGTGTTATGTCCTGTGCCTGTCAGCTGCCAGGACAACGCAACGCATCGAGGCGGGGCCCGGGAATGAGAGCTCTAATTAGGAGTGCTTGTGTGCGTTGAACGCTCGTCAAGTGCTTATCGATTGTCTAACTCCCATAATCACACAAGAATGATCGCCATCAATGGGCGAGTGTGTGATTGAGTGTGCGAGTGTGCGGGTGTAAGTGAGGGTGTGTGGGCTTTGTGGCAATTACTGCACCATTTAAGCCACTGTTGGCGTCACTTCAGCCATACATAATGCCCCAGAAATGTCTGTGGGCCTCTGCTTCAATTAAGTAGATTTGCAGCTTTGTAGCATGATTTTAAATTAAGTTCGTATCGTGTTGCACTGCGGATCCTATTAAAAGCAGCCCAAAGTACCTCTCGAAGGCAAGCTATGTGAATCTGGCTGTCTCACATCATTTTGCCAGCCTAAGACAAGACCAGCGAGGCGAGAGCGTAACATTAAAAGCAATTTTCCATTGTGCAAATCCTTGTTTAAATGCCAAACACACGGGTGTGAGTCCTTCGCAGTGAGTGTGTGTTCGTGTGTGTGTGTGAAGATGAAAGAGGATACGGCTGCTTCTCATTTGTATGTTAATGTTAATGGGCATACGAATTTGAATGCGAATGCGTTGGGCGTAATAAAATCTCATCCTTTTTTGCTCTCTCAAGTATTACAGATTTGAACCTTTTTGTGCCATTGTTTGGAGCGCTCCCGGGGTCTCGTTACGCCTGGTTAGGTCCTTAATTTGATGCTCGGCTCCTTGGAGGGGAGCGGCGCCCAAACGTGTGCTTCATTAGACAACTAAGCAACTAAGCATATGCAAAATGCCAGCTTAGCTGCGCTACTGCTGCTGCTACTGCCGCCCCGATTTTACATTATTTATTTTCAATTTCACCAGAGACATCCAGGCAAACACGATGGCTGGAGGCCAAAAACAACGCGTCGACCCCGACCACCAGGCCCGAGCCCCCATCCGCATTCTCATCCCTTGGCACACGTTGCGTATGCGTGATGGCTGGAGCTGCGTGCATTTGAAATGCAAAATAGTTTTGTATGCCGCAAAAATGGCTGCCAGTCGGTGGCTCATTTGCATGCATGATGTTCGCGCCTTGATGAGGCCTTCAGGCCAAAACCATGGGGGCGTTGGCCGAGACCAGCTGCCGCCTGTCATCCAAAAACGGCCACCGATGATAAAAGCATTTTCGGGCGAAAATTTAAATAATTAATAGGCAGGTGAAATTCTGCGTTCAAACTGGCATTAAAATTTAAAAGGCATGAAGTCTGTCCGCCACTCCGCGGCAGGAAGCGGAAACTTCAGGCACTGCGGTTAATTTGGACGGACACGAGACGCTCAAAAGATTTGCCTTTCGTTTCTCCATTCTCCCAGGGACTGTTTGCGCTATGTAGCTCGTAACGTTTTTACAAATGTTTTAATAATTACCGCACTTAAATTTAAACACTTCTGCCACCCCAAGTTGCCGGCACTTCCAGCTGCTTTGCTTATGCCAGGAGCCGGGAGCCGGGAGCCCAGAAGCAAATTGTACAAAGTAGCATTTTGGGGTTAACTTCAAGTTAACAGCATTAACAACAACAATGGCCGGGAAAGGCAAATACAACAAGTAGCAAACAAGCAAAAGCAGCAAGGCAAAAGGGCTTTAAAAGTTTCTTAATGTGCAAAACTTTGTTGGGCTTTGCACTAAAAGGAGGGAGGAGCGAACGAAGCTCAAAAAATAAACAACAGCAGCGACGGCGAAAACAAAAATGCCAGCAACGCGTTAGCAATAATTGCAATTTTATTTTATTCTCCTTTCAAATTGGATCCCATTTTGGGCGCGAAAACTTAAAAAAGAAAAAATCATTAAAAGCCAAACAACCCTTTGGTTGTTACCAAGTTTTCCCTGAAATGAAATCCATCCGAATTCGGGCGGCCTCTGACAAGCAGCTGCGTTTGTCATGCCTTAGCCTGTGAGCCATATTTTCTGCCAGACGCCAAATAAGAATCCCGAAACTTATGTTGCCAACCGGCAGACGATGACATGGCCTGATCCCGGTCCAGACTCTCTAGTATCCCGTGCATATGTGTAGTCCTGGGAATTAACCGCTCCTTGGCCCTCCTTGTGTATGTGTGTGTGCAGCTCGTATGCATGCAAACGATGCTTTGGAGACACAGCGACAGCGACGTTGATAAGTTTGCATATAAATTGTGACACATGCTCCTCCGGCTCCCGAAGCTGAGCACGCTGACGGTCGGGGCCGCTCGGTGCGGGGGGGATATATATTTTCGAACCGACTGCTTGGCAGCGCGACAGCATTATTTATGTCCGGGCCAAAACTATTAGCCGAGATTTTGATTAAATTTCTAAATACTATGCCCGGGCTGGATACGCCGGCTACGGCTTCTTTCCGCATTAGAAAACTTTGCTGCTGGGGGAGTTGAGTTCATATTGGACCCGGACTACGTTGCGTATGAGTAATGCATGCCGAAACAAAAATGTCAAAGGTCTGAACTTTGCCACACATTGAGAGAGAGAGAAAGAGCCCGAGCCACACACCGACCGACCCAACGACATCCGACAGAGACAAACAGCCCCGGATTCCCGCCCCTGCCAGTCTGGCTGCTGGTCCTGCCCCGGATCCTTCCTCTGCCCGAGCTCCTTGTGCTCCTTGTGCTCCTTCTGCTGCTGTGACATGCCCTAAAGTCCTCCCAAGTGTCTGCTGTGTCGCATTGAATTTATTGGAATTTTCCTTTTGCTTTGCGCCACAGTCTAGGACGTCGTCGTCGTCGTCGTCGTCCTCGTCGTTGGCCTGGTCCTAACTCTGCCCTCATCCGTGTGGATGAGGCTGCAAAATATTTCCGTTGTTTTTTCCCATTCCCCCGCCCTATTTCCCCGCCTCTGAACAATTCCGTTAATGTTTCGCTGGCTTGTGGCTGACAGCGGTCAGCGGTCAGCGAGCGGCCTGCCCCGCCGAGTTCAGCAAACCTAAATATTAGATGAGCTTCAATTTTCTATTACGTTCGACGGCGCTGTTGAGTAATTTTCAGGCCATAAGCCTCATGTTTTATTTATACTCGGATTGTGTGCAGCTCAATCGGTTGATTGGCAACGACAGAATGGCGAAGAATCGAACAAGCACAGAGTATAAAATCCTGTCTGATCTCGAGTGCAGCAAACAACACAACGATTTAAATGCCTCAGCATTTAAACACTTGCTAGACTGTAATCAAAGGGACTGACTTCTGATAGGATTAGAGAGTATTTTTTAAGCCTTAAATAAGACGGATATACGGGTGTTGCCAAGTTTAAGGACTAAGCCACATATACCAGGAAATTGGAAACAGACGCCAAATATATATAAGGAAACGGAAAATCCTTTAGCTGTTGGAATCTCTTGTAAAATCCACTTTAATTAGGGATGGCAGGAGAGAGACCGATAAATAATTCCATATTTTGCATTTATATACATCTAACTTTACGACATTTTCGATATATCTGACTTTAATTTGCGATAAACATTTCTAACTTGAAGTAGAGTTCCTCATTCTTTTAAAAGAAAGTGCCTTATTTACTGTACTTTAATTAGGAAACTTCATTTTTATAAATATAATTATAAATATAATCTACATATCATAATTAAATTAAGTAAAATGTTAGTCTCTGTGAACTCTCTCTGCTTTACGTTAACACTTTTGTTTAGCTTTAATAATAGCTTTAATATCTCTGTCCACTTAATGATCCCTATTAAAAGCAAAAATGCAAAAATCAACACATTTTTCGACACCTGTTTTTAATAAACATAATGATATTTATGAATAACAAACAGCCTTTGGCCAGCCGCCCCTTTCAGCTAGCAACTCCATGCCGTGAAAACTTTTGTTTGCGTTATTGTTTTAATAGCCAAATAAATAAATATCGATTATGGGCAGACGGGCAGGTAAGCAGCAAGTGTAAGCAACATTTTGGGCGCTTTCAACGGAAAATGGCCCCTGTGGCGCTGAGCTGTCAGCTGGCGTGTTTAAAAAGTTTGCCCGTACCGGACTACCGCACTCCGGACCGGGCCACCAACTCCCCGGGCAATCGTCCTGCGCCAGAGCTGATCTGGAGCTGAACCTTAGCTGGGAGCCGGATGAGGAGGAGCACGGGGGACTGGGCGGCTATGATAAGACTAATGCTGCCCGCTTGGCTAATTGAAAAAGTTGCATTCCTGTTGTTGTGCTGTGCGCAGCCAGTGGAAAACGAGAAATTGTTGCTCCCACCGAACAACAACAAAAATATAGAAGAAAAGGGAGAAATTGTTATTGCCACGGCCCTGGAACGAGAACGCAATTGTGGTCAAGTTTTGTGAGGCATTTGCATAATAAGCCCTGTGTATGGAACTGTGACTGTGACTTTGACTGCTCCTGTTACGGTTATTATTACAGCTCCTTCCCAGCCACCGGAGTCACTCTCCAGCGGCGCATGAAATTGTTGTCTGCCTCAGGTTGGGCTTACAAAAATTAGAGGAGATGGGCGGTGGGCATATTGACCCAGAACCTGGGCCTGGGCCTCAGCCGAGATCCAGGAGCCTCGGCCAAAGCGGAAAGCATAAATTCTCGTACGATATGAGAACAGCCAGCAAGCATCCGCACATAAATAAATCATAAATATTAAATGAAAATGAAAAATGTGCAGCAGGAGCTGAGGCAGGAGCAAGGGAGCGGTGAGGAATCCTGGGGCAAGGAAGCGCACAGAACCTGTCAGCAAGTGCCCGGCCAGGGAATAATGCAGGAGCCAACAATGCACCGGCGATCGCATGATTAGCGGCCAGTACTGCAGCCTGTACACAGAACAAAAATGAGGTAGTCTTCTTGGAGATTATTTCAGCAAAATAAGAGCCATGAAAGAGAAGTTCATTGTGGGGTGGCTTAATACTTCTTAATCAGAATGAAAAAAAAGATTGGGAGGCTTATAAATATTCGGAATAAATATCTTTAGAATCCTGGAACTAAGCTCACACTCCTCAAAGGTCTTATATGTATTTTTCCCAGTGTAACACAACCAAGCCATGACTCACCAGAAGCAACTCCAAGAGCAGACCACGCCAGAGCAAAGCATGTGCTGTGGCCTCCGGCAACGCACGATATTCTCACAATGCAGAAAATTACTAAATTCGATATGCAATTTATAAACTCAGAGCTTGCCCCTCACACCGGGCCGGGCGCCTGACTTGGGCTCCTCCCGGTCTCCGCCGGCCCTCGGTCTTCGGTCTCCGGTCTCCGACTGTGTATGGCTTTTTTGGCAACGCTGCTGAAAACGATTTGGTAAGTACTGTTTGTTGATACCCAGCCAAGGCTTAAGTGTACCCAGAAGCGAGAGCAACAAAATCCTGGCAAAAATACTTTGCTTTAATGCGCTTTGCCCAGGCTGAGGGAGATTCCTTTGGGGGGTCTGGGCTTTAGATTGGGATTGGTAGCTGAAGCTGGAGCTGGATCCCGGAGCCGGTGCTGGGAATCATGGATGGGGTGGGCATTGCCTTGTTATTTGAAGACGTTTAAGCTGCAACTGAGGCAAAGAACCGAAAACTATATTCATTTTCAATTTGGCTTCAGGTTTTTTTGTTGTTGTTGTTGGAGGATCTTATATACTGGAACCAAGTCCGAGAAGATATCCCTTTCCATTTCCATCTCCATCTCGTAGATGTAGCTTATTTCCTGATTGCGTTCAAGGCAGTCCCCGACCATCCTTGCCTCCTGACCTCCAATAAAGGTGGATTTGTACTGTCAGTTAGTTAAAGAACTAGGAACACTCATAAAAATGTTGGCTTGTACTTTAAAACAGTTTTAATAAATATATATTTAAAGAGAATTACGCTTACCTAGTTTTTTTCTTTTAGAACTTCACTTTAAAAATATTTAACAAACGGATAAAAATACATCCAAGCTCTAAAAATAGCATTAAAGTTGTATAATGGTGAGACATAGTTCCCTTTAATTTATAAACATTTTTATTGGCGTTATCTTTATTTGAGGGCAATAAATCCACACATTTCCTTATCTCCACTTCCTAATAATATTGTGGTCCTTCGCATAAAAAAAGTGTTTTATTATTATGACAATCTCAACTGGCTGTGGCCCCATAAATTGCCCGCCCGAAATCTCCACTAAATTCCAGCGACTACTCCAAAGCCATTAAGGTTTTAAAAACAACTGGCATACACACTCAAAACTTGGCCAGACACGGGACAAGATGATTTAAAAAGCGTTAACATATTTTCGAGGGCAGAATGGCGAATGGAGGAGTTTTGAGTACGGCGGGTCAGAGCCGCAGACGCACGCAGTTGGCCGGAATAATCATTAATCATTTCTTAACGTGGCCAGAGAGCTGCCACCTTCGCTGCGGCAGGTCGGGTCATAGTTGCCGGCATGGTCATAAGGCATTAGCTGGCCGGGGAAGTTCCGAGGAGGAGCTGCTCCGGCGACGGTGATATTATCAAGTTGATTCCTCTGCTGGGGCAACCGCGACAAATTTGAAAAATGGCTCAAAGTTTTAATGCCACGCCCCCGCGAACGGCCCCGGCCCGACTCGCATGACATACGAGCTGAAATAAATATTTTTTCCCCTGGCATGTTACAAATGTTTTGAGTCAGATGAAAAGTTCGCTTCATTGTGGGCAAATTTAAGAGCTCTCCGTGCTCTGGTCCTTGCTCCTTGCTCCTCCTCGGTCCCCGGTTGCCGGGTAACTTTCCCTCGAAATTGTTATTTCAAATTTAAATAGCCCGGCCCAGGCTGTGCCATGCCTGCTGAATTACTCGACAATTTTATGACTCCATGCATAAAATCCGTATGACGCTGCAAGTATATCCCCTACATCCTGCCTCTCCTCCAGACTTCATCAGCTGGCTGCCGGCCGTCTCTCAGGAGGGAGCAGGGGAAGGATCCCCGAAGAGGAAGCCCTGGAGCAGCGGCAGCAGGAGGATGCGGAAGAGACGAGCCGAGTGCCAAGTGTCTGGTAAGTGTAAATCGGCTTTGTCGTCGCTTGTTGTGTGTACAATGTAAACACAAACTGAATAATACTCACAAGTGAGGAAATCTGGCGCTCTCTCTCACATTTTCTCATTTTCTCCATGTGAAACTCTCAGCATCTCCTGCTCTCTGCTGGTATAAGAGACCCAAACTATCCGCGACGCAGGCGCAAATCCAAGAGAATCCTCGAGGTTCCTCGGAGAGAATGTTTTGTTTATTGAGAAGAGAATTATTGTAAAATAAGCCTGTGGTGGGCTCAGCGTTCATGAAGCATTTATTATTTTCAGGCAATTATGGATTGAATTACGAGAAAATAATTGGAGATATAGCATAGGTTTAAGAAGCTAATAATTAAAAAATATTGGTAATATAATTCACAAAGAAAGTTATAATGTTTCATATTCTTTGCGCCTTTATAAAATATGGAAAATAATATACAAATCAAATATATTTCAAGTGTTAATCTTGTTTTCCTAATTTAGTTTTTAATTGCTTTGTGAATTCTATTTTTCCTTCGATTTTTAAGCCACTCTTCCCTTAACTCGGCTGACAACTAACTAACCTTCTTAATGCTTTCCCCGTTGCCGTTTCATAATGGGTCTTCTCAAGTAATTTTCAAAACATTTCCCAGGGACAATCTGCTGCAATTTTCAAGATCTAAATTTCACTCGCCCTCGCTAAGATGAAACAAAAACTCGGGGGAGACAAACTTTTTGGCCAAACATCAAATTCACGCCGATTTTTGTCATTAGAGCAACAGAAACTTTCGAGAGCAAGCTCTCGAGGCCACCGTTTTTTCCCGGCTCTCCAGCCCCCTGGCTCCCTACCCCCTGTCCACCAGAACTCCCCTCCCTTTAAGCCAAAGGCAGACCAACTGTCACTTGGGCAGGGGGCGCGTTTTTAATGGTCAAAAGTTTTATGTTTATTGTTTATGCGTTGAAGCAAAAATTTTCATGAACTTTTCATTGTTCCGGTTTGCTGGCAGAAAACTTTTAGCATACAATGCACTTTAATTTGGGCGGCTGCCCCTCCACTTGCCCCCCCTGGCCACTAACCAATAGATCCTGCCAAGGAACCGCCGCCGTGGAAACAATGGGAAGGCAAATGTTGCAGCAAAAGTTTATGCGCCAAGAACTTGGCCAAATGACAGTGACGGTGGCTTGAATGGGGGGCCAAATGGCGCGGGAGACAACCTTCAATGCCATTGACTGTCCGGGCGTTTCATTTGCGCGTAATATGCGCAGGCCAACTTTGCCTTATTGATGGCACAGGAAAAAATAAATAGGTAATCCTATTTGTTCATGGGATTTAACTTGATTTGAGCCAGGAACTTAGGCAGAGTAGATAAATATATCTAGGGTTCTTTGATCTTCTCCCTTTTCCTGCTAAACAAATACTCTACTCTAGTGTTAGGCACTTTTTTTCTTTATTTACCAACTCAAGAAAGGCTTTTTATTGCTTGATAACTATGCAAATTGTTATCTTAATTTCTTTCGGTGTGGCAAATGCAAATGTATCCTGCAAATTTAGTTTTGGGCCACTCCACGCCAGTTCAGTTAATTTTTTCCATTCAAGAAAAAAAACAATGAGGCAGTCGCAGTTGCAGGCTCTTTTTTTTTTTGCTCGTCGTCATCTTGTTAACATTTATTCTCGCCTCTGCCTGTAGCTCTCCCAGGGCACCTGCCTTACGGACTTACAATGTAAAAGTTACTTCAACTTGTGTTCTCCGCTCGCCATTTTTTAGCCGACAAAAGTTTGGCCACTTAAAGCAGTTTGTCAGTCCGTTCGGTGCGTTAACTTGGCCATTCTGCGGAGCTTGCATTCTGGATGCACAGTTTACTTTCAAATTTTTCAATCATCGCATTATACAATGTGGTCCCAAGTCCCACTTCCAGTCCCTAGAGTTGGGCAACAAAGTTTTCTAAAGACTCTGGCGAAGACATTTTGCATTTTGCACAGAAATCGCAGGCGCAGCTGAAATCCGGCTGGCAGACATATGGCTTTCTAAGCGTATTTGGCAGGAGCATATAGTATGCCACTTGATGACATAATAAATTGCCCCAGCTCTCTCGCACGAGCAACATATGCTGTTGGGATACGAATGAAGGCCTTCGGAAATGGTTTATTTGTTGGGCGATGTGAAATATTTTTCACTGCCCGGCGAGAGTGAAGTGTAAATATGCCCCAAAGAGCTGCCATCGCTTTCCTCCGAACTGTTTTCGTTGCTGTTGCCACTGCCTTTTGTCTTTGGCTGGTGTCAGTCGCAGTTGGTGCGAAATGCCGCCCACAGGCCGATCGGCAAAAGTGTGCAAACAATAAAGAAAGTATTTCCAAATAAAGTAAATACGTCTTCGAAATGGTTGTGCTGCAACTGAGACTCAAAACAAATCGAATTCCGTGCAGTGACACTTAGAAAAATAAAAACACACACTTCCTTTTTCTCCCCTATTTCTTAAAATAATTATTACCTTGTTTAATTTCCTAATTTAACTAGTTTCGCAAAAGCTTCGTATTTCTTAGTCTTAAGTAGTCTTAGATCTATTTTAAAAATATTTTTTTTGAGTGATTTAAGAAGCTTTTCAGGCACGCCAAAATGCCAAGAAAAAAAGTGGCCACATTCTAGTCGAAAAATTGTGCTCGCCCTGTGGACACATGGGACCGACCGGTTGGATGAGAAGGACGAAATTGTGACACAAAGTTATGACAATGATGAAATGGGAACGACGTCGACGTTGCCGCCGCCGGAGCCCGTTGATGATGATGAGCCGCAGCGGCAAGCGAAGCAGAAGAAGAAGCAACGTCCCCGAGTCCGGAGTCCTGCCATGGACACGGACACGGATGCCAGCTGCCGCCACCGGTGGGAGAGTAAGACATTTTACGCTCATCCACAGGAATACAATTTCATTTGATGTGCATGTGTGTGTGATGAAATTTTCGCACATTTACATAAAGGCGATGTTGAGTATGTGGCCAGGAGGCGGTAAGGACGAGTATGCAGTCAAATTACGGGCTCGTATGACTGAGGTAAATGCCCTAACCCGGCAGGACTCTAATGAGAGAGAGAGAGAGAGAGAGAGAGTTAGAGAGAGAGCGTCGCAAATGAGGTTACTTTTTGGAAGAAATCGTGTTAAGTTCATCAGAAGTCAGATTACGGGGACAGTTCCACATTTCCAGGGCATTGCCAAGCGACTCAGATTCGGCGTTGACATTTTCCGACTTTCACTAACTTGACTCGCAGTCAGCTTGGAATTTGCATGCCAAATACCCAAGAACGATGCCAAGTCGTTCAGTCACATGTGACATTGCATGCCACATTCCGCAATAAGGAAAAAAAAAAAGAAGCAACCTTCGAGGAGGCAAAGCGAAGGCAACAAAACTTTACGAGTACCAAATACACTTAAAAAGTAATAAAATATTTTATTACGACACACAAAACTACTGCACACATGGCAACCAAATGGAATTGCTCCGGAAATATGCCAACACCCTGTTCGAGGAACGACAAAAAACTTCCTCGTCCTCGTTTAAATAATCCGGAGTTCAGCGAGAAATTAAATATTCATTAGCCGCTCAGCACGCCCCAGACCGTTCGATGTCACGGATTTTGATTAAGCGTCTAATGCCGCATCTATAATGCCCCATCAGGACACGAGCCACTAATCAATAATGCGCTCCTCCTTGCGCCACGAAGCTAATCCTGCCAGACTCTGCCAGTTAACCGCAGTGCCAATGGCAGTCCCAATCCCTTGGCTCTGCTCTGGCTCTGTCTGTTTGCTCGGTGCGTGTCATCCGGAGTGGCAATCGAGGCAAGGACCTGCAGGATCCCCACTCGTCGCCCCTGATGCGCTGTCGCTGACGCAGTTCATCAATCAAATCACTGGCTGTTAGTCAAGCAGTCATGTGATTTGATTGATTCGCGCTAAAAATCTCTAGTCAAACAAACGCCAGTCCCACACTTGCTGGCTGGCATTAATAATGCGGCTCGAAATGAGGAGCAGACGCCGTCAACGAGCAATGGGTTGGCCTCCTGCAAAAGGGGTAGTGGCGGCTGTAGATGCTGCCAGCGATGTTGCAACCACAGCAGCTGCCACTCGGCTTGATTTCGCAATGCATTTTGCCTTCTAGCCGGCGTGGTTTGACATTTCCCTGCACTGTGAAAAACTAGATAAATAGAAAAATTAATTTAAAAAACACCAAATGGAATTAGAAAGAGAATTATACATATAATATAATATAGCAAGTAACACTATTAATTATATCTCCACTTATTTCAAAATAATAACAGTCTTGCCCTGTTTTTCCCTGTGTTCTCCCAGCCAGACCGGAAACGGAAACTGAACCCGAAATCGATAAGCCCGGTGACAGTTGCTTAAGCGGTGGAAAGCGACTCGGACAAGACATTCATTTGTCACTTGCCTGGGTATAAATAATTTACACAAGACAACAAACGATTGCCCCCGGCATCTTGGCCAATTTTAGCAACTGCTCCCCGGCCGCCTGTTTAGGCATAAAAAATTGTTACGTCAATGAAATTGCCCAATTTTATGTTCAATCAATAAATGGAGATGGAGAAGGAGTCCGGAGGCGTGCCCGGCGTACGTACGTACGTGTTGGCTGCCTCAATTTATTTGGTATTCATGCAACATTAACATGGATTTTTATTAGTATCATGTTTTTGAAAAGGGTTGCGACCTGGCCAACTAATAAAACTCCTGCGAAATATATATGGCAACCCTTTGGATAAACATTCCGGAGCCGTAGGGCTTAGCGCTGGCCATGGAAAATTGTGTTATGCCTACGGTTTCGGTATCGAATGGGATCGCAGCCAGGCATCACCAGACAGGTGATGGAAAATGGCTCCGGTTGCCCTTTGGCAGTCGGAGTACGTGACTCCTGCCAGCTGGCATTTGCCTTTTGGATCCTCCCATCCTCCAGTCGTTTTGGGGGCAAACGAGAATCAATACCTGCTTTGATTGACACTTTGAATTTAAAGCGTTGAATTAGCCCGGTTAGCAACCAGCCAGGAGCGTTATTTTGGTGGGAGCCAGCAGTTGTGGGAATTCAGCGAGCTGGTGGAACTCTAAGCGGATTCCTTTCATTTGACTGGAGCAACGACAGCATCCGTATCCGTCTTACATTAATTCATTAAGGAAGCGAGCACCTGGGAAGCGAGGAACATTGCAAGGTGAGGGAGATACAGTCTAAAAAATTCGTTTTTAATATATATATTTAAAATCTTAAATTTAATATCTCTAAGTTTTCCTATAATAAGTATCCTTAAAGGGTTAATATCCCTATTTGGTTTATGCTCGATATTTACTGCCTATAAGTAGGGAACACGTAAAGAGCTGCCGCAGCAACCAACAAGTGTCTGAAGTTTTCCTCACAGCCTTCACTTCCCTAGTGCCACGGCCACTGCCATTAGCCACCCGGCAGTGCCGACGACCCTTGCCCAGCGCAGAATGTCTCACGTTTCAGCCACTTTTCGACCATAATTACAGCCAAGAGCAATTTGAAAAACACTTGATGCTGGCAATTAAAAAGTTGAACAACATTTTTCTTCAGCAAACGGGGTCCACCTCACTTAGCTGCTGCCCGGGGCTGCAAGTGTAATTAATTAGTTTTCAATTTCACTCTGCTAAATATGCATAATTTATGGCCCGGTGAGTGGACGGAGGGCGGCGTCAGCGGCTGCGTCATGGTCATAATAAAATCTACTGGCCATTACTTGTGCTTTCCTTTCGAGTGGCAATTCTCCGGCTCGTACTCGTTTTTTCTTTTTTCGTCTTTGCTGCCATCTTCGTCCTTTCACTCCTTTTGGCGGGCAATTTGTGTGCACCAATTACTTTGTTTGTTTGCCCGTTCGCCGTGCGACAATTGCAAAGGACAACTGCGACTGCAGCGCACTTCACTCCGTTGCGTTTCCTCTATTTCCGTTGCAAACATTTCCGTTTCGCATTGCTGCAAATTTATTGTTTCCTTGCGGGTTGCACGTTGCGGGTTGCGTGTGTGCGGCCGTGTGTCTCGTTGTCTTTTTGCGCGTCTCCTTTTCGGCGAGCACTCCTCGGCAGGAAGAAGGACCCTTTGGTGCGCTGCTTGAGCCTGATGGGCTCGCCACCTTCTAGTCGAGGACGACACGGGCTCGATCAAACAGCAAAATGGCGGCAAGGCGGAAGTGCCGTCCCTACATCCTGCCCCACTCCTCCACCGCCACGCACAAACGTTGTTGTGCGTTTCCGGCCGGAAATACGCATTTAGTTGCATGTGAAATTGTTACATTTTTGTCAACAGGCAAATTTATATTTATTTCTACGCGTTTCTTATTCCATTCTTGGCGATGAAAAATTGAAATGTCGTTTCTAATAAATCATTTCGCCCGACGGAGTAAGGAGCGACTTGTTTGTTTCGGTCGCCGTCGTCGTCGCTGCCGTCGCCAACTGTTTGTGCTTATTTCCGTTTCCGCTGGCCCAGCGACCCTGGCCTGGCTCCATTTTTATTCGCCGGTCCTCGGCCGAAACTGGCCTGGGAATGGGGGGCCGGGTCTGGGGCTTACCTGGCCGGATATTTTCAGCGCCGTCATTGCAGCTGACATAATTAATTACCTGCTCGCGCGAGCTTTTCCCAGCGGCTGCGTGTGCCTCGCCTGAGGCGAAGGCGGCAGCGGTGGCGGCGGCATTGGGAAACAGGAAGCGGGCTGTCCTCGTCCCCAGATTTGCTGACAGGTGGCGGCCGAAGGAAGCACCCAAGGAGACGGGAAGCAACAGCGCCGCCAGGACTCGCAACAATTATAATTGGTTCGCTTTAATTATATGAATTAATGCGGGGCAGTCACTTATTGTGGCGGCTGTGCTTGCCTCTGGGTAATCCACAGAGCCGGACAAATTCCCAGTCCGCCTCCAAATTGTGCTTGAAGTTTTTCATTTCCATTTGTCTTCTGCCAGCAACTTTAAAAGTTTATCAGGTTTTCTAAAAAAAAAATAACAAAAAGAACAAGATGTTCTTTAAGGACAGTCTTTCAAGGTTAATATTTATAAATATTTTAGTTTTCCTTTAAACTTAATGGCATTAAAGCAAGGGAAACTTAATGTAAAAGAGACACTTATTTAGTACCCTTTGTAAATATTAAAGCTCCTAAAAGTTACCTAAAAAATAAACAAATTGCCTGAGAAAGGATATCTTCTACCATAAAACCCAACAGATTTGAATGAAAGCAGAGAAAGTCTCCTTTTGGCTTTTGTATCAAATTAGCATGCATGAATAATGGCGCACAAAACTTTCGTTTTATATGCATGCCCAGGTGACCCCAAATAGAATATTAAATGAATTCATTTTGCCAGATGACAGATGACAGGCTGTCGAGTTAATAATCCTCCCCCCGAAACCCGCACTCAGTTTAGCAGACATTTATCTCTCGTTGAGCTTAAATCTCAATCGACTCGGAAGACTGATGGCACTTTTAACGTAAATTCACCACCAGGGGGTGGAGGCAGGGCTTTTCAATTAGGAGGCACCACCACCACCATGATGGAGGTGCCATCAAGGCTGAATCGGCCATTATTGCAGTGCAATTCAATTAGACGCCGCTGGCGGGTCATAAGCCCGCAGCCGATGGGGCAACACCGAGGGGTTGGCTGTGCAAAGAGGAGCTTCTGCAGTGGATCCCATGGAAGGGGCATCTTGACAGCATGAAATTGAGTGAGCTGCAGTTCCTAGGCACACAATGTCTCTCCTCCCTATCATCTACATCTTCATCCCAATCCCAATCCAAATACCCCTTCAAGCGCCACATCTCATTTCGGGCCTTCCAATCGAAGGGAGGACGAACTATCTAGAGCACCCGAATATATGTGGCACTCGTACCTGGAGCACCTTGCACTCGCATGAGTTATCATTTCGGGCACATTGATTTATGCAGTCGCCGGGAAAGCAACCTGCATGGCTGCTGCTGAGATAAGAATTAATTGGCAAGTGCACTGTGCAAATAAATTGCATAGCCGGGCGGCGGTGGTGGCGGTACTCCCGGTCTCGGTGATGCCCTGCTCTGCTCTGCTCTCTGGCGGCGTGGGCAAACACACATAAAGCCGGTCCCCTGGATTGCTGCTGCTGCTTTTAATGCAAATGTGACAAATGTTTTACGGCTGGCTGCGTATGCATTGACTCTGGGCAAACACCTGTAAATGGATTGAAGCCACAGCATGTGGCCAGGAGCGGTGGAGACACAGCGAGGGAATGCACACTGATTTGTTGTTAACACAAAATAATAATTATCCCAAGATGAGCCAAGGGGCTTTACCTACTTTGAGCTATTTATTTTTATACTTACAAAGAGGATTTGTTTCTCAGATTAAAAATTCTTAATTATTTGGAATTGTTTTCTTGAAATTCGATTAAATATGATTGCCTTTGCATATTCAATTACATTTATTTAAATTCCCAGGCAGGTTTTCTTCCCAATCCGCTCCTGCCCCACATCGCCATATATTAGATGCAACTGCAACTGCAACGGTGCCTCCTTTTTGTTTGCTTTTCGGGCAGGCGGCTTTAATCGCAGCTGGCCTTGGTGCCACATCCATGGGGCCACAACCGATCCGGCACCTCGAATGGCATTTTTGCCCATATTTGGGATTTGCATTGCCACATTAACTCGCCAGCCGTGTGTGTGTGTGGCTGCGTGTGTGTTCGGTTAAATTTTGCTGCAAGGAGCGAAGAGAACATAAATTGAAGGGCAGCTGAACAACATTTGCAGGCGATCAATATTATTGCGCCTGCGGTGGGGCAATCAACGAAATGGAGAGTCCCTTAACAATGATGCATAGAGCGGGCGGGACAGGAATGGCGGAAGAGGGGCGTCATGGGTCCCTGGTGAATCCCTGTCTGCATGGCAGCAGTGAGCTCTCTATATTGGCCCAAACGATGTGTTCCGGCAGTGCTGCTAATTTGTCCTTATTCTGGATAGATAAATGCGATTTGTTGGATAAATAAGGGAACCTACTTTATGTCCGTCTATAAATTATATAAATGTTTCAGCAAGCAAAATCAACTATAGGAAGAATTGAAGTAATTTAAGACTTAAGCCGCTTAGAATTGTACAAGAGTTTAGTTATTTCTTAATTTAACTAAGAATATAATAAGAAAATATTTGAAGTTTATGAAAATATAAGCTATAGTAGTTTTCTATTTCATATTACTTCAATTGCTTGATTTCCCGCCTTGGTAAGATCTCCCCTTGGCATCACAGCCTACCAGCCATGAAAATGCTGGCGGTTTATTGATTTCCCCACTGATTGGGCTTCCTTAAATTATATTTATTACTTTCTTGAGAGACCAGCTCCGGGGTTGCTACTCCCTTAGCGACTGCAGTTAAAGCTATTGACCTAATGCTCACAATCCGATGAGGAATCTTAAGGAGTTTTCGACGGGGCTATTATCAGCTGCTTTTCGTCTGCCAATCGGTTAATTACTTTCGCCCCAATGCGATTCGCTCGCTGTCTGCGTCAGCAGGATGCAGGATTCCTGCTGGCTCCTGCGGGTGCTCTCGGCTCGGTCCCGGTCTCTGGCACGCAATAAATTAGAAGTCGCTTTCATTGATTTCTGCTGAGAGCAGCAAGTAAACATTTAATTAAATTGCGACCCACCCCATTTCCGCCCCGGCAAAGGCTAAACACTTTTATATCAGTGGCAATTAAAATTACGTATACGTGATGTTGCCTGCCATCGCCCCTTGGGCATTGATTAATGGCCGGGCGTAAAAGAAAGAGCAGGAGCGCGCGCGCAAAAAAAGAGGAATATGCAAATTGAAGATTTATTAAAGCACCGGTGTGGAGTCAGGATCCTGATCCCAGATCCTGGGCGTTAACAGTTGACAGTAATTTCCTGCATCTGGACGCGCTCAAAGCAAAATGCAATTTCCGATAGAGCGCCCGGCTTTCGTTTTTATGCGAAATGCCCAGCTGCATGTGTCATCATTCTTATGGCCAGGTATACAGGTCCTGGGCGATGTTTTATGGCGGCAAGAACAAAGGCTTATCACTGTAAACGAGGCTGAAGACGAGGCGGGAGCTGCATGAGCTGTGTGAGCTGCAGAACGAGCTGGCGGAGCAGCTGCTCCAGTAAAAAATAACGCCACATAAGGGAATGACAAAGTAAAAGGGCACATCAAAGCCGTCTACGAAGGGCGGTCCTCCTCTGCTCCTGCTGACCTCCAGACAGCTGCAGACTGGAGTGGAGCAGGCAGGAAAATGCCGGCATAAAAGGAGAGTAATGGCAAAGGATAATGCGTGGCTTTTGCGGGAGTGTGAGGACTAAAAGGATTTACCCCATGTGCGCAAACTAGAGCACATCATTTAATATGCTCAAATGAGCAATACTTGCAATGAAGACCACCTCCTGCCGATGATGGGGTATTATTTGCAATTTACTAATCCCTTAAAGAGAATGAAACAAGGACCAAGATAAGTTATGGAGGCAAGGAAATCAGTGGGAGTTGAACTTAAAATTAATATGCTACCAAGGTTTCTTTGTGCAGAAATGATAAACTATTTAAATCATGCTTGCTTTTCCTACTATAAAGACCTTAAAATACCCTTTCAAATGGAAAACCTGTACTGCTCCAAATTGTTTTCGCTATCAAGATGTTGCTCCCTTATCAGCATTTCAGGTGTATCACACAATCGAAATAAATATAAACTTTTTACTTTATTTACAGAAATAGAACTAGTGAGTGAGTCAAAGTGATGGCGCAGCAGGTTTACCCCATAAAATAAATAAGATTCGAGACGAGGCTGGGGTAGACACACCACCAGGTGCGGCACCCAATGACGATGATTATTGGCTGTTTTTTATCATACACGGATGGCCCTATCCGCCGATAGTCAGTAGTACGCCTCGCAGTTCATCTGGCGGCGCCACAGGGACCAATCTGCACAGCCCACGACCTCCTCGGTGGCCAGGAACCCTTTTCCGGCGGCGCACGTGAGCAGCAGAGGTGTAGCCACTGGCCCCGGGCAAAGGTAGAACTGATTGGGATCCGGGGAGGCCCAGGGCGACAGCAGGTGTTCGCCGCTGTCACAGCCATCTGACGACGACGACGACGAACCGACAACCACCTGCTCCACCGGGGCTGGCAGGCAGGCTGGCCATTGGTCAAAGGGCAGGCAGCCGACGTGGCCGAGACCGCTGAAAAATCCACGGCCCGCCGGACATCGGAGCTGCAGCGGTTGCCCACCATCGGAGCACACGTAGAATATGTTGGGGTCCGGATCTCCCCACATGTCCGTGGCGTGTCTGCATGTTGCACTCGTGGTCGTGTCGGGATCAGGGGACGCGGATGCGGATACGGAGGGCACCTCCCCCTGCAGCAGTATCGCCAGCCACAGCAGCAGGAGAGGAATATTCCATTTATTTTTCATAAATAATTTCATCACGAACGGTTGGCAGGGCATTTATTATGGCACAGAATCTGTGTGTGCTCACTCGCTCACTGTCCGACGATTCTCCTTATTGCAATTTGCTAGTAAACGCTGTTATTTCTGCACTGTTTCGGGTCTCATCATTTGGCCATAAGCTCTGCTCGTTAATAAATTTATTTGCTCCCCGCTCCTGTTCCGCAGCGAACTGAAAAACTCGACTCGACTGATTGTCGTCGTGATGTCGTCGCCGTTGTCTTTCGTTTTTATACTCATGCTTATTGCACGACTTTCCATGTTCTCCGTGCAACGTTATCGGTGCTATTTTTACAGCAATTTTTCATCGGGCTTTTCGGGCATTTTTATTTTGGACTGAAGTGACGTCGTCACAGCAGCAGCAGCACGAGCAGTTTGCTGATTAGATAACCAGTCCGGTTTAAAGTTTTTCAGCTCAGGCGTGATAAGTTGGCTAGGTTCCGAAATGAATAGTACCGAAGATCTCTATCGGCGGCCAGCCGAAAATTCCCGACTGTCATCATTTGATTGGTCGGAAATCGCGTTATTTTAACAAAATATTCCTACGAGTGGGCTCATATTTAATTACAAAGCAATCGGTAGATAATGTAAAAAGCGATTAGTTGTTATCGACAATATAAGTTACCAATCGATATAAATATTTATACTGATCGATATTTTACTCAAAATCAACGTTTTATTCGAAATGTATATTTAAACGATACGATATATGTGAGAAAATCGATATTCTGTTTTGTATATCGGTAAAATCAATAACGTTAAATATTATATTATTTTCAATATGGTTTTGAGTGCCATTTTTTTGACAATATATTATTTCGGATTTTTTCTCTCAATTTCTATCAACATTTGAAGATACTTATCATTAATGCAGTGCTTTATCCTTATATACTTAATAATGAATAGTTACTAATGGGGGTTACCACTCAATTAACTCAAGAAAACAACAACCTCCTATGATGGACTCATTGGAGTTCTAATGATTCACTGAGAATGAAATCACAGGCCAGTAAATTTGGACTACCGAACAGCATACATTAGCTCGCTGGCAAACACACTCTCACGTCCTTATCGAAGCGATAGCACAGACATTAATTGCCTTTCAAATGAAGCCAAATTGGAAATTATTGCTGCAGAAATCAGTCGAAAATTTAATTACGCTCTTCTGCCAGCCAGCCAGCCAGTCAGCAAGGCAGCCTTGATAATGGGACAATAATGTTTTCGGGTTCGAGCTTGGGTTCGTCGTTCAGATGCAGGCCCATCTGCTGTCAGAAGTTCTAATTGATTTGGCTTAGAGCGCCCGAACGGAGCTCAGCTGGCGGCAGAAAAGAAGTCACTTTGCGGCCAGGACCTCCAGGATAACCTCCATAACCTGAAAAAAAGTTCGACGGGCGATGGGCTACCGTCTCGCAGTTTTGCCGCCGAGTCACGTTGTCAATTCAACTTCTTTTTCTGTACTTTTTGCACTCTATTTACGCGAACACCAAGTTTAAATAGGCAAACTTCGCGGAGCTCGGGAAAAGTTGACAATATAATCGACATAAATTCCAATAGGCTTGCTATCGATGGGAATTCAATTAAAACTTTCCGGGGAAAATACGCAGACGTGAGCGCAGCAGGTGATACTAAGGCCCAAATGTTTGGCACTCCAAGAGCAAGTTATACTCCGGTTCCTGGAAGGCGCTCATCACTTAACCAGCCACTTGAGTCGTGCGATACCTGTCGAAGACAGGGCATTGGAAATTAGCCAAGAATTCGCCATTATCTCCATTCATAACATTCAAAACACCAGATAAGCGGCGTTCAACGCTGCGTATGAGGAACACCAGAAGCCAAAACAGGCCTCGAACTACGTTCATCATCCGAGGTGTCAACAAGTCATCGCCAATGATATGGTACCGCTCTCGAGAGTCCCGATAAGTTTCCTGATTGACTAGAATGTTATAAAAGCCCAGACCCTGGCCTCAACGGCGTTTAGTCTGTATTAAATTTTTGAATCGAAAGGAAGCAACAAAAGGATTTATTGAACATGCTGAAAGGTAACTATGAGGGAGCATAAGAAATACTTTATGCTAAATGAAATATAAATAAGATGTGTGCGAAAAGATAAATTTAAATAACAAATTAACATCTACAGAACATATACTCCTTAATACTAATTAAGGATCTAATTTTATTTAGTTTCAAGCTGAAAATGATCACAAAAATTATCTTTACAGCCACCGCAATCTTGTTCGGGCTCCTGGCCCTGGCCATCGCCGCCTCCTTGGGCATCAGCAGTGATTACGCCACCGTGTGCCAGTCCGAGGACGAGCTGTGGGGCGGTGAGGACATTCGCAAGTTCTACTTCTGCCTGGACGGCAAGGTGATCGACGACGAGTGCGACGAGGACTACTACTTCGTGAACAACGCCACCGTCTCGGGCTGCCTGCCCTCCGACCTCATGAACCCCTCCTGCGTGAACACGGTGAAATCGGTGCCCGACTGCACCGATGGCACCCAGTACCAGCCGCAGCCCTGCAGCAACCTGACCAACTTCTACGTGTGCACCAACGAGGGCGTCAAGGAGCTGCCCTGCGAGGGCGGCAAGGCCTTCGTGGATGCCGGCGGATACCTCGGCTGCTTCCCCTGGACTCAGTGGCGCTCGTTGCGCAACTGCAGCGACGATTAATTACAGTGCTCCAGCGGTCACTTATCGCGATTAAAAGTGTCCGAATTGAAATGTTATTAACTTAAAATTGATTGGAAAATAATTGATATATGAGCGGCGGTCGAGTAGGCAGCTGATATGATAAGGTATGACACGCATTGAGGCCGCACTTCCTGGGCCCGCATAAAAAATCGATTGGCCATAAATCTTTGCCAAATACAAAATCATTTCCCAAGAACGAAGACCAAACCCAATCAATGCACTTTGTCTCGGGTGCGTGCGTGTTGGTGATTGCCATGGCGAATGGAAGGATTGCGAGTGCCACTGAGGGTTCGTCCTTTGCGCAACACCGCAAAACAATTGTCGCCGCAAACTTTTGCGCAAAACAAACAACGACTGGATGACTGGGGAAGGGACAAATTACAGGGCCAAGGACCAACTGCAGGACATGCTCCTGGTTTTGCTGAACACATGTTCGTCTGCCATCGCCGGCAAGTCCTTTGGATCCAGAGTCTCTGTATCGAACACTCAGAAAAGTGGAGAACATCTTTTGACTACTTTATTGAATTTAAAAAGAAATATTTTTCTTGAGAAAGAATGAGGGAAAATTGAATAGGGAAATAGATAAAAATATTTATTTTTAATGGCAAATAACAGGCTGATACAAGAGTTGAATGATTGCCCTTATTATTTGATAAGAAAATGGGCATTCCTGTTTCCTCAATGAAACTAAATTTCCTTAATTTTACTCTAAGCAATGACAACCAGAATTTCTTCAAGTGCTGCGTGTGCGTCAGGGCTAAAAACGAGTTTAAAGTTCGACGCTGGACCGGCATTAATCTTGCTGGTGTGTGTAGAGTGCAACATGAAACCAGAAGTTGCCAATGATTGCATCAGCGCACCCAAAGGGAGTCACGTGTAGGAAATCGCTGCTGGCCGCTTGAGGAGATCTAGTGGGTCTTAAAGTGATCCATTCAATGCTCGCTTTTTTCTGGCTGCACTCAGGTTCCAGCTCTCCAGTGGCCAGCTCTCTCTCTCTTTGATCATTCGCTGGGCCAGTGCACATCCGGCTAGGTAATAAATGTCTAAGTGGTGGCCAGGCTGGCAGCGAGGGCAAAGTGTCAGTGACACGGAACTGCAGTCCCTTCGTCGTTGCTCCCTACTGCTCCATTGCCACCCCAAATGAGTTAGTCAGGAAATTGCATTATTTGTCTTTGGCCATTGCGGGCAAAAACCGTGTGTGTCCAGTATGTGTGACGGTGACTGCGCCTGTGTATGCTGTGCCTGGACAATGCTGTGTGTGTGTGTGTTGCATCGCCCCCCAAGGGGCACTAACTAGTGTGGCCGCCACCCCTTAGCCCCTTGCCAACCCAAACGCCTGGCCACTGCTCGTTTTGCTGCCTCGCCAGCCACTTTAAATGGCGTGGCTATCTCCGGGCCTCGCCCGTCACACATGCGAGTTTTCAAACGCTCCAAAGTCACAGCAATCTTTCTGCTCCATTTCCGCCCACTCCTGCAGCTGTTGCCGCTGCTCCAGCTCCTGCTCCGGCTGCGGCTCCTGCTGCTCCTTTACCAGCTCCTGTATGCCTCTGTTGTTGCATTTTAATTGCATGGATGCCTGGGCCGTTCGGGCCATTAATCCTGCACAAGTTTTGTGCAAAAATTGCGAAAGGGGATTTTTAAAGTCACAACTGTCGTATGTTATCAGCACACCCGGGGAGATTCGCTCTCAGAGAAGAGTGTGTGCACTGAGGAAAAGTCTAGTTATTGTCCAAACAATTTACTAAGCCACGTTAAATAAATTATAAATAAGAAGTAATCAAAAAATCTTCCATTAAATCTTATAATGTCTGTTATAAATTTGTTCTTCTCAGCATCCTGGGACCTGTTGGGGTGTAAAAATGCTCAGTGGACTGGCCGAGTTCTTGAGAACTTGGACCTGTAGTTAGGAGTTGGACTTGTCGCAGCGGTGCTTGGATTTAATTGAGTTTACAATTGTTTTGCGGCCTGAGCTCTGCTCCTCAAGTTTCGTCTGGTAGCTGATTTTGTTGGCGACGCTTCTGACCTCTGACCCCTGGCCGAGGTGTTGCTGCTTTAATTAAGTTTCGAAGCTTAAAATACTGTTGACAACAGGGCGCATACGCAATGCGCTTGCAGTATTTTTCTCCTTTTCCCTTCGATTCACAATGACACAAGGCACTTCCCGTGGCATCGGCATAATTGGCATTTTTAGACCTCCGCCATTGGAGTGGTGACAGTCGGCGGAGGTCCTGCTCCTTTTATTTTTCAACCCCCCTCTGCTGCGGCTTCCGTTGAATGATTTTTCAGTGCGCGCATTTTCGCGCTTGAATTGTTTGCGTTCCACGGACAAGGGGGGGCGGATGGCGAGGGGTTCGGAAAAGTTGGCTTAAACTTTTCCACTTGAATGGCAGCGGAAGGTTTTATGCGCCTCAGTTCCAGCGGCAGTGCCAGTTCCAGTTCCAGGCCCCATGGCAGTGGGGCGACTTGTGCCCTATTGTGCTGCAGCGGCGCATGAAAGTATGCAGCATAAAATTTGTGCTCTGCAACAAATAAATATTTGACCCCAGCGCCCAGCAGGGTGCAACGCATTCCTCTACTCCTTATACAGCCCACAGTGCTGACATTTTGAGCTTTTTTTTCAGTGCAGATCGGGCTGATTTAATCGTGATACCGCAGGGAAACATATATTGTTTTATTTTGAAGTCTTCAGAAATAACATCATAGATAAGAATATAATTTAAAGTATTGACACTTTTTTAAAATATAATACAAATTGTGTTTCTAGTAACAGAAGGAACTAATAATATATATTTGTCATAACAGAAAGTTCAATTCAAAAATCGTTATTTTAATATTGCGATATATGTGCTATATATCAATATTCTGTTTAGTTTATCAGACGAATTTTAGATTTATTCCTTGCAAATTTGTATGCTTCTTTGAGAATAATGATATTTTAATGTTTAATTAAATTTCGACTTATTTATTAGATTCCGATATATCAAACTTTACCATATTTTCGACATGATATTAAGTGCGATCTATATGTCGAAATATAATTACGGGCTTTTCATTAGGATGAACTTCCCTAATATACATATCTAAAGGAAAAATATAGAATATAAGGAAATCAAATTATTTACCAACCCAAAAAAATGGTTTCTCAAAATTTATTGCTGTTAAAATAATGTTTCTTTATTGATTTTAGGCAAATATTTTTTTTTTCAAAAATATATTCCGCTTTGAAAATAGGTTTTTTTGGCAACACTGATGCAAGTTGTTCCCCTCAGTTTACACACCCCTTCAGTTAAGTTCACGGCGCCGTTGAATTTATATTTGCACTTAACAACCGACCAAGCAACAAGGAGAAAAGCACGAGCAGGAGCAGGAATAGGAGCAAGAACGGCAACGGGCACAGGAACAGGAACAGAAGCAACAACAAGGACAACGACAACGATGGCGGCAACAATGCAACCGCAGCCCACCAAGGCACCACTTTCGAGAGGGAAAAGTTTGTTTGGCTTATTTTTCGGTTACAAATCAAATCCAAAATCGCATTAAAATTGCATGCAGCGGAAAAATTGTGCACCCAGCTCGGTGAAGGGGTTGTGAAAGGGGGCCCGAAATAACCGCGTAACCAGTAACCAGTAACCAGAAGCCGTGCCACAATAAGGACGACAACGAGTGCAGCAGGATCAGGGGGCGAGGTGTGTGCTGCTGAAGTGCTTCTTCATCCTGTTGTTGTTGTTGTTATTGTTGTTCAAGACATTTGCTGCGGTGCTTGATTGTTGCCGTTGCCATTCCAATTGAATTTTTGCGAGACGAAATCACTTCAACGCCTTCGATTTCAATTTCCGCCACATTTCAAATTTGTATTCTGTTATTGCATTTTGCCCGATTCCGCATTCGTAATCGGGGCTGGCCCCCTGGTTCCATTTTTTGTTGGTTGGGAAAAAAGCAGCTAAAGTTGCTCCTTAGATATTGATCGGTGAAATTGGTTTCTCGCAGATCGTAATTGCTTGGGTGGAAAGTAAGCAAACAACAACCTTTACACCACCTTTTTCCATTTATTGAACTTACTTTGCTTTCATTTAAATACCCTTATTATATTTGTTTTAATTATTTGAAGGATAAAGCTTGAGAGCCACCAAAGCAAATGGAATAAAGAGTCCCCACTTGAACGCCTTCGATCCTTTGCTATTCAATTTCTAATTACTCAGTTTTGTCATCTGCTCTTTCCAATTGTCTTATTTTGCATTCCCCTTTCAGAGTGCTTTCCTTCGCCTCCCTTTGTTGCACCATTCCTTTCTCCTGCCGTGTGATTCGATTGCTTTGCGATTGGACACGCACATACATAGGTACAGGTCCTTTCTCGCCTTTCTCCTCCCCTGCTGAATGCGGCTTTCTCCGCATCTGGTTACGTAAGGGAGTAGTCCTTTTGGTGCGGCAACGGTAACCCGTTACAGCATGGCCATGCTGGCCGCAGGTTAACCCATTAACGGAAAATGGCCCAGAGAGCAATCAGTGAGTTTGGGGTATCTAGCCTTTGGCAGCCAAGGAAATGGAGTATTCATTGAAGGAAGAACTAAAGGATATACCTTGCCTATTGGTAACAATTAAATAATACTATTTTTAATACTTTAAAATAAGAAAACTAATAGAACTAATAGAAAAAAGCACTTAATACTATATATATTATTTCTAGAATCTCATTTTCCTGTTGCTTATGTTCTTGTGAGTTCTAAAATGTATCTCACAACTGTGTTTCGTGCTTACGTGTGCGGTTCAGGGGCGGTATCTAATGGGTTAAACAAGTCGCAGGCCCGACCACAACCTGATCTAGGACTTTCGAGCCTGCCTCTCCCGTTACGGCGGCTTTCCTGCCTTCCAGTTGTTGCTGATGTTGCTGTGCTGCTGCTGTTGATGTTGCCGTTGCCGTGGCTGGTCCTCGTCCTGGTCCTGTTCCTGCTCCTGTCCCCGGTCCTATTTCTGTTGTTTGCTGTCACTCGAGGAGGACGAGGCTGCCTGTCTGGGAGGCGGGCCGTGGCTGGCGCTGGCGTTGTAATGGTGAGGCATCAATATCTCATTTGTATAACATATCGCAGTCAATATGAGACACGTGTATAAGTATCTAGTTTACTTTGGCCGTGTGTGTGGGTGGCGGGCGGTCGGTGGTTTTGTGTGCGGGATAAGGGCGCCGTTTTGGGTCCTGGTGGGGCTCACCAGGGGGCTGTGGGTGTGCCGGCGTCCGTTGCATGTCATTGTAATGGTATCATGCTGTAACAGATTTCTGTTTACCTTGATTTACATATGCACAAAGGGGGTGACTGCGGCGGGGAGGGGAGACCCAGCCGCAACAGAGCAAACAAGCGAGGGGCTGCGCTGCTCACTCCAACGCCGTGGCCCGTAAATAGAAAAGAAAACACTTAAGCATGCACTTAGTCTTTGCGCCTTTCACTTCGTGTCGATGGCGATGGCGATGTCGCTTTGGATCGGGATATGCCATATACACACGTATATATCCGTAAGCACATGGGTGTGAATAAGCACATGTGTACGGCGTCGTTGGCTGTGTTGTGTGCTACCAACTGCGATTTATGCAAATTTGCTTGGCTGCTGAGCCAAGCCCGGCTGTCGACTTTTTGTTAACAGTTTCTTCTTTGTGCCGCCGCTCGTCGTCTTCCTTCTTCTTCCACTAAGCAAATAAAGTTATTTGCATGCGCAAGTAAATCGATTTGTGTATATCAAATTGTGTGGGGGCTTCGAACATACAACAAGAAAAAGGACACAGCACACACACTCAAAGCGGAAAGCCAAACAAAAATAAAAACAAAGATTACTGCTTTGCCACAGCTGGGCGGTTGCTAAAAAAAAGGAAATTAACTTGGACTCAAAATGAACCATTAAATACCTGGTAATCAGACAGAGAGGTCGCAAAATGTATTTTAATTGGGGTAAAGACATATACATCTGGCTTTCTGATATGATTTCTTAAATAAAAACCTTAACAAAATATATGTAAATATATTTTTAATTTCTAATGTGAGACCTTTAAAAATTATTCCGAAATATTTTCTGGAAAGCAACATAAATAATAAGAAATTTCGGAATATTTTTATGGCTTCTTGCAAATATTTTCTAGTTAAAAACCTTAACAAAGTTTTCTATTATATATAATAGATAATAGATATAATTTACTACTTCTTTAATAGGAAGCCAGGTATCCAGGCATCTAGGAAATCTTAAACCTCAATTAAAACCTTAATTATTCAGCCTTAATTTTGTATTTGTACTGTGAGATTTTTAGATATGATTTCCCAAATATTTCCTCGATAGCAAATTTATGCCATTTATGTATGTATTAAGAAAAGTTTCTGGCATATGCAAATTATTTATCCTGTCACAATTTTCTATTATTTATGAGTTGATTTAAAATATGATTTGCCAAATACAAAAAGTATTATTAATAAAATCTGGGAAAACAAATTGGCAGAAAATTTCCCAATGAAAAACCAACCTAGGTAGCTTATTTATTTAGCGCCACATAAATGTTTTTCCTACGATTTGATTTAAAATTAATGCATTGAATGATGAATTGAAAGCGCACACTCTGGCTGCCAATTCAATAATAATTAATCCAATTCCTTTGCCGCTTTAATGGCGCTTGATTCCCAATTTAATTGGGGCACAAAACAAATTTTCGGCAATTACATTAGAGTGCCCGAAGAGAGGGCGGAATATAACGCAGTTCCGCCGCAAAGCGGGCTGCACATTTTGTTTGTCCATTTGAGAGCTTTCCGCTGCAGCTAATTAAAAATTATTAAAACTAGCAAGCGAAGTTAAGTCCATGGGGCTCAGCGAGGACCATGGACCATGGGAAATTGCCGCCATGTCAATTTACCAAATTGCGCAAACAAACAGAGGCCAAAAAGTGGGGTTGGCCTCCCCCAACCGCGCCCACGCACATTTCGTAATTGTTGCACGTATGGCGCCAAATCCTCGCGACCGTCAACAGCCGGCATCAGGCAGCTCCCCGAAAGCGGCTTATGTCCTTGCCCATCCTTTGCCAGCCTTTGCCAGCTGCCCTCCCAACTGCGCATAAATTAACCGGCACTCACCCGGGCAAAAATCGGAAAGCGCTTTTTAATTATATTTTCGACAATTTGTTTCAATACATGCGTGCTCTGTGTTTTATTTGCGCGGCTTTGTGGGCGGGTCCTGCGGTTCAGTCCACTGCCAGTCCTTCCACTTCACGCACCGCCGCTCCCGGTCGTAGAACAGCTCGTTGGCAGGACAACGGCGCAGCTGGGCGGCCTGATCCCGATCACCGCCGCACTGCCAGTAAGCGGTGGGGTCCCAGAAGTGCCGGTAGCTCTGCTTCAGCTCCTCCGGACTGCGGCAGCCCGGCTCACCGTTGTAGTCCCGGCCAGACATGTCTACGGATGCGATTTACTAGAATTAGGAAGCATATTTGAGAATGCCCGTTTGTTAAAATAAGGAATCATTGAAATTCTTAAAATTCTTTTTATTTTTGTTAAATAAATCAGCTCATACGCATTGCTAATGGAAACCAACCTATGTTTATCTTTAAGAGCCAAGGCAAACATTTATTTGCCAACAAAACTTCATCTGTGATTTATAGCTAAGTGTTTCCAATTTAAATAAATAAATAAATAAATAAATCCATCAGTTTGATTTAAAATAAAAGTAAGGCTTGTCTATGAATAACTTATAACATATGTTTATAACAATTGCTTTCTTTTTGAGTTATTTAAAGGTAACTACAGATGGAACCTTTAGTCGACAAAAATCACATAAGTCGATGTCTAAAAATGGCTTAGTTTGTTGTAAAACATTTGTTTATTTCAAAAACTACAAGAATAACAATAAATGACACATTTAAGTAAGAAGATGAAACTATATATTATTTTTTGTGTTCTTTTATTTAAGTTTGAAAATATGAAATGGAATTAAAAAATAGTCCAAGTATCAAATAAAAATGTTTAAGAATATATTAAAATACAATAATCGCCACCCATTTTATCTCAGTTAAATAATCTATAAAGTCTAGTACTAAATTTTCCAGACAATATATTGACTGAGGAGAGTCAATGTTTTGCAAATATCCCTTTTATTTTGTTCTTATCTTAAGTTCAGTCTACAAAATATGTATTTATCTGAAGCAAATGTGGTAGTTTATCTCACGAACTGCCAAGACAACTATTTGCAGTTGTAATTTAAACATTGCACTCGAAGCTGCAGCAAAAATATTTGTGTGCTAAAAAATTCCATTGGATAACTTATCATAGCTGAGAGAAAACATGGCGTGGGTCAACCGGCAAGATGAGATTATAATAGGTAATTAAAACCACTAGTTTTGCATTATTTCAACTTCATTTATTTGAGAACCTCTTCAAGTGTATGGCTTCCAATCTTAGACTGCCACGAGGGGCTCGCTGGGTGGCTGGGCGGTGGGCAACCAGTACCACTCGGACCAAGGAACGCAGCTCTTGACTGCATCCAGCCAGGCCTGGGCGATGGGGCACGAGTTCAGGGTGGCCGGAACTCCCAGGGTAGCGCAGGTCCAGTAGGAGTTCTTCAGGTAGAAGTGGGGATAGTTCGCCACCACCAGTTCCCCCTCCGTTTGGCAGCCGGGTTGGCCCGTGGGCTTGCCCACAGCAGCTCCACTGCCCAGAGAGGCGCAGCCGAGCAGGAGAAGGATGGCGAATAGAGGCAGGAACTTCATGGCGAGGTAAGGGAGGCTTTCGATAGACTGACCTATGCTAATCCAGAGGCCGCTTTTTATACACTCTCCGGGCCATCGCAATCTTATCGAGCGGAACCGAGGTGTGATGCTGCGGTCGCGATAAGCTCATCTGGAATCGCCCCACTCCGGTTGCCACTTCGCAGGCAGTTTATGGCGCTGTTTGTTTGGCGATTGTTGTTTCTTCCGCTCGAGCCAGCTCCAGGTGGGCCCACATCCACATCCACATCCACATCCAAGCTCCCACATTCCGCCACTCATCCACCGGCCTGCTTGCATATTCATGACATCAACGGCAGCTGTAAATTATTTTCAGAGATAGCCAGGCAGGCCGCAAACAAGCGGAGGAGCCACCACGTTGTTGCCTTGGCCAGTGCCTCTGCTTCTGCCTCTGTCTTTGCTAATTAATTCAAAACACTGCCTCAAAGGCATTTTTGGGGCTGGGCCAAACAAATTTCACCTGGACGGGCTCGGCGGAGAGCGAGAGCTGAGCGAAGCGGACCGCCTTAAGCCATATTAGGTCCTTGTCCCGGCGCACTTGAGTAATTGCCGCACTGCACTGCGCTGCAGTCGGGCCGCCCTCCGAAGTTCGCTCCTTTGTTGCTCAGTTTTGCGGATTGGGCTTTTGTTAGTTTTGGGCCATAAATTAAATCGGGTTATTAATGTCTGCCATTAAATGAAGCTACCTAACGGGAGGAACCTCGCCTGCCTGGCTTGCTGCCTGGCTGGAAAATCCTTGTCCCTGCCGCTGTGCCGGCAGTGATTTATGCTAATTCGTGCGGCATTTGTAGCATTTCCTGAGTATTTTGAGATTTTCAAAGACAAGGCCATTATTTTGCTCGCACGAAGGTAGAGATTTGGGCCCTGATTTAAAGTTCAGACCCAATTACTGCGAATCACGGGTATATATCAATTTGTCCACTGGCAATTGTGCCTTAAACATGTTTTTTTGCTCTGACATATAAAGAGACTTCAATGAGAAGAGAATTTAAAATATTGCTTATACGCTATGTTAACATATTCAAACAGACAGAAAAGTATTTCTTATAAGTTGAACGATCTCTTTGTCTCAAAGAATCGAAAAAGATGAAATAACATTCGAGGATTTTTTATAGAATACGTTGCCAATGTAAAGGCCATGATTTCCCCGGCACACTGATGGATTATTCGGTTTCCAATTTAAAGCTGACTCCAAATTACACAGAATTACGGGTATATATACATCAATTTTTCCCACTGACACTTCATTTTAAGCATACTTGCACGAAAATAAACCGAGTGGCGGCGGAAAACAAAGAGGAAGTCTTCAATGCAATTAAATATATTGCGTATACGTCACGTATGCTAAAATTTTATTTCACAATTTTTACCCGCTCTGTGCTGATGTCCCTTCTCTGTGTTCGCTGGCTGCCGTGCGATGATGGCGGAAAATTCTTTTACATGCAAATATTTTGTTGGGGCTCACACGCACGACGCCAAAAGCGAGAAATAAAATTTTCGATTGAAACGTATTTTTTCGCCGCTTATTGATGTGCTCGGCGGCCTGACAAAGCGTTTGACTGACAACTGTGAAATGAAATAAAATGCTCGCACAAAATGCACGGGCGAGCGAATCGAAAATAGTGCAACTTATTGCACTCGAGAGCGGGCGGAGTCCGCTAACCGTTGACGTGGGAGCGCACAGGATCCCAATCCCATCCCCCTCCCGGACCTGTGCAGGAATATTGATTTATGACAAATGCTTTGGCGGCAACCGAAACACAATTGCCTCCCTTCGCCTTGTTGGTCACGGGGGACGTGCCCTTTCAGTCAGAAGCCGCAACACGTTAACAATTGCAGCTGTAATTGCAACTGGCTATCGGCAGATCATCACACGGCTGCCATAAAAACGCACACTGGCAGCACTGAGCGAAAAGAGTGCTCTCCGCACATCATAAATGTGTATGATTCACGCCGGATTTGCCAGCTAAGATATCCCACTGAGTATCTCTCCCGCGGACTCGCTGATCTTGCTCTTGACATTGCCCAGATAAGTAGCTACCTCTCATATATTTTTGCACTCAGCTAAAGCAAACACACTAATTGTCACAGACACACCGTTCCTCTTATGAGCAGCGGATGCACTACAAATAGTTAACAGAATTTATGGGTTTTGTCAGCATTTTAATTATCAGAAATGCATCTCAAAAGTGTTTAAAGAAAATGGCAATTTTTGGGATATAATTTTATATTTTATTACGTCTAATGTGTATACGGAATTATAATTAGCAAAACCCTAACTTGTCTAACTTGTTCGATTACTAATTTGTATTGAATTTCAACATCATCAATTAGCCAAAACACATTAGGTATTCATAGTGTCATATATTTATTTATGTTTCAAATCATTAATATTCTAATTCGCTGAAATAGTACCAAATATAATGGCCGTATAAATTCCAAATTTTCATTACTAAGCCCCAAAGGTTTGCTAATTAGCTTATACACCATTGAACCTAGAAAAACAAATAAATTAAAATGCATTTAATATTTAAATATTGTAATATTAGTATAATATTACACAGGCAAATGCTTATTAACATATTTTTGCAAGCAGCTTTCTTTATTGTGGATATTTTTTGGCTTGCTTTACAATTTAAATAAACAATTGGAAAAATAATAAACGAGAGTAAATTAATGTAATAAAACAATTCAAGTAATCAATTAATTACTTGTATTTTATGTTTAAGAATGAAAGTGCTACAATATCTGAAGACAAAACGAAAAATAAGTAAATTATCAAATCTTTAAACAAACATTTAATTTTAAAACAAGATGTTATTATTTTTTAGCAATGTAATACAAAAATTTAACATTTATAAAAGATTTGTTTGAGAGATTTTACGAATGGAAATGTAAACATTTTATGGAATATATAAAGAATTTTAGATTTTAAACCCCTTTTCAACAAGGTAATGCGCCCGGCGGACGACTGGGTGGATCTATGCAGGGTTTCCACACCCAGGCCGTCCATGGCACGCAGGCGTTGAGATCCTGGTCGAATCCTGTGTTGGCCTGGCACCTCTTGAGGATGGCAGTCTGGCCTAAAGTCGAGCAGAGCCAGTACTTGGTGGGATCGATGCAGTAACGCTGAGGTATGCCCACCTCCGCCGGGTGTCGGCATCCCGGCTCTCCCGTATCGACGCACTGCGAGCGGATGCCGAGCGGAAGGAGCAGCACTAGGCAGCAGGCGAGTGGCCAGAAGGAAGCTAATCGGATAGAATCAGTTTAGTCCTGGCAGGATAAGCCGACGGTATGGACTCACCTTCCGGACGCATGTCGACGATGATGGGTGTTGGGGGTTTCTTTCTGATTCGGTGGGCAGCGTCGGTGGTTTTTATAGGGCTCTCTCCTCAAGTGGCCGTTCTTATCAATCGCTCTTGATTGACTGCAGTTCGATGCGCCCTCCGAGGTCGCCACTTGTTTGCCCATCCCAGCAGCAGTGGCAGGCGGTACTTGCCCACTTGGAAGCGGCTAAGCTGGGGCGGGAATGGCGAGGGTGACAAAGCCGAGACAAGAGACATGTGTCCGAATCGAGATTTAGCAGGAAACTTCAATGCAATTGGCAGTGGAAAGTAACGAGAAAAGGGCGAGTAAAGAAAAGGAAAAGGCGGAAAAGGGAACAAAGCAGCAGCTTCATTTTCCCATTCTTCTTCTTCACTGGCCAATTTCGCAGGACATGCCAAATGCATTTCCGGCTAACACCACACACACTCACTCAGGCTAGTTACTGAAATAACGAAAGTCACTGCCATTGCTTTCTGTCTAAAATTGTTTGCTTTCTTTTCTTGCGTTGCCATTGACAGGGGAAAAATAATAAATAAAGAAAGAGCTGAGTTGAGGAAGCAACATACATAAAAAAGACACAAATTCCGATAAGGATTGGCAATTCGTAGGGAAAATAAAAACATTAATAAAAGTTTATGTGCTTACTATGATTATACATAGTTTTTATTTGTACAAAACAGATTTTTATTTGTATAAAGCAGTTAAGTGATCCTCAAACTTAATTTTAACAATTAAACGCAAGCCAATCAATCAAACGAAAGACGTTTTATTTTGACAACCGTCTAGGTGGACTTGTCCTTGATGGTGTAAGTAATCTCCATGCCACCAATGATCTTGCCACTTAACATAAAATATATTCTGACCATGATTAGGCCACGAGTTAGAAATGGTGGCCAATTGTCGGTGGCAAGTTGAACGTTCTTTAGATAGTATTCACCTTGCTTAACGCAATTTTTCCCGGCGATGGGAACATTAGTTTCGGTGTCAGCACTTAAATAATATTTCCTTATGTAGTTAATAAGCAAATCGCATGCCGTTGTGCGCACCTTGATATTCGCTTGGATCCATTCATCATTTTTTAATGAATAGATATCCACCGCTCCCTCGTAGGCCTCATCGAAGTCGGTAAGGATAATAATAGTGCCATTTAAAAAACGCTCTCTGCCAAGAAGTCGAAACTTGAACACGGCCAGGGTCTCTTCCACTCCGTCGATGCTTTTAACCGACTCAAATCGGCCCACCATCTCTCCAGAACACTGCCCATGTAAATTGTTTTTAAATCATTCCAAAGCCCTAAACATTTCGAAGGATATGGTTATCCTTTTAACTCACCACAATTACTGCCCACAGGAGCAGGTAAGTCTTCAGGCAATGGAGAAGCATTTTTTTAAATTAAATCGCTTTAATCGCTTGGCGCCTTATATATTGAATATTGCATGTCCACAGTCACTAAATTGCTAGAGTCCGAGATCGATTCGATCTAAAATAAAGTACTCAAAAAGGGCGCGGTTGAAGCTGTTGTTTCTTATTGTTTTTTTTTTTTTTAATAAATTACGAACTAGGTATTACGCAACACCGAACTAATTGTGTATAATTAAGAAATGTTATTAAATAATTTTGCTAAAAATAAATAAAAACTCACTTTTTATTTATTTTGCATTAAGATATTAAAAATCTTAGCATGCAATTATCTTGTTCCTCTTTAACGTTGCGCAAGATTTCACGAAAAAATGTAGCACTAATTCAAAATGAAACTCTCCCTCCCAGTTTGACGGCGTAAAAGAAAAGTGCTGCCCATGTAAAAGATTTGAAAATATGATGGTACATTTTCAACATTTTTCGCGTTTGGTGGTGCGGTAACACCACAGGAGTTTTGATGGCAGTGGTGCTATTTACGCTATTTTCCGTCATATTTTGATTTTTTTTAAGAGTGAAGAAGTACATATATATTTGTGTTCGATTGTGAACTAAAATGAACGAAATGTCGTCAACAAAGAATGTAGCAGCGTTACCATATCAACAAAACAAGCAGTTGTGATTCCGTGAGCAAAAGAAATCAATTGTATATATTTCGCAAGCAAGATGAAGGGAAGGCTGAAGATACCTCTGGAAATACGAGTCATTGTTGGAGGGTCAATTGGATCGTCGCTAGGCTTTTTCAAGGATTTTACGGTGCTTTTCGGAAAGATCCAGAGGGTTTTGGGGTTTTGAAAAGTTAAAAGTAACGGGGAAACTTGTAAAACCGAAAGATTTCCTCCAAAAGTATGGCAACGTCAAATGTCTCGAATATTGTTTTGTTATTTTAGTGTGACCAGCTGCAGCATAAGCGTAATCCGATAGTTTTGTTTTTTGGCAAATTTTAGTGCGTTTTGGCATAATGAACGGAACACCTGGTGGGCACACTGCTATTTTCTTATTAGAAAATAAATTAAGTAATTGTCCGGAATAAAAGCGAGCGTGCGGCCAATGCAATAACCGATAACCACCCAACCCGTACCCCGCCGACTCCGCGCCGAGATGCAGGCGCGCGCCGCGTCCGCCGATCACACAAAACACAGCAGGTTCCGCAGCAGCAGCACCAGAAGCAGAAACAACAATATCAGCAGAGCCACACAAACCGCAGTGTAGTGACAGAATCAAATCTAATTATAACAAAAAAAAAAACAAAAACAAAAAAGAACAAGTGCAAGCCAAGCCGTACACACGCGTACACACACCCGCACTCAAACCTACACACGGACGGCGCTTAATTAGTGGCGAAAAACTAACGATTTTCGGGGCAGCGGCAGCGCAGTAGCTGCGCAGCGGCAGCGACGCGGCAGAGGCAGTGTCATCCGAATTCGGCCAAAATCCCAAAGTACTGTTATTCGGCGTTCGTTCAGCTTTGGCCGGGATCCACCAGCCCACATGGGCTGAGGGCAGCAGGCGGAGCAGCGGAGGAGCAGAGCAGCAGCAGCAGCGGCAGCGGCGGCGGAGGAGCTGGCAGCGATGGCCAACCAACTGGACGCCAATGTCAAGGACGACCTGAAGACGCAGTTTGTGACCCGCGAGGGCACCTACCGCCTGCTGACCCTCTCCGAGTACTCCCGCCCCAACCGGGTGGGCTACAGCAGCAACCAGAGCTCGCCGCAGGTGCGCGTCTCCATGGTGACCCTGCCCAATCCCAGCAAGCTGGGAGCGGATCCTGGAGCGGGTTCGCCCGCAACAGGAGCGGGAGCGGGAGCAGGAGGAGCCACAACGAATGGCGGCACAACCTCGCCAGCAGCCTCGCCCACGGGAGGAGGAGGTGGAGGAGCAGGAGGAGCGCCCGGCAGCTCTGGAGGAGTAGCAGCCACCACAGCAATAACGAATGGCGGCGCCGGCGGGGACAGTAGCTATAACCACACCAACAACACCAATGCTGGCAACAGCACAGTGGACGCCCGCCTGGGCGGCGGCATCTCCATGCACTCGATGATGAACGGCGGCGTTCTCGATCAGAATGGCGTGGCCACCAGCCAGGTGATAGGCGGAGATCGCATCTGCTTTAACTTCGGGCGAGATCTCTACGTGTACTCCTTCCGGGGCGCCAAGAAGGTGAGAAGATATGCCTGTGCATCTGCGTAAGCGTAGACATGACGTGGACAAGGTTGAGATAGAACAGAATCGTCGGCGGGCTTATCATCCAGCGAGAGAGACAGGCAGATAAGCGGCCCTGCAGTTGCATTCCAGGCGGATTGCACCAGCCAATTGCCAGCGCTTGGATACCTTCCCATTTGCATTCAGTGTCCCCCAAGGGGCTTAATTTGTTCCACTTCGAGCGCTTGATGATCAATTCGCTTGTTTGGCGTGTTCTTCCCCCCCTTTTATTTTTATTAATGTTTATTGCGCCCGAAGGCAGTCGACGCTCCCTGCCAGTGCCAGCCAGATTACCTTGCCTTTTGCTCGCACCTTGCCTAATCAGCTGGAGGATGCCCTAATCTCGAACGAAAAACGTGACCAATTAGGGCAGGTGACTCTGCGTTGAATCTACACACTTCTGTGCCCAGTCCTGGGTCCAGATGGGTTAGTAAGAGCATTCGCTGTGCGGCTTTCCCTCGTCTGTTTGCCTGCCCTGCACAGCAGCTGTTTCTAATTCTTTGGCATTCTGTTCAGCAACAGCTTGCGATTCTCTTTTCGTATTTATTTTAGCTGGCTTCTGTGTTGCCATCGTTAGCTCGGGTGTATAGGGTCATTTCCCACCTGATTCCGCCAACAAGCCGCTAATTTCCATGCTGCCTTCCAGAATGTGTTAATTTCCGAGATTATTTAAGCCGAAAGTAGGGGCAAACTTCCATTCAGAAACGGACACAATGGGACTCATTGGAGGCCGCTTTTCACTGTCGCTTTCATTGGATTCCTTAGTTAACCCATGAACTATATTAAGACTATTAGAGGAGTTAGTTCAGTCTTATCTGAACTTGATTTCCTCCTACTTAGAACTAGGGCGAGCGACAGACCAGATGATATTGACGCTTGTTGACTCTCCATTTTCCAGGGCACGGAGATGAGCAAGCCGATCGATAAGAAGTTCTACAAGGGCACCAATCCCAGCTGCCACGACTTCAATGCGAGCGCAGCCACGCCCACGGGCGCGCCCCTGCTGGTGGGCTTCACCACGGGGCAAATCCAGCTGGTCTCCCCGCAGGTCGGACCCCGGGAGGTCAGGAAGCTCTTCAACGAGGAGGTGAGTGTCTCAAGGTCCCGAAATTAGTTCTTCGAGTTAGTAACGTGGATTTTCCGCAGCGCCTGATCGACAAGACCAAAGTGACCTGCCTGAAGTGGTTGCCCAATTCGCCGCACCTGTTCCTCGCCGCCCACGCCTCAGGTCACTTGTACCTGTACAACGAGGAGCTGCCCTGCGCCGCCACGGCGCCCAGCTACCAGCCCTTCAAGCTGGGCGACGGCTACACGATACTCACCTGCAAGGCCAAGTCCACGCGGAACCCGCTCTACAAGTGGGTCTTCAGCACCGACAACTGCTGCATCAACGAGTTCTGCTTCTCGCCCTGCGGCTCCCACCTGGCCGTGGTCTCCCAGGACGGTTTCCTGCGCGTCTTTCACTACGACACCATGGAGCTGCTCGGCATTGCCCGGTCCTACTTCGGCGGCTTCCTGTGCGTCTGCTGGTCGCCCGACGGCAAGTACATTGTGGTGGGCGGCGAGGACGATCTGGTCACCGTGTGGTCACTGCAGGATCGTCGGGTAGTGGCCCGCGGACAGGGCCACCGATCCTGGATCTCGGTGGTGGCCTTTGACCCGTACACCACCTCCTACACCAATTGGGATGGGGGCGACTTCAGCGACGATGAGAATCAGATGAACGAGTACTCCAACTCGCGGGAGGCCCGCTTCTCCGGCGACTCGACGGCCAACGGTGGCTTCGATGGCTTCGACCGGAACTCGACGCCCGTGCATGCCGCCCGGAATCGACCGCACTCCGCCTCCTTTCGGTCAGATGCCTCGTCGGCGGACAAGCTGGCCATCAGCTATAGACTGGGATCCGTCAGCCAGGACACGCAGATCTGCCTGTGGGACATCACGGAGGATGTGCTGCGTCACCCCCTGGCGCTGAGGCAGCACGTGGGCAGCGATCGGGGCTATCTGAACGGCGGCGGCGGCCTCGACGGGGAAGCGGAAGCAGACGCGGACGGTGTGAAGGTTATCCGTCCAGTGGCCATGGGCCAGGCAAGTAGCCGGCAGGCGGATTCGAGCAGCTGCAGTCCCACAAGAGAAACGGCGGGAGCAGGCGGCGGTGGCGGAGGAGGAGGCGGGAACGGTGCCGGTGGCGAGCACAGCAATAGCAGCTCCAGTAAATTCTCCACCGCCAACTGCACGATGTCCTCGCATTCCTCCCCCGACGACTGCGACACGGAGGCGGCCACGCCCGCTTCAATGTCCTCCAATGCAGCGGCAGTGCCGGGCGCGGGAGCGGCCGCCTCGACGAAGCTGAGTAGTCGCCACCACGGAACGGGAAACTCAATAAAATTCCCCAACTGCATCAGCGCCACCAAGTCGGATAGCATCGACGGGAGCGGGAGCGGTACGGCTCAGCGGACCTCCCAGGCCACCTCGGGCTACAACAGCAAGACTTCCAATAGCTCGACCAAGTCCTCCGGCTCTGGTAGCGGCTTCAGCGCCTTCAACAGCCTCACACAGCGGCTAACGAACTTCAGCTTCCTGAGCAGCTCGGACAAGAAGGCCGCCGCGGGCTACGAGGGCAGCCACTCGACGGCGCACCGCCAGCACCGCAAGGCCATGAGCATGCTGAAGAGCTACAATCAGCATAACCACGGCAGCCACAACAACCACAGCCAGAGCAACAACAGCAGCTCCTCCAACTTTGGCCACGCCAGCACGCTGGAATCGGGGGCGACCGCGGCCATCGGAAGTAGCTCGACGGCGCACAGCTTCGGTTCGCTGAAGCTGAGCCGATCCTCGCACCACTCCTCGCTGGCCGCAGCCGCCCAATCGTCCGGATCGGGAGCGGGCGTGAACAGCTTTGATCCTATGCAGCTCATTGGAACGCCCGCCTGTCCGCGCTTCGACGAGTGCCCACTGTTGGAGCCGCTGGTCTGCAAGAAGATTGCCCACGAAAGGCTGACGGCGCTGATATTCCGCGAGGACTGCTTCTTGACGGCGTGTCAGGATGGGTTTATCTACACCTGGGCGCGGCCGGGTCATGCGACGGTGAGTTGAGTAGCTTGGTTAATTGCTACTAGCAATCAGTGAATACCCAACACCAAGCACGTGCTTGTTAGTAGGCGCAATAATAGAAAGAAAAGGTAAAGAGTGCGAGGCGATGAACTATTGGTGAACTAAGTTGGCTAGGATTAAAGTTGATAGTTTAGGATTGTGAACTTTCAACCTACTGAGGTTGAAATCATCTTTAATATACTTACTTATATCCCTTTTTTATTATTGTATATTATATATTTATATACCTTTTTTATGCAACTCTTCCCTTCGTTTACAGCACGCCACACAGCACTTGTCCCCTGGTCAGACGGCGGCGCCCGGCGGGACGGTAATTTAGTTCAATAAAGTGGACTTGGTCAACTATCAGCGTAATCTTGTCAAGCAGCGGGAGCAGCAGCAGAAGCAGTCGGTGATCTAGGTTAAAACTAGGCGATTGATTTTCGATAATTTATTGATAGGAGCAAAAGAGTTTTAAAGGTTTTTTATGTTGCGTATTTTGTATTCCAAATGTAGCCTAAATGAGTTTATGAACCACAAAACACACAGACACACATCCGTACACCCGTAATATATATATATATACAATATATAGCTATGTAAAACATAACTACGATATCTATACGCAGCATCAGGCAGAACAGAACAAAGTACATGTTTAACTCTAAATTATTAGTTGTAAATGTATTATTTTTGTAGTACGTGGAATTTGTTGAAAACAAAGCGAAGCATGTTTATAACTATTTACTAAGCGCTAGCCTACACTCTACACTACACTACACACGATAAAATAAAGCAAACAGAACGAAACGAAGATGCAGCTGCAATAGCGAACTAAACATAAAACATAAAACCATAAAGATAAAACAGAATCAAACGAACGAGGGAGTGGAGTGGCCAGGAGCTAAGCCAGAGGAGAGCGATTTTTCACATTGTGCTATGTACTGAGTTGCAGTCGAGGCCCCAACTAACCAACGACGAACTATCTTAACTATGCAAACTCACGAAACTAACCTAAAGTAGGAACTGTTATCATTACTATTACTGCGGACGCGTATGCCTTTTATTTTTTGATGCAAGCTGGAACAACAACCGAACAAATTAGACTAAATGCAGACAGGAAACGGAAACGGAAAGGCAATCGAAATCTGAGCCCCAACAAGCATCCCTGTGGTACCTGTCATCACCACCAATTCACCAATAGGTCATCAACAAAGCGTTGGTGTTGTTGATGAATCAAGCAAGACTCTCCACACAAATTACTGATGTAATTAACAACAAAAGCTGGGTGTTGTCAACATTTTAGACCAAAAATCCATCGACATTTCATCGCTGATTCATCAACAATATTTTTGAATGACACTTTGATGACATTGACCTATTGATGACATGTGGAACTGCAAGGACACACACATATATTTTATAACAAACACGAAGGAACTAGCGGCAATTTGCGAGGTTAGCCCATAAGTTGACAGAACAACCCAGAACACGTTACCGTAAAAAGAGACTAAACTTTCAATAAAATTATATAAAAAATTAAACGTAAATCAAGTCAATGAAAGGCTGTTCGGGGCTCGTTTTCATAGCTGGTATTTATTTATAAAATGTGTGTGTTTGCTGCTAACAAAAATAGGTTTCTCTTCCGCGAATCTTAAGCACAAACTACAGAGCTGGAAATGAGTTCGCCTTGGCCCCGGAAACTGTGCGAGACTCCTCCTGGTCCCGCTTCAATTCAAGGCGTTGGCGTTGGCAAATTAAGCTACCGATCCAAGGAGTGATTAGAAGGTCTTGGGCACTTCCAGCAGCTCTCCTTTTGTCAAGTACAAGTGCTTGGAGAGCAGGAAGGAAAACAGGGCCTGCCCCGCCACGACCATGAACAGGAAGTATAGCTTGCGCTTTTTCCCGCCGCTGTAGTCGTACTGCTGCGGATTGCCATAAGGATCGTAGTTAATGGCGCCGCTGGGCGCGGCCGGAGCATTGTCCTGTATCAGCTTCGTGCGCAGCGTTCGCAGCTAAAATGAAAAAACAGATAAGTAAGATGGTAAATTGCACTGCAAGCCTTTTACTCACCAAGAAGAACCCAAAGGAGAAGCTGGTGTACGCCAGGGCTATGTAGTAGCCCGACTTGAAGAACAGCGTGCTGACCATCAGGCTGAACACAATGCACACGTACTTGTAGCCCGTGAAGGCCAGCAGATCCAGGGTCTTCAGGCTCGTCTTCACATTCATCACGTACAGGGCTATGGAGTAGATGACCAGCTCAAAGATGCTGTAGGCCATGGCGCTGGACGCCTGGATGCCCAGCTGTTCGGGTGAGAAGCGCTTCTGCATGCCCAGCAGCAGGCCGGCCACGATCACGTACGTAATGTAGCCCATGGTGGGCAGGTAGAGATCCGGAGCATTAACATCGTAGCGCGGCTGCACTGGGTGCTCTTGGTCGTACCTCAAGGACCAGTCCTGCAAGGGTTTCCAGAGTTTTGGTTAGCGATTCAAGAGGCTTCCATACAGAACCCACCTTGTGGATGTAGGGGAAGAAGAGCAGGCGCAGCTTGCGACCCACGTAGGCGTTGTCCACGGCAAAGTAGTACTTCAGCTTGGCCACCGGCACCCACTTCTCGAACTGGTTCTCCACCAGCTGCTTGCCCTGGTCCGCCAACCGCTGGCCGTACTGCATGGCCATGTCCTGCACGATCGGCTGCTGGAACATGGCGAACTGTGGATACTGGCCAGGGGGCAGGGGACCAGCGCCTGGCTGAGGAGCGCCCATTCCGAAGCCTGGCTGAGCCTGCCCAGCCTGCATTGTGGGCGGTGGAGCGTAGCCGAAACCCGGCTGCTGTGGCTGTTGCTGCGATGGCTGCATCTGCTGCTGCGGCTGCATCTGCTGCTGCGGCTGCATCTGCTGGGCGGGGTTCAGGTTGAAACCGTAGCTGTTGGCCTGCGCCGGAGCCGGGGCTCCGTACATCGCGTTGGGATCGAGCATTGGAGGGTTGGAGGGCATGGCCATTAATGGACCGCCGCCGCCGCCCATCATGGGAGCCGAGGGACCCATGGCATTCATATCGCTGACACGCTTGGTGGGCCGCGGGCGACCGGCAGCTTGTGCTATTTCGGGTGAGAGCAACTGGCGGTTAGTGGCGGAACAGGAGGAGATGGGGGAAAAGCGGGGGAACACAGGCAAATCAAGCTACACACGCAGCACAGAACAGAAACGCTGGGCGGGCACACAAACGGGGGGGTGGGAGCGGCAGGCACAGGAACGGAAACGGACCGCAACAGAGGGAAACGTGAACGGCGCCAGCTGCGGGTGCGCTCCGGCCCCAATCCGGTCCGGTCGGCGATGCCCGGAGTGGTGGCGGAGCGGTCGACTGGCGGTATATACTTGCTTGCGTAGCCTGGTCCTTACAGTTCTCCCACTTACGGTTCCGCATACCCGCGTTCGGATTGTAGTTCATGGTGCTGGCCGGCGTTCCACTTCTTCTCGGGGTTCCAATTGGATGCGCTTATCGTCTAAATGAATTATATTCAAAATTTTGGTTTTTACACATCACCACATACGATCAGTGTGACCGTGAAATGAATAATAAATTATACCGGCTGGCTCTAGAAGGAAATACATCCTCTATGCAAATATACCAAATAAACAACTTTTTTTCTTGGAGGGTAATTTTATGCATACTTAATCAGAATCAACAGCCCATTCGATCTAGTCATTGCACTATGGTCCAAAGGTCGATTTTTTTGGCATAAACTCTGAAAATTGACTTACAGACCTCAAATTTTGCACACTATTTTTTCTTTTTAAGAAGAGTAAGGAAAATAAATTTTGAGTCTATGCGACCACGCCTTCTTTTGCCTCCCATACTAAATAATTCCTAGTATTATTCTTAAAAATTAAGATTCAGATAAGTTACTTACATTTATGTATGTGTAATAAATTTAAATAAATAAATTGCTTTTTGTTTTAAACATAGTCTTCTTCTTCTTCTAGTTCTATAGAGCATCCTTCGTTTAGGTCCTCATCAGAATCAGAATCAGATTGCACATCCAATTTTTTTTCATTTGAGTTTTTGTTTTCGGCAGACGGCAACACCAGAAGACTTAATACTTCTTTAGGAAGAGGTTTTTTAATGTTTTTCCTTTCTCTTTCCTTTAAACAAATGCTAGATAGTAAAGGATCCGAAGAATCTATCGCCCTGTGGAAAAGGTCAGTCATAGTATTGATTCGACTATTTTTCCTTGCGTGTGAGAGTCTGTCTTTTTTGTAGATTTTATTCCGTGCCTCTGAAGCATTTTCTCCTAAGCACCCTAGTGGAACCAACGTCGAATTATTTATTTGAAAACCGTGGACTAATACCTTGTGAATTGTTGGTGACATTGGGTACCACGGGTATTTAT
>VNJM01001154.1:0-231402 GCA_008042475.1 Drosophila kanapiae
AAAATATGACTTTATTTCAGAAATCTAGGGGCTGTGAGATATAGTCATTAGCAACATATATGCGCTTTTGCTGGTTGACTTCAAAAATGAAAATTTTTTTGCGGGCGACTCTACTACGGTCATTGGCAATTATTATGACAAAGCGTACATTATCGTCGGAAACAGTTTCGGAATATCTTTCCTGTATCTGTGCCTGGTTCCTCTAGTTGTATCTGGTGAGCCGTCGTCCTGGGATTATGCCGAATAGAGCTAATAATTGTATTCTGGTCGCGGTTAGTTAGCATAGGCGGTCGGCTAAACCGGGACTTTGATAGTATACTGCCCGTCGAGATGTAATTATTAATAATTTTTTGGATAGTGAAGTGGGCTCCACCAACTAGAGAACCAATTTCCCTGTACGATTTTCCTTCCAAGAATAGCTTTACGATGATTTTTCGCTCCTCAACAGAAATTTCCTTGCCATTTTGTTCGATGTCGCAATTTTCCGGAATTTTATGCAAAAGTTTAATTTTAACTGCGCAGTACCAATGGAAAAACAATGTAAAGAAGATCTACGAAAATTAACTTAACGGTAATCGCACCATCTTGCATTCCACGCAGTTTCAAACAGCTGTACGCAGACTTTTGCGGATACATATTTTCGTAGTGTTAAGTTTAAAAATAAAAATAAAATATAAGGCATGTTTGCTTAATTCTAAAAAAAATACGTTATTAAAGACAATTAATTATAGTTATGTTTAGAAAAAAGAATTGGTTATATATATGTATAAATAGCCGAACGATTTGGATTTGAAATTTGATTTTGAATTTTTTTTGGTGTGTACGCAGAGTTATGCGGCTGAGTGTACGTATTTCTATATATGTAATGCCGACGCTATTTGTGAATATTAAATCTATATTAAACCCACAAAATATGTGTAGTGCGCTCGCGCAGCTCTCAAGTAATACTGACACGAGCTTCGCCAAGTTCCCCAGGCCAGTTTGCAGGTGTTCATTTTAATAACAATTCAAACGAGTTTATGATAAACTAGCTAAGCATTCAAATACCCTAATGGTACCATAACTTAAAGGTGAACTCAAACTGTTGGCGTAATGTTATTATAAGGAAAGATGCAATATTAAGGGGATCATTAATACATTCATTATTTGAATTTTGGTAGGGAAATAAGAGCCTTAACAGGCTAGCTTCCTTCGATAACTATTAAGCTAATGTACCCACAAAGAGAGTACGCGCCTCTTTAGAGTGCAAATTATAACAATATGTACAGAATAATTTCAAACGTTTATAGCCTTCATAAGCTAAAAACCTTAATCTTATCCAACTTAGTGCAAGCAAACAATCGAGCATCGCGCCAATAGTTATCTTTCTCTTTACCTGCAATTTCTATTATCGCGTCTAATTATTAACGTGCTAACAAGCACGTGCTTGATGATTGTACATGCCTTGGAAATAGATTTTGAATGCGTTTATTGGTATACATACTCAATGGCGCCATAGCCGTCCATTTCATCGGTCACCTCCTCTACAACTTCAATGATGGCATCCGTGTTGTCCACCTCCACATATTGCTGATCTTCTTCCATGCCCATTAACTCCTCGCCATGCTCGTGTTCCGGATTCTCTTCCTCCTCCTCCTCCTCTTCCTCGATAACCACATCCTCCTCATCTTCGGGCTGATCATGCTTGACAGTTGCCGAGCTGCTGTTGTGACTGCCACCGGCGCCAGTTGGGCCCGAAAGACGTGGCTTCTTGTGCACTACAATGTCACTGCTGATATTGGAGACATTCAAGCGCTCAATGGCCAAATCGCCGTACTCCTGCTGAATCTGATCCAGGGACTTGCCGATAAAGTGGAGCGGCCTGAACTTCAGCTTCTTGTTGTTCTTCTTGTTGATCTCGTTGAACAATCGTCGCTTGATATCATCCTCGCTGAACGGATGGCTGTGGCTGTTGTACACCCGCAGAACACGAATGGAACCATCCTTTTGGGTGGCCGTCGAGATGCGGCTCTTGCAGTTGATCTCTGGATCGCGACTCTTGATGCACACCCAATAGTTGCGCGAAATGACGCCTCGATTCTTGGCATGATAGATGTAACCATCGACGCAGAGCAGCTCGTGCCCCTTGGCCGAGCGCAGAGTACAGATCTTGGTTAGATCCATGTCCGGCTGAGCGGCCTTCGTCTGCTCCAGGACCTCACGCCGCCGTCTGATGTTTGTGATCTCGGGCTGTCGTACCTTCGGCGTTGACGAGAACACCCTACGGGTTTGCGAGCGGATTCCCTGCAGGGCATCGGGCAGTATCTCGATCTTGGCGCTAATGTTATCCGCGCCATCCTTGAGGTACTGCACAATCATGTTCGCCTTAGAATCCGGCTCCATTTTGATAGCACCATCGATGCTGATCACCTTCTTCATGACCACATTACTGCCCGAATCCTGGAGCGGTTCGTAACTGCCATCGACGCTCTGCTCGAATGTAGTTTCTCCACCCTGACTGGCCGATCCTTCGTCGCTCTCGAAATCAACATCATCGCCAATCTCTGGCTTTGCCAGCTTATGCTGCTGACCGGGCGGTGTGTCTTGGTCGAGCTTAATCTGCTGCTTGAGGCGACGGACGACCTCCTTAAGATCTGGCTTGTGCGTGTGCTCGCCGTTGATTCGGATTACTACCGGTCCGTTCTCCACGGGATCAAGGGTGACGCGCACATGGCAAGTGTTGTTTTTGTCGCGTCGATTGATGCAAGTGAAGAACATGTGGCCATTCGATCTGCTCTGAGAATCAAAGTGAAACAGAAACTGGTTCAAGCACAAAACCTTGCGACCCTTTGCCGACGGCAGAAAGGTGAACTTGGTCAGGTCGGACTCCGTAAGAGGATTGTAGCCCGGCGGCGGTAAATAGTTGGCAATTACATCGAAGGCCGGTGGCCACTTGCTGCTAACCTCATGCTTGTGATCCGCAATTGAGGACTCGTCCACATCTCCGCCATGTATCTCGCCCTCCTCATGGATCTCGCCACTGTGATCTTCCTCCGTACTCACGTACACATCGTAATTGTCCTCGCACTCCTCGATTATTATCGACTCGCAATCATCGTTGCGTTGTGCTTGCTCCAATGTGCTTTCCGGATCAAAGTACTCAAGATTGGGACACTCGGCCAGCACGTCTGCGGTCTGCTCATCCTCCACCTGGACGATTTGGTGCTTGTAGAACATGTGCATTAGCTTGGCGGCCGAATAGTGCGGATGTATGTGGGCATCGGACTCGATGACGTGCAGGCGATGGGCGCCCGCCAAAGTCGCCTCCGTACAGATCTTGGCCGTGCACTCAATGTCCCGCATGCGGACGCATGTCCATCGATATATGTCGCCCTTGTATGACTTCCCGGCCAGATAGTAGAGGTGTCCGTCGATGCAGACCATCACGCGGCCATCGCGTCGTCGAAGCATGTACACGCGATCTTTGTCCTGAAAAAATCAGTATTTTGAGTATACATTTGGCAAAAGGTTTAATTTAAAGGGAATTAGCCATAAAGAAGTCGAAAATAGTTAGTCAGAAAAGGCTCTTATGTCAGGATAGCCGGTTAAAAAGCCTCATTTAATTAATAATAATAAATCTATCCTGTTTACCAAGATAGCTTCCCTTCACTATTGTAAAAGTTGCTGCCCCACAGTAACAGGATATAATATTAAGTCTTAAGTCCCAAAAAAACTTGATGACAATTGGTCAGTAAGAATTTCCGACTCCTTTGATCCATAATTTAATCTAAAATAAATGTGGCCAAGCTCTAAATCTATATTTAAATCTTGAGCAGTCGTTTGTACCTCAAAGTCCAGTTGAAAGGTGGCCTCCAAAACGGAGGCATCGATGCCGCCCATGATGAACTCCGGCGGGTTCATGCCCGCGTTGGCTCGTTCATATTGGCGCGCCCGCTTTGGCTGCGTGGTGCTGTAGGCATCGTTCTTCTTCATTACAGCCAGCCGCTTGCGCTGGGACACCTTGTTCACCTCGTGGTCACTGCAGCGCGGATGGATATGGGGCAAGGCGACGTCGACGACGACGTGGCGCGTCTTATCCATCGGATTGGGCAGCAGTGTGCAGATCCGCGACTTGCAGGGGGTGTTCTTGTCCTTTCGCCGGTTGCATAGCCAGCGGTACGTGTTGTTCTTGCCGATGCGATCGAAGTGGTATAGATAGTCGTCCACGCAGAGCATGTCCACGCCCTTGGCGGAGCGCACCACGGAGACCTTGGTGAGGTCCATGCCGTGCTCCTCGACCGAGGTTTCCATTTTTTGAATTCCTTTAGTGTTTCGCCTTTTGCCCGGAATTCAGCGTTTTACGTTTTCCCCGAAAAGTGTTTTGTATCGTAAATTAGGCGATTTTTGTCGGTGTTGCCTGGGATTTGTTGGTTGGGATTTTTTGGTGGTATTTCATCAGCTCACTATTCGCGCCCTTTTTGGCCAGTAGAGCAATTAACGCAATCGCACTAAATTCACTCCGTTACGGGCACTAATTATTGTTTATTTTCAGTTTTTCGACTTGGTTTTAGTTGCACAAGCACATTTTTTTCTTGCGACGCGTCGAAAATTGCTTTTGTGTGAGAGATGCCAGGGCTGGCAAATGCGCGATGGCGATTTGGCGCTGCCACTTGTCAAACTTTAGACATTTGTCTGATTATTTTGTTTGCATTAAATTAAACTCATTTAATTAATTATCGTTTTACAGTTTGGTTCGTTTCTTTCCGCTGGACTCACAGGATGAGGAGAGCGTGGGCGATCTTTTGCTGCAAATCGACAATGTTTTGCAGTTTGGCGAGGATGCCGACGTGCAAGTACGCGACTTTGATGAACAAGAGGAGGGCGAACGCGATGAATAAAATGTGTTATTATTAATTTTAAGTCAATTCTTTTAATGCAGTAAATCTAAATAATAAATAAGAGTTATTAAATGACCAAATTGCATGGAGGCCGGTTGTGAATCGTCATCCCTGGTATCGGTGTGGCCACCTGCGCAACGTTGCCCAACACTGGTTTCATAGTTTTGAATTCCAATACGCGTACAGCGGCGTCTAAACAAAACATTTTCTCTAATACGCCATTAAATGTGAAATTACCATGCAGGAAGCTGACGCAAGTCCCAGTGGAGTGTCCACTAGCCAGGAGACCATATCGAAGCGTCTGGCGGCGCTCAACCTCTGGCAGGAGGAGCAGAAGCGGATGCTAGCCGAGCGACAGAACAATCATCGCGTCCTGCTCGGCTTGGAGCAGCGGAATATGTACAAAATGCTGGGTCTGCTGCACAAGGAGGCGGAAAGTAAGGACTCCAGCGTGCTGGAGGAATCTTGGGACGCCGAGCCCTCCATTCAAATGCCACGACTCGCTGACGAGCAGGAGGATGAGCAGCAGTATTTGCAGGAAAACATGGCCAGTCCTCAGACTGCCAAGCCCAAGCGGCCTTTTTTGCGTCGTGGTGAGGGTCTAAAGCAGCGCTTCAAGATTAATCCGGACAAGCTACGCCTGGAGAACCTGCCCCGCTACAAGTTCGCCAATTCCCATCCCCAGTTTCGGGCTCCACAGTTAAAGAAGGGCATCCTCAAGAGAAAATCGCCTCCTGCTGCTACTGCAGCTCCTGCCACCGCACCTGTTCCTCTTAGGCCACCTGCCAAAGTTGATCTCAACGAGCAGCGATTCCAGCAGGTGCTCATAAGCTCTAAGAACGCCTGCAGTTCCACGCCGGATCTGAAATCTTCTTACGCATCCTCTACATCGGCCTCCAGCATCTCGCCGAGAGTTCGCTTTGTGGAGCAAAAGAGCAAGGGCGGACAGGCAGACGATGAGGCCTCCTCAGAGGCGAGTCCTTTGACGGGCGTGTGCTGGGCCAAGTTGTTGGAAACGCAAAACATAAAGCCCGTTCCGCTCATCCAGAGGCGCTCGGCTCAAATCCGCGTGGAGGACGATAGCAACGTTAGCATATTCGAGCTGCTGGAGCAGAAGGCCAGCGAGGGGAACATCGACATGAACTCCAGCTGCATTCGGACATTCATGGCGCGCAAAGATCATCGGCGCAACCTGGCCGATGACACAGATCAAATTGTGGTCACCCAGCAGGTTCGGCAAATGCGATTGCAGCCGCAGGTGGACCAGGTGCTAATCCACGAGTTGGACAAGGAAGAGGAGGAGGAGGTGGACGAGGACGAAGAGGAGTCTAGCGAACAGACCCTTACCGATTCCATGACACCCATCCAGGTGGGCAAGACGAAGGTGCGAGTGCGCTTCTCCGACTCCAATGACACCCACGAGTACTCGGATGCCACCAGCCTGAACGATGGCTCCAACATCCAGTTATTCGAGCAGTTCAAAACCGCTCTCTTTCAGGCCTTGGAACAGAAAAAGAAGGCAAGTAGTCCCGGCCAGCAGTCAGAGGAACCACTCACTCAGGAGCTGCAGGAGAAAGCCAATCTCGTGCGAACTCGCCTCGAAGAACTCGAGGCCGAGATAGCAACCTTTAAGGAGCAGAATGTCCAATTGCTACGCTTGAAGCAGCAGCACGAACTGGACAAGGCGAAATGCGCCCAGGATCACATGGAGGCCATGGAGCGCGTTCACGACGAGAAGATCCAGGCGGAGATTTACCTGCACGACGAGCGCATGAAGATCGAGGAGGAGCGGCGCAAGTTTGAGCAGCAGATGCGCCTTCAGAAGAGTAACGCCAATACCAAGGAGAAGAAGGAGATTGCCGCCTTGAAGCAGGAGGTGGAGGCACTGCAGCTGCAGCTCAAGCAAAAGGATCATACCCACGTTTCGGCGCAGGCGCGACTTCGTGCTCAGCTTCGGGCCACCGAAAAGGAACAGCACAGCTACAGGGACGAGATCGAGTTGCTGCGCAGGGAGAACAAGCGGCTGGAGCAGGAGCTGGTCAAGATAGGCCGCGAGAACAACAGCAAGATGCTGCAGGAGATCAATAGGAACATTGCCAGGCTGGCGCCCAAGGTGGTACGTACACAACCTATACTTTCACAAAATAAACTAAAGATTTCCGTTTCAGTTTCCCACCGCTTCTACTTCCACCACCCAACTCCTCGATGAGAACGGACGTCGCACGCAATCCCTTGATGGCACTGCGCCAGGTCGGAAGCCTGCCGCCAAGCAGCGGGAGCAGCCTTCCACTCGCCGCCAGAGCAGCGGTAGTAGTTGCCAAGCCAGGAGTCGCAGTCGTTCGCTTGGCAGAGCCAAAAAGAAGGCAGAGGCGCTGGAAGAGGACAGTAGCGCCTCCAGCACCTCTGAGGAGGTGGAAAAAGTCGAAGCACGACCAGCACCAGCTGCAGCCAAGGATCCCCCAGAGACTGCAAACTCCACCACCGACTTCAAGCGGGAGATCGTGAACGATGATGGCAGCAGGGACATTTGGTACCCGAACGGCAATCTCAAGAAGATCAGTGCCTGTGGCATGAATATACGCATGCTGTACTTCAACAAGGACATCAAGGAGACGGACATCAGGGAGGGCACTGTGAAGTATTACTACGCTGAGACCAACACCTGGCACACCTCCTACCTAGATGGCTTGGAAATACTCGAGTTTCCCAACGGACAGACCGAGCATCGCCGCAAGGATGGCACCATTGAGGTCCATTTTCCCAACAACAGCATCAAGATTGTGGATCCTCGCGATGCCGAGAAGCTGGAGGAGTGGCGATATGCGGATGGAACACATTTGGTGCAGATGCGCAACGGGGACAAGATTCTGAATCTGCCCAATGGCCAAAAGGAGATCCACACGAAGCTCAATAAGCGAAGGGAGTATCCCGATGGCACGGTTAAATTGGTGTATCCAGATGGCAGCCAGGAGACGCGCTACTCCAACGGTCGTGTGCGGTTAAAAGACAAAGATGGCAAGCTCATAATGGACACCGATTATGGCAAGTATTAGTATCGTTTTCCCTTCGAATTAAATGTAGTCTTAAGAATTATCCCCAATTATGGTTTTATTTGGTTCCTAATTGTACAAAAAACAATACCCAGTCCCCCTAGTTGGCTGCATTATCAAACTCAGCGGCCATGGCAAGTTGGTGATTAAAGCACCTGGGATCTTGATTCAGCAGCTGGGAAGCGAACTGCACAATCTGCTCGTAGGTGAATTCCGCTTTTGCGCGCAGACCCCACTGGTAGAACGTCTTGTAATCGTCGTAGGCACTTAGCTGGGAACGCTCGCGTTTCAGGTACTGTTGCTTTACGAACGTCTCCTCGATCAGCTTCCGCAAATTGGAGCCAAAGTATCCGTGTTCCTCGTCCACGTTGATATTCAGCAGCTGCAGCAATTTATACAGTTTGCTGTCCTCTACTCGATTGCTGCGCAGAAAGATGTACATGAGGATGATGGTCAGCAATGTGTACTGTGGTCGCTGTACCGCGGTCAGTTCGTAGATGGAGGACAGCGGTGTCTCCGAGATGCAGATGTAACACTTGGGCGACACATTAAGGGGTTTAAATATGATTCCGAATCGCTCCGCCAGTAGTTCGGTGACCAGCTGCAGCCTGATTTTCAGATCGGCTTTGTCGCCCGCTGCTGTGACCAAGTCCTTCTCCTTCATTGGAATCTGCTCCGCGGAGTGATCAAGAATGTAGTTTAAAATGGCGCGAACTTTGCCATCTATTTCTGCGATGTGCTGGGTCGCCTGCGAATATTCCGCATTCTGACTTCTAATGGCACGAGATGAGCTGGCCATTTATGGTTATTGGTTCCTGGAACTTTATACCATTAAATGATAAAGTAAAACAAATTAAGAAAAACTTCTCTTAAATTCCTTTTGCGCTATTGATGCTAAAGTGTGGCCAAAATATGAGAGTTGAAAATCATACATTGGTCAATAGATTTTACTTTTAATCGCTGCTGGTCACATTAAAATCGCGCATTTATCGCTTGTTGTTGCCATATTTTGCGAAGAAATAAGCGCTTTTCCACGCCTGCAGCCATTTTTTGCGGCTAAAACCTTCGATCTTAGGGAGCCAGAGAAAAAATTAGGTTTACCGAAGAAAGACTACGGAATACTGTTGTGAAGGCTTGTAAAACGACTTTATGCTGACTTTTATCATGTTATCGAAAAATGTTTGGTATTAAAATACCACTTTTGGCGCGCTGCTTGAATTTTGAATGCATCAACGTTGTTCATGTAATTTGCAAAGCATTGTGTCTTTGTAATTTTCGCCATCCTGTCCCACTTGATTGCCTTTCAATGGCAATTCAAGTGCAAATGGGCACTAAATGTGCTCCTTACAGAGCACAAACTGGGCCAAGTGCGGCTGAAGTGGCCGTTGCACTGGGTTAATATTGATTGATTTCATTGTGCTAGCAGCAACCTTTCCTTATTCCCAATCACACACTATATTCACTCTCAGTTTAGTGCCAAACGTGTGCCTGAATTAAATGCCTCCCAAAGCCGAATAGTTCCGAGGTGATGTGTTTTTAATTAAAATGGCAAATGTGCCGGGACATGAAGCAGCAGGAAGCAAACAACTTTCAAAACTAAATGCGAATGACATGCACGGTCAACATTCCCCAGCGAGACTCAAAATAAACAGCGCCCGAGAGTCAAACAAAACGAAATGGAAATGCATTTTGTGCAGACACGGACAGGAGTGCATATTCATACGTAGACACGAATACGCAGACGGGGAATTGCATGGCCAAACATATTTTATTGCCTTGAAATGTGTGTTTTAGGTGGTGGCAGAGGTGAAAACGAGTTACTTGCGCCTGTGCCTGCGTAAGCCGGCTAAAAAAAAAGTGAAGTGCTCTATCCATAAGTGATAAATGTTCAGGCGGAAGGCAGCAGACAAAAGTTGACTGGCCAGGCGGCAAGCTTTAATTGATTTGCCATTGTTCCGGCTCTAGACAAAAGCCGAGTTCCAGCCAAATCTCAGAGGTCAGAAATTTATGAGAGCCTTTTGTTTGGCTGCGAAATGGATATCCGCAGATTTCTGCAAATTTTATGCTCGACCCGTGGCTCTAAAAGCACCAGAATTTACATTTATGTTGGTACAGTCAGTCATAAAGCTCCAGAAACTGAACTTATTTTATATGACTTTTATTTTTAAACCAGAATTAGTCAGCGTTGAAGCTTCTGTCAGATATTTACTAGATAATTCAGAAAACGATCAGATTAGAAAATTGTGTGAGATTATTTTTAGGTTGAATTTTATTCTGATTGCAAACCGAAAAGTGAAATGTCTTATAGTTCATAGAAACTGCGAGTGAGTGAGTCAACAAAACGCATTGTCAACGCGCTTCGACTTTGACTTTCTACACACAGACAAACAGTTTTGCTTTTAAAATGCGCATTGTAACGTGGAGCTTGCCACTGCCAGTCCCAGTCCCATCTTTTTTATGGCCAGGCTGACTCGAAGAAATGTCTTAGATATAAATAGTAAATGTTTCGTAGTGTTTGCTGAAAAGAAAGTCAAGGTCTTTGCCGAGCGGCATGAGCAGCGAACTTGCTTTTCAGCTTTTTTTCTGGCATTTGGTGGCAATAAAAAATTAGCAAATGACATGAACATGCCATTTAGAATTTTCATGATAAACAAAAACCCATGACCAATCAATAGAGTAACGACAACGGGTTTTTTGTGCTCACCATTGGTGGCAAAAACTATTAATAATTTAATAACAGAATCTCAAGAAGAGACGGCAACAAAAAAAGAAAGCTCAAAAAGGAATGCGGAGACTCTTGATGCTCTGCATTTAGGGGAGTTTATAAGCTATTTAATGGTTTATACAAAACAAAGACAATTAAAAGTACTTACTTGGAAAATGTTAAGATATTTTTAGATATTTTTAATACATATAATACTTCCAATAACGAAGAAAACCTTTAAATTTTCTGTATTAAAAACCCAATTATTTAAACGTAATATTTCATCGCAGTTATAAGGCTAAGACTATTAGGATTTCCCAAAGATAAATACATTGAATACAGCACAGATAGTATTTCTATTTCTTGTTTATATTAATTTAAATTATTCCCATTTAATTTCTTCTGAAATTCTCCTCTGACACTTTTGATTTATTTCCACACAACCTTTTGTTTGTTACAACCTCTTTTGGTGAACTGATAACCCCGATTTCTGTTGCGCTAGAACGGAATCAAGAATCTAGCCACAATAGCCGGCTATTGTTGACTCAGTCTGGTTGCGTGCTGTTTCCCAAAAGTGGACTGCCTTCAGCGGAGTGGTTTGGCATTCTTGTTTAGCGGCTGCCGCCGCAGCAGCAGCTCGTGGCTGATCTGGCTCGGGACCGGCACTTCGATTAGATTATGATTTGCGCTCCCCTCTCTCTCTCCCTCTCTAAACGACCAGTTTTCTGCTAAATGTCAATGGGGTCCACAATTAAAAAGTTGCTAATGATCAGTGTGTGTGTGTGTGTTGGTGTGTAAAGATCAATTCTAAAACAAAAGACTTAAGCGACAAACTGGCTAAGCAGAGGTCGTCGGCTGCCTAATTAAGAGGTCAATTTATACACCCAGGCCATGGCCTAAAATATAGATATGCGGTTTTTCTGTGCCCCCTCGACCTTTTACACTTAATAAATTTCGATGTTAACTAGAAGGCAGCAGCCAGCACGGCAGATAATCAAATTAAACGCTTATCAGTCAGTTTGCTAAAGCGGCTGCAACAATCGTCGCAATTAAAGGCAGACAAATGGGCAATGACGCGACTCCACTTGGGGGCCAAGTTCACTCGTGCATGCCGAATCGCGTATACGCACCGTGTGACGACACCGAACTGCAGGCGGTGGGGAGCCGCCACAAATGGTCCGCAATTGATGTTTAAGCGGATCTGAAGCGAATACGTATTCGTAGTGGGAAAATACAACGTTTTGATTACTCAATGAGGGTGCTTTCATGCATTTTAAACGGGTAATCTAGTTGTGGCGGTAAAGAATCTGACATTTCTGGGGAATTCTGTAGAAACTTATATTAAAAATTATGTAAAATGAATACAAAAGAGTTATAAGAAATTATTTAAAGCTGAGAACCCCTCGCTTTGTAGTTATTTTGCTTAGTTTGTTAATCTTTTAAGCAGGCAGCGGTTGGGCATTAATCGGAAAGATAAACATTAAATTATTAGGGTACGGTTTGCAGGAGATATGCATTTAGGAATTAAAACATTCCCCAACAAGGCTTTCAATCCTTTTTGGAACAACAGGATTCCTCTCTAGCGACCACATTAAGTAACATAATTTATTTACCTGACCAACATCCGTTTTTTATTAATTCGTATTTGAATAAAATATTCGCAGATAAAGTTTTTTTGAAGGTCAATGTTTATTTATGTCCATGCATCTTTCTGGGTCTTCAACTTGATCTTCGCCTTCGTGTGTTTTTATTACTCTCGAGATCCACAATCTCTCGTTTGACTGGCTGGCCATTCTAAATGGTTTATTAATTTTTATGGCCCGTGATTCGATGACTTTGAAGTGGGCCAGCATAGATCGCGAACCCACATCACCTTAACGTTTGTATCGGCATTTAATGTTTATTAATTATATCATAAATAGCGGTGCCGTTTTGTAAACAATTCAGCGTAAACTCAATGTCTGTCTCTAACGCCATAAATCCGGACAAGTTGGTCAAAACTAATGGCGTTTCGGCTGACGCTTGACTGAAATGCCCATCTAATGAGTCACTTAAGGCACTCGAAAATGTTTCACGAAATTATCGACGCCAAGTAAATGCCAAATAGTCTATACAGTATCCGGTGTGCCGGCTTTTAGGCTAATAAAATGTCAATTAGGGATTTCTCGATCCACAATCTTTCGGTGACGTCCTCAGGCTGCCTTGTGAAGGTCGTATTCGATCAACAGCTTTTTAGCAATCGTATCACATGAGGCGAAATGTGAATCACATTTTGGCGAATTTTGTATGCAGCCAGCGAGGTTGTCACAACAGCCTTGAGCCACCGAACGAACACTTTGCATGGGAGAGTGCCAAAAAAACAACAATAAACCATAAATTGTTGCATAAATCTCGGACGGCTTCCTGTGTGAAAAACTTTCACAAGCCATTCGCCAGAAGGCATCAAATTTATTATAATTATTATTGAGCCTGGTGTCATGTTATACATGCATCAATTTAATGGTTTTTGACTCGCCAAAAAAGCAGAGTGTTGTTTGCCTAACTCGTGAGAAGATCTTCACTCTGAAGTCATGGTCATGGTCAGGTTGGACTCCGTCTGATTGACTGTCCAAAGTGTCAACGACTCGGATTACATTTTGAAGTTGATTTCTGTGGAAATCAAAGTATTTGTAATATCTAAAATGAGTTTATTTTATGAAATCATTAAGATTAGATCTGCTGTAAATATTTATATTAAATTAACTATTAATTTTTTCTTATCTGAGGTATTTTCTTTTCAAATTGTATATTCTTTTTTATCAAGTTCCTTTAAGTAAATGAAACTTTAAGGGTTTAAGTGTTTTATAAACAGTTTTTGTATGTTTGTATATTTTCCAGAAGTTTTCTAACATTATAATACCACACTAAAATGTACAAAAAATCTGTTTTCTAACCTGTAATAATTTATTACTCATAAAAAATGAAACAATTAATACGGTAGCTTCTTAAATTTGTTGGACACATAAAATAAATATGAATTGATAGCCCATAAATACATATATGTTCATAAATAGGATACTTAAGCTACTTATTTCGTTCATAATTTCAATTTATGTTTTTTTAAACAAAAGCTAAGAGTTTCTCAAGAATCTTTTGAGTTTTGCCGAAAGGCAACAATATAAAATCAGTGTCGCAAAGAGTTCCCAGGGCAAGGCCTTGAGTCACTCATCGGATGCCCCCTATATACATATATATATGTACGATTATTCAAAGAAATGCTGTTAAGCCAAGTTAAATCCCGGCAGAGAGGATTATGCTTGCATATGATGTCATGTCTTCGAAATGTATTTTTTCGGTTATTTTTTGAGCTTGAGCTTGGCTTGGCCTGCGTTTTTTTCTTCGGCCTGTGTTTATCGGCAACTGGCTATCGGTTCAGCCGGCGCAGCGGCCTGTTTGAACGCATTTCATTATAGGGTATATATATTTGTATATATGGTAGTTATGTGCAGGCCCCGGGAATATTATATGGCACTGTAGTTGTCTGAGCGGTGTCTGCATTCACAACCGGTGTGGCTGTCTCGGCACCGGCTTGCCTTTTGTTTGTTTTATGTGCACGAGCCATACTATATATACGCTATGTGTGTAGCCTCTCTCGGCCTCAGCGTGTCTGCATTTAAATGCATTTCGTGTATATATATTACATTTGCTTTACTTTTACTTTCATATGCAACTGGTTGGCGGCGGTAGGAAGTGAGGTGCCAGTGTTGTTTCTCTCAGTGTGCGCGCAATGAAAACGGTTTGTAAAGTGATTGTCAATCATTTTTGGTGGCATGTCGCCAAACCGCTTTAACAATAAACAGCAGCCAGCGAAGTAATACCAACAACTATGGCCACAATGGCAGCTGCTACACATTTTTTTATTTTATTTTGTTTGGGTTTCGGCCACGTTCGTTGTGTTTACTCAATTAAGTCGTATTTATGCTTGTATATTGCAAAAGATATTAATTGTTATATTTAAAAGTCTATTAAAAGTATAATTATACCTTAGGCTAGTTGGACTTAAACTATTTCTTAAGAATCAAAATCCCTCTAGACGTCTACCAGCCCCATTTCGATCATATCCATAATATCTGACTAAGCCGCACACTTTTCAAATAAATAACTCTTAGTGGCTCTCAAACACCACTCAAATCTGACTTATTTATCGCCCTACCTGCTTTGATTTATTTGACTTTAATCATCCAATAATAAACAATCAAATTAAGAGCGAAACAAACAAAGAGACCGAGAAAGAAACCAAAAATATTGACGTAATATTTGGCGTCGGTGCAGAGCAAATTGGTTAAATGCTTTTTTTTTGGGGGAACAAATAAGGAAAACTAAGCCAATTTAAAACGCACCGACTACGTTTCGGTGTCTTTTGAAACAGACCCGACTCGAGATTAACTCGAGAAAGAGATCTCTGCTGGTTTCATGGCCTCCGTTTCGTTTTATCATGAAATTTTCATGTGTAACGCGAATGAAGACATTACAATCCACGAACAAGAAATGAGAAAACTTGGCCTCCCCCATGTAACCATGCAATGGCATCCGAAAAATTCATTTTTCGCGTTTTTATATAATGTGGAAATGGCTCTTTGCTTTGATTTTGGCATTTTCGCTAATTTCGAATTATATTTTTGAGTTTCTATGTAGATTGCACTCTTAATTAAGGCAATTATTATTGAACAACTTTCGCTGCTCTTCGTCGCCGATCGAGTTGCATGCGAATGGCTAAAACAAATCACACAGGTATCAGGTTTACCTGGTCCAATGACGAAGTGGAGTGAGGAAGTGGGTGCTTATGTCTACGGCTGTTTGGGAGATAGCAAATAGGTTTGATGTATCTTTGATGATACAGAAAGTGGGTAAAGTTTTTAGGTAATTAGATGTTTACAAACTTACCTTAGGCTCTTCCGTGGGAAAGTGATTTTTTTTAAGTATTGTAACAAATATCTGTGAAGTTTTGATTTCTCTAGTTAATAAAATCAGGGCTATCGGAAGCTGGTTACATATTTTATTACAATTAATTAATAGTTCACATATTTTGAGCTTCTATCGAAATCTTGGTTAAATTCTGCTTATAATTTAAGGAATCTGTCCTGGTTTTACTATGTTACTTCTTCAAAACCCTAACTATGGCACCATTCAAAGACTGCAATCACAAACTGAAGTTGCATTATTATTATTATTATCTTTTTTTATTGTTTGTTTTGTATATTATTCTATGGCAGTAGCAGCCGCTCAATGACAGTGCGATAAGCCGAGGAAAAACCCCTCAAAGACCCAGAAAGACAATGCAACTTTGGCAGTGTTGAAGCAACACCAAAGCTCATTTCTGCATTATTCTTTCATGTTTGCTTGCATATTAATACGAGTATACATATGCAACCGCAACAAAGCAACGAATCTCCATGCACATTTGATACTTTTTGACGTCTGCCAGTCGCGTTGAGTTAGTTTTGATTTTATTTGATTTTTTGGAGCGCCACACACATTTCCTCTGACTGACAGTTCGGGCCAACTTCATGCCATTGATGTGTGCTGACGGTTTTTGGGCGCGTCTTCGAGCCAAGCCATTGAATTGGTATTTGCATCGATGGCATTTGTTCGATGATCGGCGGAATTATTATTTCGGGGAGCAGCTCCGCAGATAAGGTATGGTGCGAAGGCTCTTTGCTTGGTTATGTGGGTTCACGGATGGAATTTGGGGATTTGCTGTATTTTCTTAATTCTTTTTGAGGCCTTTGATTGATTAGAAATATGATTTATTATTTATATTGAAAGTTTCAAGAACGATAATTATCAAATCAGGCAAGTGCCTCTAATATTTTTGTAAATATTTTAATTGAAGCCTTTGATTGATTAGAACGAAGAAATATGATTTTTAGTTAGCAATACATACATTTTCTGCAGCTTTAAGGGTGTTTAATCTTTAAAAAAGTAGTCTCTATTTTTGGTATTCTAATTTTTAATCCCAAATTTCGCTTCGGCTTGTGAGACGAGTTTTTTTTAGGGTCAACACTCCTTTAAATCATCTACAACTTGAATGGCTATTTGAAATGTTTCTATAATTCAGTAACAGTTACGAAATAAGCAGGAGTAAAGCCGTTAAGTCTACTTAAGCATCCCTGGCACCCAACTTGTAATCCCATTCGACCTTTGTGATCTTTCAGCAGGCCGGACAAAGAATCGGAAGAAGAAAGAAATCGAAACGAAAAACCAAAATCAAAACCAAATCGTGGGCGTAATCGGAACAATGAGTGCCAAACTTGGCTTGGGTTTTTCTTTTCTCAATGAGATTGAGTTTTTCCCCATGCCAATTGGACAGTTCAAATAGTTTGCTGAGTTCACTTGTCAAGGAATTGACAATTGCAGCTGCCTTGCCATGCCTTGCCTTGCCTTGCCGAAACTCAAACGAGAAAAAAATAAAAGAAGTGGAGAGTCTTGTGTATGCATCATGGTCGGTCGTCTGTCTCTGTTTCTGAGAGAGGGCCGCACGGAAACCCACACCTACATCATAGCTTAGACACACCTGAGTGTGGGTGAGAGAGAGAGCGTTCAACTGGGTATTATGTCAAGCTCTTGCTCTTGCTCTCTCACCTGTTGCGCCGCTCAGCTGACGCCGATGGAAGCTAGACAAACTCACCACGACGGGAAAACCAGTTAGCTGTGCCTGTGTGGTGAATTCGGCCCCCAGCGAAGATCCGTGCCGATTGGAGAGATCAGTTCGTGGTCGTGCTTGAGACGGAGCGGTTGGCCCGTGTGTGTGCGAACGCATTGTAGTTTCACCGAAGTAACCGAATAACGTGGCCAGATAAGAAGATAATAACCTTTTTCTTGCCGGGTTGGTGCTAATCTCCATTTGCAGAGTGTGTGTTTTGTGTGTGTGTGTGTGCGTTCCCGTGTCTTTGATTTATGCAAATCTTTAGCTTTCTTATTGAACAAACATAAGATGTGGAAGTGAAATACTCGGCAATCGAGAAGAAAAGAGAACCACTGCCGAAAACATTCCATTGAAAATACCAAAAACGAGTTTTCTCGCCGTCTCACTCTCTTCTTCGGTCGCTGTTATATTTGCTTTCTGCCATTTGCCATTTCTACATAAAAGGAGTGAGAGTGAAATGTGAAATGTCAGTGCAAAAAGCCACTGACTTTTACGATGACGTCACTAGACTGAATATATTGTTCAAAATATTACTAATTAAAATGAAAAAGAACGGCAGCCCGCAGCCTGCTGTCTAATTGCCTTCGAGGCTAACTTGGCCAAAAAGGCTACGGATCGCATTCTGCGGTCTGCAGCCGTTTCCAGTTGCAATTTCTGCTGCTGCTGCTGCTGCCGCTGCCGTTGGAACCGGTTCAAATATTTTCGCTATTGCAATTTGGGTCTAAGGTTTTTGCTGCCACCGTTGCATTATGGCGCATTGCATGAGCATCGACTGCCTGGCAGTGCCCATAGTACACATAGATCTCTTTCCTATGTAGTGGCCTTTGTTTTTGGCCTGTTGCTGGTTTATTTGCCTAGTTTCTTGGCTGAATGGTGAGAAGTAAACAGAGTGCTGTAGCTGCTGCTGCTGGAACGCCCAAAAAAACGAAAGATATTTATGAGCTGCTCTCAGACTGGGCTCCAGTGGGTTGTAGGTCCAAATTAAATATGCTAAATAGGATTTTCATATCGTAAATCGTACCTACAGGGATTTCCGAAAGTCTAAACTAGTCTAGAGTTCAGAGTTCAGAGGCCAAAACAAAAGACTGAGACAACAAGTTTACGAGGGAGGCTACTAGAAAGGTTTTTATTTTGAAATTTCAATGATTTATAGTCGCTACATGGGAAATATTTAAATATTTTCTAAATCAAAACGCTGATTAACTCTAAACAAAGAATAATACAAAGTAAAGGTAGTAAGCAACTAGTAAATAAATCATTAGCAATTGTTTTTCTCTCAGTTTAACAAATACTTTCCGTTATTTAAATAAAAATAATAAAGTTTTTGTACGTCTGCTTCCCTATAACTCACTTCAAAAATACAAAACTCACTCATCCGTAGGAATTTATCAAGTGAGACTACTTATTTATTTAGTAACTATTTATTATAGATACATCATAGAAACTTCCCCCAGTTCCAGGGCTTATATTAGCAGCAACTTTCCACAGATTGAGCCAACAAATCACTGAACAAATCAGCAAGGCACTTGACACTTGAGAGATCATTATTCAACCGACTTTCAACGGAAATGACAGCATTTGGGGTTACCAAACCGAACCAATGACAAGTCACAGAAACCGCTGTGCCAAACAAATGTCGTGTGAACTTAGCTAACCGCAAACGAAAAGCCAAAAAGAGAAAACTTACCAACGAACCAAAGTGAACAAAAGTCAATAATGAGCCATCGAGAGACCCTTGAAGATTCGAACGTATTTGTAATTAATTTAATTCCGCATTTACAGAAGATTACATTAAGTTAACAACCATAACAAGTGCAAACGTGTGAGAAAGAAAAGCTTAAAATCGCAGTAGAAAGAAACCAAAAAAAGCAAAGGAGGAAAAAAAGTAACCAAAATGCAAACGTGTAGAAGGAGAAAAGCCGGAGGCCATTCAGCCTCCGCGATCCCGTGGAGGAGCCTCTGCCTGGCCACTCTCTGCGGATTGCTGCTGCTCGGCATTCAAATTGAGCAAGCGGCGTCTGCGCCCGCAGGCGAGGATTCGGCGGCAGCCACAACAACAGTGCCAGTGCTGGATGCCACAACAGATGCACCAACCACAGCAGCCTCATCCACAACAATTGCCGTAGAACAAAGCAACAACAGCACCAGCGCCAGCATTAGCACTGAGACAGCCGATGGTTCAACGACTTCCACGACGACGACGACGACGACAACAACTGAGGCGGCCAACATATCGAATACGTCCGAATCCGAAGCTGGTAAGTCTGAAAAGCCCAAAAGCCATGAAAATTATAGATGCCGGGTTAAACGCGACGACGCTCCACTAGACGAGAGCAAAGGCATCACATCCCGAGCTCTCGCCAGACACTTTAATCTCACCTCAGAGCCGCAATCAAATCTCGGGCGCTGGCTCAGGCTCTGGCTGTGGCTTTGGCTCAGAGCCACCAATTAACGCCGCACCGGTGCGTGACTTCTGGTCCGCCCTTTTTAGCCATTCCATCCTCGATTTGTAAGCCATTTCTCCATAATTATTTTCCGATTCGGTTAAATGGAGCGCACAAAAGAAATTTTCGTTTGGATTAATGACTGGAAGAATATTTTTGGGGGAAAGAGATATTTGTATATGAGTTGTTTCCTGTTGAATTACTTAGTTAATTGAGCGGTATATCAAAGTGAAAATCTGTAAAGTGTTTATGGCCCCCAGGCTAAGGTAAAGAAAAAGCTTCCTCCAAGGTAAATAAAGAAGAATCTTTAAAGTTTTTATGTGAAGAACGTTTTGTATTTAAATATGTTTAAGAACAGAGCGAACTAGGGGGGGTCTTATATTCTCCGATAAAAGTAATCTAAAGAAATTACTGTTTGAATTAATAGGTTAGATAGGGTAGAGACTATGCAGCATTCCATGCGTTTGCGCTTGGTTAGTGAGGCTTTCAGCAAGCTCTACAGAATATAAAATATTAAAATACTTTGGGGATTTATTAAATTTACTTTCTAAGGTAAAAACTTCTTTAAAGAGAGTAGCATACAAAATGTAACTTAAAAACTTATTAATTTAACAATTAATATGTGCATGACTGGAGAGAATTGAATCTTGTAATTACCTAGAACATTCCAACATGCTAATGCTGATCTTCTGGCAGATTGTGAACTTTCATACACGTGCTATATCTCTGCAATGAACATCTGCAGTGCAAAAGTGAAAGGCTTCATTGTTCGGTGCTTTGTCAAAAGCCAATCGAGTTTTCTGTACAAGAAAAAATTAGGTTGCCAGTTTAATGACCGAGTTCTGGGTTGTAACTGTTTTATGATTAGCCCGACCTGTTGTTGTTTTGGCTTTAATGTCAGCTGCAGATCAAACGCTTCCCATTGCAGGCTGTCTCGTAAAACTTCAATTTGTCTTATTTTCATTGTCTTGTTACCCTTTCATCTTGTTGGTTCAATGATGACTCGATAAAATGGAGCCTGGCAGGGGCCACACACAGTCCAGATCGATAGTTGGCTTAGAGAATTTGTAAAGGGAATTGGGAATGTGTATTGTAATAAAGGGGACTGGCTGGCCTAAATGCCATGGGGAAGTTAATGAGATTAAACAACAAGCATTGAGGCAGGCGGTGGGCCTAGCTCAGCCCTCACAAATTACTCAATTTAAATGCAAAGCAGCCACAGAGTCATGACTCATGCCCTTAACCTACGTACCCAGAGCCATTTTAAGTGAGCCTCGGGTAATTTTGGGAGTTGGCATTTCGACGCCAACGTGGAATGTCTTCTATTCAAAGATGTACCCAGCAAATAAGCAATTAGTCATTGAACAGATATGATAAATGAAACACCCACAACCGAAGTTACGCGAAGTTACCACACCTGACGCCTGATTATATTTAAATATGGGAATCTCACGTGAATGGAGCTGTTAATTAATTAGGCGGCGAGTGGGTAGCAAGGAGACATGTCTTTTTTTTTGTTTTTTGATTATGTAATTAAAACAAATACATTTATTTACAAATCAATAATTGAGCAAGACTTTAGACAGTTGACAAACGGGTTTAAGCTATAGTTAAAGCAACTGAAACGAGTATTTAAGCCAGCTATGAACTGTCAACGAATTGACAAATATAGAAACCACACTGGGCTACAAAGACTTTCCACGTGAACTTTGTTAAATATTACGACTTTTTGATTGGCTTTCCCTAATGATTTTTTTCCAATTAAAATTCAATATCACTTAAAGCTCAATGTCTGTGGAATCCCCCGGTTTTATCGACCTTTTACCACCGCATGACAGCCAACTTGTTTGGTGGAAAACCCCACAGCCAAAAGATACGCTTAGGGGCCAGCAAAATTCAACAAACTAACACTAATGAGTTGGAAAATTGTACACCGCAGCTGGCTGTTGTTGTACTTGAAAGTCGAGTACGTAAATCATTTATGTTAATTTTCCGTTTCGCGGACCCAAACGAGTGCTAAATTATGGCCTTGATATGACGCGGTTGGCGCTAAAAAAAAAAATATCAAAGTGCAGAAAAAAATCCTATTGAGCAATTTTCAATGCGTTGGCATTGCAAGTCAGGGACTGACTGCACTAAATGGCTTGCCAAAAAATAAATAAATATATATGTTTTCATGATATACTATATATTTGCACGAGGTCTCTTGCACAATTGGCACGAATCACAAAATCTATAAAACTCAATAACGTAAATAACACGAGTCCGAAGTAACGACCTCAATTAACGGACCAACTTGTCTCGACTCACTTTCTTCAAGGGAAAACCTACAGCGGCGATAAAGTGGATACAAATAATAACAATATATACAAATGGTAAATAAAAAAAAGGGGGGGAAAGACAGAGTGACCTGCTATTATGTGGACTTGTTGATTGTTTATTATTTTTACAAATCATAGCAAAGTGAAATTTACATATTTCTGGCACGATTGTCGTGAGCCATTCCGTATCATCTTAACTGTGAGAAGCAGATGGTTTTTTTTTTCAATGTTCAGTTAACATGTATGCGAATAAAAGTATAAAGTATTGCTGAATGGAATATAAGCGGGCGTCTCTGCGTCAGAGGTACAACTTCAAGTTCGTTGCCTAAGTCTTTTGTTTGCTACTCCCATGTGTTCCCATCCTTACCCTCACCTTTGCCCTCCACACTTTCTGGTTTCTTGTTTATTTACCTGTCTGATGTTTTTTGGCCTTTATTTATTTATTCGCCCGCGCAAGCACGAGAGATTCTTCAGAAAAAGGCAAAACTTTTGTTTTTGCCATATTTTCAAGGATACAGATTTCAGACGAGTGTGTGAAATGCGTGGGGATATACACACTGTATAAATATGTATATATATAATATATGTACACAGAGTATTTCTGCAGAGGGTGTGGCTATTCGGTGCGTGATTTCTGGCCTGAACGCCGAAGCGAAAGGGGTTCATGCTCGATTAGCTGGCGAATTTCAGGCGACCGCTATAATGAACCGATAAGTAAAAGTAGCTTAAAAAGGCTTTTCAACCGCCTAGCTAAAGCTGGTTCGTTCGCAAAAAGAAAAAAAATACGATAAGTGTTGTGTGTGGAGTGACAAATACAACAATGGCAATGGCGATTGTTAATTGTTCGCCGTTAGCCGGTGGGCTTTTTTTTTGTTGCTGTCACCGGCTGTTATTATTATTGTTATTATTACTGTGGCTTTGTACATTGACACTCAGCACACACAGCATCCAGACGCGTGAAAGTGCAGACAGAGACAATTAACATTTTGGCTATAAATACGGCTTTATGGATGCTCCGAACTTTGGCAGACATCACACTTATGGGCTCTCGAACTCTTGAGTGGGTTTTCCACGCCAGATTCGTGGGCTTTCTCCGCCATCGGACAGAGAACCAAACGGGTTGAGCAAGTGAAAACCCGGCCCCGTGCCTGATCTCAATCCTATTTATGTCAGGGGCGCAAATCAAAATACATAAATGCAGCCTAATTGTAACTTGTTTGAAATATGCATTAAGCAATGGCATCAATTCCACTTAGAGTATCATGCAATTCCTGCCCCATTCCCCCTGCTTCGGCTAGACCTGCGTTGGCTGTCTTGAATTTTCACAATTAGATAATTTTTTTCGTGTGCAAGTATGTTTTTCTCACCGCCTTGCATTTGGAAAAAAAAAAATGTAGCACAGAAAGGCAGTGTGCGGCTAATTAATGCATTTTAATTGCAAATACTTAGCAGCCAGCTGGGTGTGTGTGTGTAAGCTGGGTGTGTGTGTGTAAGCTGGGTGTGCGTGTGTGCTGTGGCAATTATCTGTGTCATTGAACGGGAGCCAGAGAGAGAGAGAATGTGGACAGGAAGTCCCAGCTTAGAGCGGGAGCAGTCACTGAAAGAATGGAAATTAATCTAATGATATGTTATGAATAACTTCTACTGTTAGGTGTGCTAAAACATTAACATTAATTAATGGCTGTTATATAATGGGAAATCTGATGAAGCAGCCGATTAAGAGGGGTCTTTAACCCCAAGTCATCAAGACAAGCTACTGAGTAACATAACATTTATAATTTCTTAAATGAAACATGACAAGCACACTTCATTCAATTTAGATATTTACAAGTTAGGCATATAATTTAATTTAAATAATTATAATTTACCCTTCAATTAAGCTTGCGGCATATTATTATCTGTTTGTTTGTGATCAACGCAATTTGTGTGAGCTAAATGCTTTTCTGTTGGCTTGAAGTTACCCTCCAAATAGTAAGTATACGATATAACCATGTCCATCGTCTGTTTTGCTAGCTTGTGCCATTCAATTGACCTTCAATTTCCAACGCACTTAGCCACCAGTTACAAGTTGGCTAGTCAGCAGTGCACAATACGTTCGCTCACTTGGCTTGGCTAGCTCCAATTCGAATTACGAATCTCAATCCAAACTCCACTTCCAATTCGATTTCATGGCCGGCCAAGCAACTCGCATTCACCTGGCAAAAGAGTGTGTGTTTGTTATGCTGGTGTCATTCCATTGAGATCGGATACAAGTACAGATACAAGTACAGATACAAGTACAGATACAGATACAGATACAGATAGAGCTGCAAGTAGAGCCGGCTAAGTGGCGTTTGTGTTTAGTCATAAGTATTGTTGTTAATAATACTTCTTGCCAGAGGTCTTTGTCTCGGCTCCTTCAGCTCGAACTCCGGAATGGACAATGACACGCGCTCTTGGCAGCATTTGAAACGTGTTTTGTTTCGGCATTAGATGCGCCCTCCGCCTACCCCTCCGCCTGCTATATGCCGGCCCCCTTTTGCAGGCGGGTCAAACAGCATTTTTGTTTGTTGCTCGCTGCTGAATGTTGGATGCACATGAACTTTCGAGTTGAAAAAGGTCAAATACTGGCTGTGGATGGTTGGGAAATAATTTTGCTTTATTGCCGAGGAGACAGAGTCAAGCTCTGTCTTCTGGTCCGCTAATGATATTGCTATTGCTGTTGTTTTTATGGCGTTGAGGAATTTTACCCTATCAGAGATTACTTACCTGACTGACTTTCATATCTGTTCTATGTTTCTATTTTCGGGGACTCTCTCTCTCTCTCGGCTTCTTCTGTGTCATTAGCCAGGGAGATGGAAAGGCCGATAAAAGGCCAAGAACTATTTGGGTTGCCGGCCAACTCAGTTAACTGCAATGGAGATGAGTTTATGATAAAGCCGTGTACCTTTTCCTCTGTGATTATATTATAATGGAACCGCCCCGAGATCAGGAAATAAATCATTCTTAAAATGATCACTTTGATACCTTTCCGTCACAAATTTACGAATGTATTTCTTTCATTTCAATTCAGCGGCGGCAACATTGAAATTTAACACTTCGTTTCACACAAATTTCCATACGCGCCTTTTGTGGATTATCATCTTTTTTTGGGGCGGACAAAGGCCGCGCAATTTCATTAGCGTCGGCGAATTTCTAAAACAAATACAATAGGAAAACCTCCAAGCTCTGGCTTTAATTAAAACAAAAATATAATCAAAATTAACACCCAAAGAGAGAAGCAAACGGATTCGAATGCAGCCCAAAAGCATCATCATCATCGTCGTAAATTGCGTAATCAATTCGAATTTGTTTATAATTCGAAGCTAAAACCGGACCACAGCCAACAGCTGCACATAACCTGGTCGAATATTCGAATGTATGTTCATTTCGGATTCATGACACACTCTCAGGCATGACCGTTACATTGCCCAAACCCCAAAATGGAAAGCCCTTTCGGATGGGTCCCCTTCCCTGTCGATCACTAGCCCCCCTTGCTCTACTCCCCGTTTTATTTTCTTTGTTGACACTTTTTGCGCATTACAAAACTCGGCCAATCGAGTGAGTGGCGGCGGTGGAGGAGCCGCTGGCGGGGATCAGAGGCGTGGGCATGGAGTGGTCATTAGGCGGTGTCCACTATGGAGCTCCGCTTCCGGTTGGCTGCGTTGCCACCACACCACGGGACAAATGTATAGATACGGAAATCGAAGAAAAGAATATCAAGGCGGAAGAGAATAATAATTGATGGGGCTGGGTTTCTGGGTCAAGTGTAATGTGGCCACAAAGAAGAATATATTATATCCATTATGGGTGCTTACATATGTAATTACATCGGTTTTTAACCGATAAAGTCATATTTAACCATTAAAAAGATTACTTAACAGTCTTCTTTCACATAAAACTTAGCAAACAATATTAATTCTTATTAATATAATAAAATTGGCAAAGATCAGTCCTGCGCAACTCTTTTTAAATGATTTTATGTTAACGTTTAATGAAAATAAAGTATAATGAAGATTTTTGAAGCTACAATCTTAATTTAAAATAGAAGTTCAGTTTAATCTTGTTCCCATTTATGTTAATTCGTAAATGGCATATTAATCAATCATCATATCAAAGATTATTTGACCAAGGAACCTCTCCATTTCCCACCACATTTATTGCACTTTTCGAGGCATCTATCAAACCTAGATCAATGATAGCCCTGTCCCCGAAGAACAACTAACAAAGACATCCGGTTTGCATGCAACGCCTCATGGCAGCTTGTCGATTCTAAGCACATCACTTACATACCGGGCTCCCCTTTGGATCTTCAATTGCCTGAACTGACACGGACTGCGACTGCTGCTGCTGCTGCTCATTTGTTTGTTTGCTGGAGCCGCAGAACGTGCGGCGACTTAGAAAAACCGCAAATGAGTTTGAACTACCGGACAGCAGTTTTGCATTTCTGCATAAGCGGCCTGTCTTCGGGTGATTGTTTGCGGTGTGTGGTGATGTCGGTTTGGCATTCGTTGTCGCTTGCATATACAGTATATATGTATAGCTGTATGTATATATCATAATCCAGCTAGCTGACCGGCTTCGCGTTGAGTCATAAACTATGCTAATCTAAAAAAGAAACCATTTTGCATGGCGAGCAGCAGGAACAAAAGCAAACCAAGTTCGTTGCCAGAGTCTTTTGAATGCACTCGTAGAAGTTGGGGAGAAAAAGAAACAACGAAAAACCTTGCATAACGGAAAGGCAGACCACCAAACGAGCTCTGCAGCATGTACCTGGTCTTATATATATAAATATATACAGGAATATATTCATACATAAATTGAAGAAGCCTGGAAGAGGAGCGCTTAACGAGTGCCAGTGAAAAATGAAAATCAATGACAGTAAAAGACAAATTGTGCGCCAAGTAAAAACAGACAAACAAAGCCCAAGGAGTGGGAGCAGCACCACCACGGACCTCGAACAGCTCGGGTATTATAAACGACTAACCGTGACAGCAAACAGCCCGTCGAAGAGAACCAAGAACTGCAATGGCAGCCCTAGCTGGAGCTGGAGCCCCGACTTGGTGCTGGAGGCTGGCAGCATAACGAACTAAAATTCAAGGTTCATGTCAGTAACCCTAAGCTCAGGTTCCGGACACAACAATAAAAGCAACAGCTAAAACATAAAACACACACATAAAGATGTTCTCTCTCCGTATAGAAATCGGCTAGGGTCTCTTTCACCCATTCTCTCTGTAGACTAACGAACCGAGCCAAGTTCTGATAGGTTATATACCCTGACTTTCAGGAGGTGTATATTTACTCGAGCAGGTTGTTTATAGACTATATTATTATATATAAGAAATAACTGCTTATATTTCCCAAGGAGGCCATCAATCGAGCTTACCTTAGCCCAATTATTATGTTTTTCTAACTCATTTAGAATGCCTGCATAGAGTATTTCTATATCATAACTATTTTTTAGTTGTGAAGATTTTTAGCGCTAAATTGGCGTCCGTTGCATGCCGACTCCGATTCTTCGGCTGTCTCTGACTGTCTGGCTGTCCGACTGACTGACTGCCTCCAAGCGTCGAGTACCACAGTAAATTTCAGTTCTCCTTTCTTATTGGAGCGACGACAACTGTTGCGTCTGCACCAGGTACTAGATACTGGAGGGAAAGGATGGGAGAAGGTTGCAAAAAAGCGTTCAGGGACCAAGGTACCAGGGTCCGCTTTAATGCCTATTACCACGCATGCATGACAGTCCTCATCGGGGGCTGCCTCCTCTGCACCCACACTCCCGGCAGGCCTGTCTAGGCGGAGGACTTGACTGGCTAAGTGCCGTCCCCATGGGGTCGCATTCTACTCCGGCCTGTCCCCCCCAGCCGCGACGTCATCCATGAGTCAGCGGCGGCCATGTGGCGGCTCGGAAGGGCTATTTACCACTCCGAAGGGAATGATCGAGTGCTCGGATCCGTTGAAAATTGCAGCTGAGCCCCATTTCGTAGTTATTACTGAAATGGAACTAAACTGTTTTCGAAAAACTTGGAATGGAAATTTTTGAAATTCTTTTGGCAGCCAAGAAGAGCAATCAAAGATCATTATGTCCCAGCTAAATGATTATTGATTGACTAATTTACGAAATGGGTAGGCCAAATTGGTTGATGAATAGCTTCCCATGGAAGCTTTTCGAATAATCCCAAACTCCCGGCCCATACTGATCTATTCTTCTCTCGATTTTTCACTCGAAGTTCAAGTGCAGCAATTAGCCATCAAGTTCAAGTTCCCATTAATGAATTAACTCTTAATTGAATGTTCTTGCGAACACACCGGCTGGGAGCCATCTTGTATCTCTTGGCCCAGCTCAAAGTCAAGTGTTTTTGTGTCTGTTTATAATATACAAGACTTAAAGACCCCCCTTTACTAAGGTCGTCTTTTTATTTATGACATGAGCTTTGCGCCCCGAAGCCGGGCCCAAAAACCAATGTAATTATATAAGAAAAAGAGAAGAGACTGAGGAAAATCACAAAAGAACAACATATATTGAAGACCCAAAAGAAAAAAGAGCTTTACAAGTGAGAAAGAAGAAGCCGGGAAACCGAAGAGAAACAAGAATTATATCATAAAAGATGAGGCTTGCCTGATATTTTCGGCCGGGGCTTGTCTTCCGAGAATGGACCTCGCTTGGCCGACCTATAGATGATGATTCAGCAGCCAGAAGACACAGGCAGACGGGGCTTAATGAATACCTTGCAGATTTTGGGGAATTGATGCTGCGGCCGTTGCTGTGGCAAAAAAAAAACAGAAATTACGTTTCAATGATGGCGTTGCCAATGCGAATAGCAGACGAACGACGATCATGATGATGATGAGACGCGTGAGATATTTCCAATACGATTTACGTGGTTTCCGCTAGAATGGCGCAAGAGCCTCGGATTGCCAGTTACCGTAAATGTGGGACAAAGCCTTAGAGTTTGTTTACCTCGAAGGTGACTCAGTTTCGGAATAGAATCTGTTATTGGAATTAAAGCTTAGACAATCTTCTTTAGACTTATATTAATTGATTATTTCTATTCATTTTCAGAGATAACCACCATTCTGCCAAACTTGGACTCCTCGTCCAGTGTGCGTTCGACCAGCATCGAACCGATCACCTCCACGGAGCCCACAACCACGCCGCGCCAAGAGACGGAACAGCAGTTGGTTTTCTCGCACACGGAGCCGGACCTGAGTCACATCCAGCATATACCGCTGCGGGATGAGCACGCGGAGAGTAGTGATGATGCCACCACCGAGATGCTTCGGGAAACCCAGCAACAGCACGAGACCGAGCAGCAGCAGAATGAGCTCAATCAGATCTCCAACGAGCAGGACGATGTGGTCAAGGATCTCAACAATTTCCGACACCCGGCGACTCTCATAACGGCCAGCAACAGCAACGGCAACAGCGACGAAACCGGCGAAACCGAGAGTGACAAACGGGTTGAGGCGACAACAGGTACTCCGCCAGCAACGTTCAACAGTACGACGACGGCAGCAACGCCGACAACGGAGGGTGTGGTGGCAAGCGAGCGCGAGGAAGATCCCTATCATGTGCATATACTGTCCGAGAATCATGATCGCCTGGCCGAACACGAAGATTATCAAATGCTCTCGACCAGCACCGAGGAGTCGACATCCAGCATGGCCGGCATTGTTGTCAGCCAGGAGAACAAGGCAACCGCTGAGCCATCAACTGCGACCGAGTCCACATCCACATCCACATCTCCAGCCCCATCAACAGGCACATCCACAACCACATCGCGAGCACGCGCCATGCATATGAATGAGCCAGAAAATGAAACAGGCACCACCATAATGCCGGACAGCGAGTCGGGCCCAGTGATTAACATTATTGAAGGACAACACACACAGCAGCAGCAGCAGCAGGAGGAGAAGAAGGTGGAGGAGGAGACACTGAAGACCAAGGAGGCAGAGTCAGAGAGCCAGAGCAGCTCCACCACCGAGGCCCCAGTCACAACCACAACCTCGGAGCCGTCGCCATTTGTGGCCTTCGCTGGCGAGGGACGATCGGCGGGCGGTAGCGATGATGTGGAACTGTTCCTGCATCACAATAGCACCACTCATGAGCACCTCATGGATCTCAGCGATGTGGACATGGACGAGGATCAGAACAGGAGCGGCAGCAGCTCAAGCAGCAGCACCACTACAACGACAACGACCACTGTCCAGCCGGAAACGGAAATGCCGAAAATTGTGGAGATCACAGCCAGCGGGGATACCATGCAGCGCGAGTGTCTGGCCAACAACAAGAGCTATAAGGTTGGTATGAAAACTAAATTAAGGATAACTACAGGCTTAGTACAGATTTGTTCAGAAGAAAGTCTAAAAGAAAACAAGCTATAGAAAAACCCTTTTACCAATTACCTTTTTAATAATTTTCATTAGGTTTCAGTTGATAAAAAGAATGCAAATTCAATAATAACGAAATGATATAACTTACCCTCGACTTCCACTAAATTTGCACTTTATAATAACTGGAAATAAGTTGTTTTTTTTAGAGGAAGCTAATCAGTTTATGACAATCTGCAGCAACGAAGAAGTTGATTTCGATTCACTGGTCCGAATAATTAAAAACCTTATGAAATCATTCGATATTTGCTTATTTTTTTATCAGGTTTGTGCTAGATATCATTTTAATTATATTAAACACGAATTTTGAGCAAAATTTGCCAGTTTGAGGCAAGGCCACCAAGATGAAATAATTCTGGGTTTCTAAGCTTAGCAATTAAAGTCTAAATTCTGTCTAAAATGGCATCTTATCGAAATAGAATATAAGTCAAATGCTGAGGCGGAGAGAAAGCGACTGGGAAACGCCTCCATTTCTGCGTCTGCCTACCTACTTCCTGGCACGCAACTCCAATTTGCCTTGTCGTCACCTGGATTGCATAATGGCAACGAGTTTGGAGCTCATAATGAAACCGGTCAGATCCAGACCCAGAGTCAGGCTCACGGCAGCCTCCGGCGCAGCTGCTGCTGCTGCTGCTCTCTGTGCTCCAAAAACAAAAAGTATGAAAATATTTTGGAAGCTTTTCCCGGCTGCCTGCTCGCCCAGGCAGCAATTATGCAAATATTTTTGCGCACCTCAAAATTAACAGAAAAATGCACGAAAAAGGCAAGCTGAACAGGGAAAATTCCAAGAAATTGCTGGGCTGTGATTGATGTTGACATCGCGCCCAGCCCAATCCCCGACTCCAGCCCATCATCATTACAATGTGACAATTGCCTTGTACTTTTAGTTAAGTCATTAGATAAATATATATAAATGTTTATAAATTGAGAATTATTCAACTGAACGACAGTGTGCCGGCTTATCTCTCGGCTAATTAACAGCCATCGGTCAGTACGAAATTTCAATAAATTGCTACACGCCTTTGTGCGTCTGTCCAACTGTGACGTGTTCATCAAACGTTGCACTCCGGCTCTCCGGTCCGCATAATGGCGTCCAGTCATGTACGCCATATCTCGGCTTGCACCTACCGTCCGTCGATATATAGACACTGTATATCTACGTACAATATATATCTGCAAATTGGTGGATGTGGCTGGGGCAGCGCCTGCAGCTGGCACTACTCACTGATCAACCCATTTTCCGCGGCATTGCCCCGACTCTGGGTGTTGATTTTGTGTTAATTAAACGAGCGAGGGATTTTCCTTTTTGTAACTACACGAACCACATAATTAAATATAAGAAACATGTATTTAAATTGTGATATTACGATTGAAAAAGTTAGTAGAGCAAAAAGCCCTTGCCTTATTAACTGCTTATTAAGTTTATAATTTGTGATATGTTTACGGAAGCTTCCCTAAGAAGAGCATTCCCTCTTCGGCTTGGCCCACTTCTCATCTTTTTCTTTATATTAATATCGGTTTTCTTAATCTTTTAAATTGTTTGTGTTGTAGTTTTCATAATCGAGTTTGCGGTCCGCTTCGATATGAAATAATTTTTGCTTTCACTTTTAATGAATTGTTGTCGGCGGTTGGACGGCCCTCCTCCTCGCCCTCCCACCTCCTTCCCCTTTCGGGGTTTTTTTCTTTTAATTTTATTTTTTTTTATAAATTGCTATCGATTGGTGGACACGTGCAACATGCCAAGCCGCATGCCACAAATGCTTACCAAGTGAGCAGCCAAATAGCTAAAAAAAATATTCAAATAAATTGCACAGTTTACCAAGTGTTTTCTCGGTTTTCCTTTTCAGTAGTTTATGGTGCCAAAGTGGGCGTTTTTGTGGGGCTTTGCTGGGGCTTTTAATGGTCGCTCAGAATCCAAAGTTCACAAGAATTGTGCTCATTAGGTGCCATTAACGAAGGGCGAGACGTCTGGGGAACTTGGAACCATTAAAATATTAGTGCTCATAACAAAGGGGCGTGAATATTTGCACCTGAGAACGACGCCGGCAAAACACTTTGGGAAACTCCGCTGAAGCTAAACAGAACGTTCTTAATTAAAATAAAAAGAACTCCCTTCTATGCCAAACAAAAGACTCTGGACACGAACTTCCTTTGGGCATCCAAGGGCTTCGCTTCGTCGAAATATAACATATTTGCTTATTGGAGCAGTTCGCAAAGAGCAGGAAATCTCGAGCCATGATTGCCATCAGTCAACGGGCCATATGATTGATGAGCCTCCCTCCAACAATCCACTCACTTGTTTAGTTAGCTGTGTAAATTGACGTAATTTCTTGCAAATAGCTTTCACACAGCAAACAAAAAGCGGAGGAAATGTATTTTGACAAAAAAAAACAAAGCGGGCCAGTAGGTCGATCTTTAGTCATTACCGGTACAATTTGCGATTGTTCTTAGGCTTTGTGATCAGCGACTATTGGTGTAATCTGCGGGTTTCCTAAGATAGTGAAAGTCGTGATCATTGTTTCGGAAATAATTGGAAAAGGGAAAGAAAGAAATGAAATTATGTTGGTTAAGGTAATCGCAAGAAAATAAGGTTTAGTTCAGTTTACCTATTTTCTATCTACATATTTCATCTAGAGAAGGTTATAAATAAATGAAAATGTATTCAAGAATCTTGACTAAAAGCTGCCTCCATAATTTACAGCACGGCGAGATGATGGATCGGGATTGCGACGAGAAGTGCACCTGCAACCGCGGCGACTGGATGTGCGAGCCCCGTTGCCGTGGATTGAGCTATCCCCGCGGCAGCCAGCGCAGCATGGCCAATCCCAACTGCCGGGAGAAGATCGTGGAGGAGGATGAGTGCTGTCGGGTTATGGAGTGCAGCGAGCCGCTGCTAGAACCCACAGTGGTGGCCTCAGAGGCAACTGCACCGTCCACGGAAAAGTCCGCAGGCGACGCGGCTGCGGTTACAATGCAACCAGCTGATGACGAAGGTGAGTGGAGCTGAAGATGAGTTATATTTTTGTGGCTTTGCCGTAGTCGTAGGTAGCTTCCAGCCCATGCCCTATTCATGCCAATATCTGCTGGCCAAGCTTTCTAACATTTGCCTTGTTCTTTGTGCTTTTCATATCCCCATGTCCCATCCCGCTGCTCACGCCCATCGACCATTGCACCACAACCGCCACCACCACCACCTGCCACACATTGCAGCCACGCCCAAGCCGCGCACCGACTGCCACCACATGGGCAGCATCTACAAGTTCCGCGAGCGCCTGGAGATCGGCTGTGACCAGATCTGTCACTGCGCCGAGGGCGGCGTAATGGACTGCCGACCTCGCTGTCCGGAGAAAAACCACACGCGGGCGGATAAGTGCGTGTATGTGAAGGATCCCAAGGATGTATGCTGCCAGCTGGAACTGTGCGACGTCACCTTGGACGATCACGAGCAGCAGCCAACACCGGCACAGAGCAGCAACAACGAGGAGTCGGGGGAGCACAACATCTTCGCCTTCCAGGAGCAGGCTCGCGATGCTGGACACGCCACCGCCAGCTGCACGTTCAAGGGATCTGAATACGAGGTGGGCCAGCAGTTCCGCGACGGCTGCGACCAGCTGTGCCTCTGCAACGAGCAGGGAGTGCACTGCGCCAAGCTGGAGTGCCCCTCGAACTTCGGTTTGGACGTCCAGGATCCACACTGCATCCGCTGGGAGCCGGTGCCAGCAGACTTTAAGCCGTCGCCGCCCAACTGCTGTCCGGAGAGCATGCGGTGCGTGGACAACGGCACCTGCACCTACCAAGGAGTGCAGGTGGAGAACTGGTCGCCGATTCCGGCCAACCTGACAGGTAAGAGCGTGGCTCAATCACCTCCATCCGCTTCTCCCTCGATCACGGCTTCTACTTCCGACCAGGTTGCGACCAACATTGCTACTGCGAGAACGGTCGCGTGGAGTGCCGGGCGGCCTGTCCGCCAGTGCCAGCTCTGCCGCCCGCGGATCTGCCCTGCCATCCGGCGCTGGCCCGCCTGTTGCCCATTCCCGATGACGAGTGCTGCAAGCACTGGACCTGTGCTCCGCAATCGCCCAAGGCAGGAGCCGCTGGACAGGAGCAAGAGGAGGAGGCTACACAGTCCTCGATCCCAGTCAATGGTAAAAAGAGATGCATGTTCACTTAGTAATCCCCTTTCTTGGACATTGAATGCTATTTACATCCAATCGCTCCATTTGTCTGAGCTTCTTCACTACCAAAAACAGTTTTTAGTTCAATTTGTTTATTATTTTCTTTGCCTTTGTTTAATTTGCTTAATTGATTTGCTGCGCTTTTGCTTTGTTAACTTTGTTAAGTTATCTCTGATCTCACCGTCGCTCTTTTCTATCACTTTTTATGGCGCTGACATGCTATTTAATTTCGTTTTACTTTGTTTTTATTTTCTACGCTCATCACAACCAATTTCAATATTGTTATTCACGCTATGCATTTTGTAAATAATCAAACTACAAAACCAACAACCAACCAACCAACCAACCATCCAACATGCAACCGATAACAGAAACCACAACCACGACAGCGACAATAGCGACAAGTACAGCTGGCGGCAAAGTTCCGCCGATCAGGAAGGACGAGGACAAGAAGTCCTCTACGAGCGGCGGTGCCTTCTATCCCACCTTGGACGGCAAGCCGCCAAAGGCGATCGGAGGCCTGGGTATCTTTGAGAAGCCGGAAAAGACCGAAAAGGGGCACAAAAAGGTGCAGCATCAGCAACAGCAGCATCAGCAGGAGCAGCAGCAACATCAGAACGATGTCATATTCGATGGCGATCGGCCGGAGGAGCACGAAGGTCCTCTGCCACCGAACGGTGGCTTTTCGCCCTTCCCGTTCGGCCACCAGCATCCGCATCAGCAGCAACAGCAACACCTTGGACCCTATGGCTTCTACAATCCTGTGAAGCCCGTTTATGAGGACTACAATCCCTATGAGCCCTACGACATCAATCCCAATGGCACGCCCCAGGGCAAGCCGCCACCGGTGCCCACTAGTCAGTCGGATCTGTTCAACATATTGGGTGCCGATCAGCCAAATCATCCCGGCCATCCAGGGCATCCAGGCCACCCGGGTCCCCCGGGACCCCCTTTGATTCAGGGGCAGAAGGACAACCACAATCTGCACCAGCAAGTCAGAATAGAGCAGATACTGCAGCACCTGCAGCAAACGGTTCCTGGAGGACCACCTCCGCCTCCGCTGCACCAGCAGCCTCAGATTCCTACGCACCAGCAGCAGCAGCAGCAACACGCACAACAGCCTCAGGTGCCCGGTCACTATGTGCCCATAGTGCACAGTGGAGTGCCTCCGCCGCCGCCAGGTCATGGAATTGCCATTGTAGATGGACAGCCTGTGGCCTACGAGAGCTATCCCATTATACCGGGACTGGGCGTGCCACCATCCACGCTCCACCAGCCTCAGCAGCCACATCAGACGACAACGCAACAGCATCGGCAGCAGACCATCCTGCCCAGCTCCAGCACCACCTCCGGACTCTCGACGCAGGCCAGCGAGCACAGCCTGCACCAGAACCAGGACAAGCTGGCCAAGCAACAGCCGCAGCAGCAGCAGCAGCCAGGTTGATTTAACTACATATCCTAGATCTCTAGACCCCTAGATCTCCTCTACTCTGCTCAGCCCTCCAAGAACCACCACAGATACACTGCGACAGGTTTCTACTGTACTAACTGAGACCACACCAACAACAGACACACAACCAAAGCCCACAACAGACACACAACCAAAGCCCACAACAGACACAACTCACTAAGCACCCTACCTACACCCTCATTTGGCACACACACCATCCATCATTATCATGCTTGCAGCTAATCCGCAACTTGAGCGATTTCCAAACGAAATTCGTTAATAGATATCGGGGCACTAAATACTAAAACCGTACTAAACACTAAATAAACTAAACCTAAGCCAGAGATGGGCAAAAGATGATCACCGTGGGAAGATGGTGGCATTTAATGCGTTTATAAGCATGATTATATAAGCAAAAACCTAAAGAAAAACTTTAGTCATTAAAGATTTTCTAACTAAACAAGATTTAATATGATTTTCTGACCTTCAAAAGTAATTTATTTTTAGTTTTTGAATATAAAACCCCGAGCTTATAAACGTTAATGAATGACACCCAATATCTAACGCCAGATGGCCATCTATATTCCATTTCCCTATCAAAATTCAAACTAACTAAGAATCCTTCTTAAATTCCCCGTACTAGGAGCAGGCAATCTGCAGCCTGACATTGAGGTTCACACCCTGGAGGCCATCGATCCGCGCAGCATCCGCATTGTCTTCACCGTTCCCCAGGTCTATGTGAATCTCCATGGACGCGTGGAGCTGCGCTATACGAACGGACCCAGCAACGATACCACCACCTGGGAGCAGCAGATATTTGCTCCGCCCGAGGACCTGATTGCCACCTCACAGATGGAATTCGATCTACCTATGCTGGAACCGAACTCACTGTACAAGGTCAAGATCACCCTGATCCTGCGCGATCTGAACTCGCAGCCCACGAGCAGTGTTTACACCGTGAAGACGCCACCAGAGAGGACGATCACGCCGCCGCCTCCATTCACCGACTACAGGCCAGACTTCCAGGATATTTTCAAGAACGTTGAGGATCCCGACCTGACGGTAAGCGAGACGAATGCCTCATGGCTGCAGCTCACCTGGAAGAAGCTGGGAGATGAGCAAATGGAGTACGTTGACGGGGTGCAGCTACGCTACAAGGAGCTGACAGGCAAGATCTACTCTTCGTCGCCCCTGATCCATCGCACGCTCACCAGCTATACTATCCAAAACCTGCAACCGGATACTGGCTACGAGATCGGACTTTATTACATCCCCTTGGCCGGACACGGTGCGGAACTGCGGGCCGGACACATGATCAAAGTGCGAACGGCCCCGAAGATCGATGTCTACGGCTTTGATGTGACTGTTAATGTCACAAAGGTAAAGACCCAGAGCGTAGAGATCTCCTGGAATGGAGTTCCCTATCCGGAGGACAAGTTCGTACACATCTACCGGGCGATTTACCAGAGCGATGCCGGCAAGGAGGACTCCAGCGTCTTCAAGGTGGCCAAGCGGGACAGCACCACAGGCACCCTGATCATGGATCTCAAGCCGGGCACCAAGTATCGCCTGTGGTTGGAGATGTATCTGACGAATGGCAACACCAAGAAGAGCAACGTGGTCAATTTCATAACGAAACCAGGTGGCCCGGCCACACCCGGCAAGACTGGTAAGTACGGATGAGTGAGACTTGGCTTGTGGTTTTCAAATAAGATTTTTCTCTTTGAAGTCCGACAGTTTTTCGAAAGAATCATTCGGGGATTCAAGTTATTTGGTAAAGGAAGCTTACAAGAATGTAGATTAGTAACTGATCTCATTTAATTTAGAATCTATTTATGTAGTAGCATCATATTTGTTTACTTTCAAAGATTAGAAGTGTAGTTAGAGATAAAAAAAAAAACTTAGTTTCCTGTCGATACTAATTTTATTTATTTCATCAGGGAAACTCCTGACGGCGGGCACGGATCAACCCGTGGGCGACTACTACGGCCCCCTGGTTGTGGTTTCTGTGATTGCCGCTTTGGCGATCATGTCCACACTGGCCCTGCTTCTGATCATCACCAGGAGGCGAGTGCACCAAACGGCATCCATTACGCCACCCCGCAAGAGCGACGCGGCTTACGACAATCCCTCTTACAAGGTTGAGATCCAACAGGAGACTATGAGTGAGTTCAGTCTTCTATGAAACGCAAAAAAGTTCAAAAATTATAATGTAAAACTGTCTCAACTTTTCAGATCTCTAACTGACTCTCGATTCCCCTCCAAAAAACAACTAGTTTAAAGGCAGATTCTTGTAAATATTGAAAGAGATGGAAACGGAAGATAACTCAGTGTCAGTAAAGAAGTAATGAGAAGTAAAAAACCAGAATCAATCAGATTAGATCAGAAGGAAGAGATATAATATGTGTAACTTTCTGAAGCCGGCGCAAGATCAAAAACAAATTTTATTCAATTCGAAATGGCCGCCATGTTGTATGTAGTGGTTAAGTAATCTGAAAAGGAACACACATCTTTTGTTAAACAATTTGTGACTTGTGTAAATAGAGAGAGAGTGAGACAGAAGGTAGACATGAACACCCAATGGAAGGAAGAACTAATTGAGGAAAGCCCCACAACTGAATTTGGCCTCGCTCGCCATGGCGCACGGATTCTTCTAGCGATTTCGAAATGCATACGAGTTTAGTTAGTTTAACTTGTAAATTTTAGCTTTACACTTATCGTAATTAAAGGGCGCGTCTGCAATGCTATGTACGGATCTACCCAACAGCAGCAACAATAACATCGGCAATATTTGGCTCAAAACGATGCGTTCTTCAATTAACAGTCCATAAATATTTAAATTAGTTTGTAAAACGTACAGAGATATATGTATGCATATGTATTATGTATGTATGTATGTATGGATAAATAAAGAAAAAAATAAAACATTTAAAAACAAGAAAATAACACGCTTTTATTTGATTTAATTTGGAATATATTCAACAACAAAGCTATACACGAAATGTGAGAAGCATGCAATTCGGCAATTGTATATATTGTTTCGACAACAACGAGTTCCCAATCAGTAGTTTCCCCAGTACAAATTTATCAAATGCAGGTTTCCATGTACCAGGCGCGCAGAACGCAGCAGGCGGATGATTAGCTCAGTGTAAACCAATTTTGTAACTGTTTAATGCTCTCGCGAGAGCGGCTCTCCTTACATTTGTTGGCCATTCATACACTCGCCAGAAAGAGAGCAAACAATCTACTGACGTCACAGCATAGTTAATAGCATCGTCGCTCTACTGCTCTTTGTTCGCCTGTTACACGAAACGTAAGCAGCGGGCAATTGTTTGCATTTTCTCTAGTATATCCAGCGACCACGCTGCCGAAACCGTAGACTCAAACCAGGGTTAATCGATAACTGTCTTAGCCGTGGTTTCAAACCACGGTTTGAAGCTCGACTATCTATGGAAGCGATAACCACGGTTTGAAGCACGACTATCTATGGAAGCGATAACTTCTCTAATCGATAACTTTCTTCACCGTGGACTCAAACCACAGTTTGAAACATGACTATTATACAACGAAAACTGTTATATAACGTCCGCAACTGTTATATTTATGCAGAGTAGATTCCACTTTCTGCTGCCTTCTGGTCGCCTGGTGCATCACCCCAGGTATTTGGTAAATTTGTACTGGAAATCTTACATTTCCTGTGACTGGCAAACAGCAGCGATGCACCAATGATCGGTGATCAAAGAGAGCAGCATTAAGCTGTTTTAAATTCTGGTTTGCTAAATACCCTGACAAAAGTCCACATTTAAAAAAAAATATATTTTATTTAAGTTTTCGTTTTCTCTTTTTTTTTGTTTAGGCTTTTACCTACATATATATTTCTTTGTACAACATTAACTATTTACTCGTCGTAGGTGACTTGCGCCCAATAAAAAGTTAGCTTTCGGTTCGGGCTTCGATTTCAGTTTCGTTTTCTTTCAATTACCATTTCCACTTTATTTAATTTAATTGTTTTTATTTGTTTTCTTTGCTTGCAGCACCAACAATATCGATATCTATGTGGTAATAGATACATGTATATACAAAATGCACAACTAGATTTCGCTTTTCTGAATTCAAAATTCAAATGTTTCGTACACTAAATGCTAAGGTTCTGATTTACTCGTGTATGTGTAGTTATAATCGAAGTTATTGTAGATCAAGGAGGAAAAAATATTGAAATATCTTTTCGCATTTGGCGTGAACAAATCTTTGAGTTTGTTTCTCATTAAGAAGTTATTGTACAAGTAAGATTTAAGTAAATTTTTCGGTGTAAATTTACATATTTTGCTTGATCATCTCTTTTTTTGTATTTCACTTTGTTTTCTTTTTTTTTTATGGTAAAAGTAATCACGTTTTAGCCTCCTTCATTTGACATTAAGTTGGTTGTGTTGCTTGTTTGCTTTGGGCAAGGCAGGAGCAGGACTTGCCGGACTTGGGAGCTGCTTACTTGGTGCTGGCTGTGCTGATGCTGGCAGCGGTCTCGCTGTTGCTGCACTGCTCGATGACGCTGTTTCCCTCCGCCTCACTGCTGGTGGTGGTGGAGGAGCTGCTATCTTCATCTTCTTCGTCGTCATCATCATCATCGGCCTCATCCTCGTCCTCATCGTCATCATCGTCTTCATCCTCCTCGTCATCCTCGTACACAATTTCATTCTCGATCAGCCGCATGTCCATATCCGTGCTATCGAAGGAGTCGTTTATGACACTGTCATCATCAGTCGTTACCCATTCCTCCTGCCCCGATGCATCGGTCTCCACATCCATCTCATCATCGCCGTGTCCCGGCTGTTGCGGTGAGGATCCCTCGCTGCCCGCCTCAATGCGCATCTCCTGCATCAGCTCCTTAAACAACTCAGTCTCTATATCGCTGATTCCCAGTCCCAAGTGTCTTTTGCTTACGTCCATCAGCACATTCTTAAGGTTGCGGGCCAGCAGGCGCAGGTGCTCGTCGCTGCAGGCGCTCGGACTGGTCACATACCGGATGTAGTCCTCCAAGTAGAAGGTATTAAAGTTATCACGAGACGACTCTCCGTCGGTAATCTGCTGGTGCGTGAGCAGCAGCTGGTTGATCAACCAGTTGCGTCCGCCCTTCAGGACTTCAATGGCATCCCGTACACAGTGACGACCCAGATCGAAGTTGCGGTACAGCGGGTAGGTGATTACGCGCCGCAAAAAGGCCACCAGCACATCCTTGTAATTATCAAACTGCTCGAAGTAGGAATACAGCGGGCACAAGATGCTGCGCGTCCAGCCCGACTCGCAAGTCGGCTCGTTGTTGGTCGTTCGCACATCGTAGCATATAGCCAGCAGGATACTAATAAGTCCGCAGTCAATCTCGTTCTGCTGCAGGCTGTCCCACGGCTGCTGCTGTTGCTGCTCGGGTGCTGCCTGTCCTCGGCTGATGTTATGCAGAAGATGCGCCTGCTCCTGCGTCATGGAAGTCTCAAATATTTTGGGCTTGAAGCGCAGAGGATTCTGGTGACCGGACGGAACCTGTAACTCTACAAAGTTCATTTTGTACTGCTCGCGCGAAAAGCGCTTCATTTCGTCTATTAGGCGTTCCTGGCGACGCTGGATTGGACTGGTGCGCTGTGGCTCGGGCACTCGGCAGGTGGCCTTATTCAGCTGGGATAAAACGTGGGTATTACATATACTCGGAAGTGGGAACGCAAAACACTCTTAGCTCACCTCACTGCTGGTTAGCGGACTTGTGTATTTGCTGGCGTAACCGTAACCGAAGTGGTTGGTCAGCTGGTAGGTGCGCTCGTGGTCATCGAGCTGCAATTGGCACTGATCGGTGATGCGTTTAAGCTTCCATTCCTGGACCATCGGCTCCTTCTCCGGCATCCGGGCGGCACTGACGTCGGCCAGCGTTGGCATGTGCATGAAGGTGGCAATATACTCCTTGCGCACGGTCTTTGGCTTGGCAGTATCGCCGCCGCCCGCTCCTAGCTGGGAGCCCGCTGTAAGGGGCAGGCAGCGCAGGCAGATCTTGTAGTAGTTTTCAGCTGTGTTGTACTTTATCGTCAGTGTCTTCAGCTCGCGTAAGTCGAAGGAGCGGCGGCTGTGGAATCTGTTGCAAGGGAAAGAATGTAATGCGAAATGCGTAATGATATTGCTGAAGTTCCCCCTCGTGTAGGAGTGCCATACTGGTGGCGGCAGTGACTCACTTGTATAGCTTGACGTCTGCGTAGAAGTACAGATCGTTCGAGTCCACGAATATATCGCAGTTTCTTATGCGATCCACATGCAGGGCCTCTGCTCCTGTCCCCTCTCCAGGTCCCTTGCCATGACCCTCGACTCCAGAGGAAGAGGAAGCAGCAGCTGTTGTTGGCTGAGCCGATTTCAATGGCTGATCACGGGCTGGCTGGCGATGGATCAACAGGGTGCAAGCGTTCTCCAGATAACTGTGCGTAATCTGTCCATTCAACATCTTACAAATTTATTACGTGCTTACTGGATTCTGCTAACTACTGCTTTTAAGAGTAATTTTATTTATTTTAATGACCAGTCTGACCGTTTGTTCGAAACTACAAAAATGACAGAACAGCCAGAATGGTGTGTTCGTCAAGTTAGCGTCGAAGGCAAATGCTTAGTTTTTACTTTTTAAATGTTTTCTCCGTTAAATGAAATAATCCAACAAAATTTAAAATAAATGCACATTAAATTTAGGGAAATAATAAAACTTTAAGAACTTTTCGGAATATGCCAATAATTATGAAAAACGTTGGGGGCTCCAAATTCAGAATAGGAACTGTACACCTTTGAATTTAAAGTATAATTATGTACATAAAAATTTATAAAATTTGTACACAAAATAAGTAACTATTTTTATGAATCATTTAAAAGGAAATGGCTTTGTAAGCAGTTAATAAATTTTGAAATTTAATAATTTTCTTAAGTTAATTGGCATTTAAAATAATTAGGCGGTGGAGGTAAGATGTTATTAGCCTTTAACACTTTGAAAACAACAATATTTGCAGTAATTTATTTAAAATTTAGACTACAGACGTATAACTAAGCCAAAATAGCTTCAATTTTAATTCGGACAATGGTTTTGAGTTGGTTTCTATAAGGCTAATACATCTTGATGTGCAGATACATCACGTTCTCTTCAGAGTCACGTTTTAATTTAAGGTTAACATGGAATTGGGCCAATTAAAGTTTGTCATTTTCCCCATTTTGTGGATATAATCTTAATTTTAATGGTTGTCGTTCAAAATAAATTGACGCAGTCAACGCCTTCTCAATTTTATATGATTGGAATATGTTCTAGTTGCATCACTATTATACAATCTTTGATGCTCATAGAAAACTTTATGATATAATTCCATCCATAAATAAATAATATTCTAATAAACATAATACAAAAATAAAAAACATACAGTTTTCTTAAATGGGGGTTTGGTTTGGTCAATTTTACAGGATGAAAGGTGGATAAACAAAATAATATAATAAGAACTGCTTCGAGCCGGCGACGCGTGTCACTCAAGTCCGCCCATGCTCAGATCCAGCCTGATCAAACCCCATTATCTATCCAAATTGCTCTCCGTTGGAGGCGGTGTACTGCTGCTATAGCATCATCATTATCATCTCGTTGACCCACCATTGTCATCCCGCTGATACCCAAATAAACAAGTGCACTTTATGTTTACTTGAATGTTTTTAATACACATCTATCCGTGATTGTGTGTGGGTTGAGGTGAGCAATACGGTTCCTATTCACATACATATATGTATGAATATATATTTTGTAGCTGTGCTGGTTTTCTATTGTTCAGAGCCGGGCTTCGAGCTCTCCCGTATATAAAGGTAATCAATCTCGCAGTCGAGAATTCAGTTCAGTTCTAACGCGACTCGAAGCCGGTTTTTTGCGATACATACTCTAAAGTGTTATTATTCCATTTGTGATTTCGTGGAAATTTCGTTTGCCATTCAAAATGCGTTTCGCTCTGTTTGCCTTTCTAGGTAAATAACTTACACGTTTTAGTGCCTTCAAAATAAATACAAAGTTTCCAATTTATGCATAACAGATTACATTTTAAATTTCAAGTTTGCAGCTCAAAAAATTTAATCAAAACATATTGCTTATATTATTTAAAACAAAATATACATACATATGTACTTATAGGACGAGAATTTATATATTATTATTATACATTAAATTCATATAAAAACTGTTAAGCTACTAATAAATCTAAAAAGCTTTTTAATTGTTTTTCACAACATTAACAGACATTCAGTGCATTAAATTTGTAATGATCTCACTGACATAATTACCTACTGCCCCCTAAATAATATTTAATGGGATTTATATTTACATTAAATTGGACTTTAAGAACCAATTATCAAATTTCTTAAAATGTTTTCCAGCCTTGTGCCTGTTGGCCTTGGCCTTGGCGTCTCCGGCCAAGGACAACAAGAAGCCGGCAGTCAACGCATGCCAGAAGGACTGCGGTGAGGCCTACGAGCCGCTCTGTGCCAGAGCCAAGAACAGCAGCAAGGAGCGACTCATCACCTTTGGCAGCCCGTGCGTAATGGCCAACTACAACTGCCAACACGCCGACGATCGTAAGTAGTGCTTTATATATTAATTATACAACATTATTTAATATATTTGCATTTGCAGCATTCGAGCAGAAGGCCAAGGGCGAGTGCGGCGGCGGAGTGAGCGTCCGTCTCTCTTAAGAACCAAAGAAAAGTCCCTATAAGCTTGTATTTGCAATTAAACATATTTCTCGAAATGGTGCAATAAAATATACGCATGTTTTTTTATTCCAACGGGAACGCTTTATTTAATTATCGGCGAAGGAAGCGTTTATTTTGCATAACAGAACAGATAATTTAATTTCGCTCTTGGGACTAGGTAGTTCCCCTTTAAAATACACACACGTGGACATTCATTCACACTCAAGGTCAGTTCCAGCTATCCGTTTCAGTTTAAATCAATGTCGTATCCTATTTACTCTTCATGCACTTATCAGCAGTCAATCACGCGGTCAATCTGCAATTGAAATCAATCAAATAAATAATCAGTTCATTAAAGGTGCTTCAAGTTCAAGTGAAATGGGTTGAGAGAGAGACCTTGGAACAAAACCATTAAAGCTATATTGTAAGAAGCAATAAATTAAAAACTAAACTTTAGGCTTCTCCATTTTACATAGACTCGACTCCATTTATTATAGTTTCTCCCAACCCAGCATTCACTGTGCTCACAGATAATTGACTCACCACTCACAGAGCTCTAGCGTATAATCGCATACTACGACTTGATGCCAAGTGTTCTACATAGTATATGGTATTGTTTGTATATTGTATTGTATTGTGTTGATTATTATAGTTTTTTATTAGTCGCTCCACTACATACACAGATTCTGTTTCCACACACACAGACACACCGCTTAGTTGGCCGCCTTCTTCTGCTGCTTGACCTTGTAATCGGCCAGAGCAGCCTTGATGGCATCCTCGGCCAGCATCGAGCAGTGCAGCTTCACGGGGGGCAAACGCAGCTCCTTGGCAATATCCGTGTTCTTTAGCTTGCCGGCCTCATCGATGGATTTTCCCTTGACCCACTCGGTGGCCAGGGAGCTGCTGGCGATGGCCGAGCCACAGCCAAAGGTCTTGAACTTGGCGTCTACAATCTTGCCGTTCTCATCTACTTTGATCTGTAATTTCATCACATCGCCGCAGGCGGGTGCTCCAACCAGTCCAGTGCCAACAGTGGTGTCCTTCTTGTCCAGCGATCCCACGTTGCGCGGGTTTTCGTAGTGTTCAACGACCTGTCGTCAGCGACAAAAAGAATAACAACAAAAGTCGGTTAGTCACGGGAGATTCCTTATCTGCCTTATCGCTTTGCGTGCCGCCTGAAACGCTGTCTATGAAAACGACAACAAAGTGCGGTCTTAACTATAGTATAAGGCTTCTAGATATTACGAAAGAACCTTCCGCGCGGCAATTTGTAAATGGGGCGATAAACTTACATTCTCATGATATAGGGCCACTGGCACGCTCTGAACACGCTTCAGCTGCGAGCGCAGCAATCGGGATGAGTTGCGAACCAAAGACATCTTCACTGGCAATTGCAATTTAAGTCAATCAATGCAAGTACGAGTATTGTTGTGAAACTCGAAGGAAATGAAAACAAAAGATGAGAGAATATGTCGGCGTGACGTCCGAGCTATCGGAATATCGATAGTAGCGGACTGCGGCCAGCGTAGGAATCCGAGGCAAGACGCATATGGTCACACGCTTTGATGAACATGCTGTTACGCGGCACGGGTTTAGAGGGTTTTTGACTATCAATTGATAGGTTTTAAGGCTTTTCTTAGGTTTTTCAACGGTTTTCCCCTGAAATTGGATATGCTGCCACTGATTTCAGTCGATACAAGGAGCGCGAAAAAACACGGAAAAGGAAAAACTTTCCATAAAAAGTATGGCAACGCCAAATGTTTCGGGGGTCTTGAGACTATATTTGCGTCTCGAGGGAATCAGTCGATTTTTCCGGGACATGCGCCAGAGAGTTTTGCAACCGAGTGTTATGGGCTGTGATCAGTGAAACATGGAGTGGGGCTCGGGAAACGTTTAAAACTGACAGTTTTATATGAAATAGTATGGCAACGCCAACGGTCTCGAGTGTTGGTTAGCTATTTTAGTGTGACTAGTTGCCGCGTAGTCAGAATTCCGCTGGCTTTTCTGGCGTATCTTAGAGAGTTTTGACAATATGAACGGAAAATCTGGTGGACACACTGCTATCGTCTTATTGCTATCTTGTATTTAAATTATCCAATTTATATTGCCAACTTCCTGGTTTTACTTTAAGCAGACTATGCGTTTTTGAAATATATTTCGGAAATCAATATTGCCCACAACCCAACCATGACCTCACGGAAACGAAGCGGCAGCGGCTCCACCAAGCGACCCAAGGAGAAGGTTTGTGACGGAGGCTCCACCCACCGTGATTGTGCATCGTTAATGGTTTATTGGAATTTTACGGCAGGTGGTCTACATATACGAGCTGCTGTGCCGCGGCGAGGATCCCAGCAGCGAGAGCCCGGAGTTCTGGAACGAGTTCTTCCTGCTGCAGCCGAATTTCGAGGCGCTGGAAAATGAAATAGGGAAACTGAACATCGAACAGCTGCAGGTGGTAAAGCCCAATCTGAACACACTCTTCCAGAGATGCATCGAAATGCTGGACACGGGTAGATCAGCTGACGTCAATATACATACCACAATCCACCTATATTCCCTAATTTCCCCCAGAAGATCATCCCAAGCGCCTGTGCAACAGCCTGCAGACCCTGTGCTCTCTTTTCTACGGGATCTTCAAGAAATCTAACTCGGATCCCTCGATTAATATCCTCAACGAAATCTTTGGCCACGAAAAGATGGACGAGTGGCTAAAGCTACTAATGCAGTACTGCAATCGCATTTTACTAGGCGACGTGCCGGAGAATGCCCGTTTTATGTGCCTGAAACTGCTGCAAGTCCTGGTCACGGGCACGGACAATGTCAATCAGAACTCTCTCTTCGAGCACCTGATGATGCACAGCATGTTCGATGCCTTCGTACGGCTGCTCAGCGATCCTACGTTCCGCACTCAGCATGGCCACGACATCGTCATCCTACTTACCATCTTGGTGAACTATCGCAAGCATGAGGCCACCAATCCGTACGTGGTGCAGCTCTCCATACTGGCGGATGAACTGGCCCTGAATGGGTATGTAGAGTGTGACGCCACTATTGTAGATAACTCGCCACACTCTGCCCTCTTATCTTAATGCGATAATAACCAAAACTTTATCATAATTCCAGCTACGGACAAATGATATCGCAGTCACTCATCGACTTCTGTCGCCAGTACATTCAGAGCCTAAACAATGTGCAGTCCTCCTCTTGGTTTTCCTCCCTCTCGAATATTGTGGGAAATATGTTCGTATCGGACGAGGGATGCGAACGAGTGCAGCAGATCAAGGCCAACAATGGACTCCTTCTGGCTCTGTACGAGGCTGTGCATCTGAATAGGAACTTTATTACGACTCTGGCCCACACACAGGCCGAGTCCAGTGCACCGCCATCGCCCAGTAACACCTTGAGTCTGGCGCAACCCGTTCCGGATTTGTCCAATGCTCCCATAATCGATATCACGCAGTATCCGACGAATCTGCTGGTGGCCGTCTTTCAATACTGCTCCATTGTGATGCAGGACAATAAGAACGAGTCGAGCATTGCCAACCTGAAGCTGTGCTTCCTCATCCTCACCTGCATTTCAGAGGATCAGTATGCCAACTCGATGATGCACGACAGCAACCTGACTTTCAAGGTGATGCTGCACCGAGCGCAGATGCGACATCGCAAGTTGAATGTGGATCGAGTGGGCAAGTCGCAGCCCTTGGCTGCCACTCTGCTGGACCTTCTGGTGGAGTTTATTGTCTCCCATTTGATGAAGAAGTTCCCCATGGAGCTGTATCTGCTGTGCATCGGTGTGATCCACCGGATTCTTTGCTACCAGAAGCGATGTCGCGTGCGACTGAACTACCCATGGAAGGAACTCTGGTCAGCGCTTATTGGGCTGCTGCGTTTCTTGGTCAACCAGGAGCAGACCCTGGTGAAGAAGTGCAACATCTTTCATCTGTCGCTGCAAGTGGTGAATATATTTAACCTGTTTATCACGTACGGCGACACATTCCTGGCCACCACGAATAGCTACGATGAGCTCTACTACGAGTTGAACCGCGAGGAGAAGGTCTTCACGGAAATACATGCAATGGGTAAGGAGTATATGGCTTTTCTATCTTGGAAAACTTACATTTATCCCTTTGAATTATAGTTCTTCGCTATACAACGATGCCCGAGTGCGAGTACAAGGACGATGTGATAAAGCTGCTGAATGCCCTAGTGAATATCCTGGCCATCGTTAAGCATTTCCAGAACAAGATTAAGGAATGGCTGGCCGAGCAGGGCCTGTCTACACCCACGGAGGATCAAATACTCGATGTGGTGCGCAAGAACTATGATTTGACACTCAAGCTGCAGGATTCCCTGGACCAGTATGAGCGTTATGCGGAGACGCCGTTGCACACCAATTTTTTTAAGCTCATGGTACGCGATGTAGTCAACGATACACGTAAGCACATCTACGGATATGTGAAGGAGGCCGTATCGGTTATACCAGACCAGGAAGTGCTTCTCACCGCCTCGATTACCTCCGGCTCGGTGGGAGCACCCTCACCGGCACCAGCAGCCGCGGCTGTCACTACTCCGACAGCCACGCCTGCCACGTAGGGAATTGACTTCGACAGGCGAACATCAGACTGTTTAAATGTTTCCTTTGCTTAGTTTTATAATTGTATTTTAATTAATCAAATCTCTAGAAGCCCAACCTCGATGTAATCTGTAAGATTTAAAGTGCTTTGCGAGTCTTTGTTAGCTTTCGTTGTGAAGCAATGCACTTGAAACATATACATAAACATATATATTCTGTGCAAGTTTTTTACATACGTATACAAACAAATAAATATGGTGTATATAAAACAAGCAGAAATCCTTTATTATTATTACTTAAATTGACAAAAGATGGTAATTAAAATGTGGAAGGAGGGTCTGATTAGAAATGAAATTGCAGATTATCTTCTTTACGCCGAAAAAGAACTAAAAAAAAACTCCTTTACTTTACCTTTAAAGAGCTGTATATGTTACAGAATCTCAGACCTTTCTGTGGTCGTTTTGGTTAGTTTTTTTGTACCCCACAAGGTGCAAATATATTATAGCTGAGTGTCAACCGAGAGGAAGGCATCTCCGCTCTATAAATATATATATAAGTATATATATTCTTGATCAACCCGCGATTCGATTTAGCCATGTCCTTCTGTTTACTCCACTGCAGCTTTCTAACTTGTTAAAGCTGCTTCTGTAATTTCACTTACCTTTTGTTAAGTTCTCGTCTTTTCAATCATTAAAAGACTTGGTTTTTCTAGTAATCCCCTTGCAAAGAACATATTTTCTCTGGAAAAATGAGATAATCTCAAAAGTAATGTACATATACTTCGTATTTATTATTGTTGCTCTTTTATTTAATCCCAAGCTATCCACGTGTGTATATTTCTTTAATACAAAAATGCGTATAAATAGTACATTAGGTTTTCTTTTTCTGGTTATACAGGCGCTTGTATAGATCCTAAAGATATCGCTATGATTTATATAGATATAGATTTATGGTATATGTATAACGTTTGCATGCAATATTTGCATGCAACTAACAATTTGAATGCAATTGTAATGGTTCATGGGTCGAAACAATATACGAATAGCTTAGTAAATGTCAAATAAATCATTTAAAATGTGTTAAAATTATGTAAATATATCAAATAGAGTACAGTAATTGGTTGCATTAAAATATACAGAATGATTTTTAAAGAAACTTATATCCTAGTCTCGCTTTTTACAAATATCCTTTGCATTCGATTGATAGGTTTCTAGGTCAATAATAATATATGTATGTAGTTCAAAGGCAGAGCCAAACGATCACTCAAAGGCACAATCAACAGACAATATTGGATTAAATTAATTATTAATTATTACATTATAAGCAATGCCTAGTTTCTTTATCTCTTTTCTGAGTTCGGTTCGCTCGCCCTGGAAATGCGACCTTAAAATAATATTATGGATCTATTTACAATTGCGTTTTGTCGTTCGAGTTTAAGTTTATGGTTGAGCGGTGCTGCTGTGCTGCTGATTAGAAGTGGTCCACCTTCACGGAGACCGTGTGGGCGGCCGCGTTGCTGGGCAGATCAATGTTGTCCCACTCGGTGTGCAGGTTCTTCTCGCTATCGGTCGCCTTGAGGGCCAGTCCCAGCGACGCAGTCCGTCCGGCGCAGTGCGGTATGTTGAGTGTAACCGGCACCAGGAACTCAAGGCCCTGCGGCCCGCACATCACCAGCGGTGATAGCATTGTCTCACCTGCGATTACCAATGGTAAATAATGATTATTTAAGAGATTGATGATGTTTCTTTGGGTTGTGTTCAAAATTTAAACTTTAAATGCAATTTAATTTGTGTTTAATATGGTGTATAAATTGAATAAAGTCATACGGGAAGTGTAAGTGGGAAGAGAGACATAGAAATCATAGGAAAATATATACAGGGATGTCACAGAAATTGCTGTGGATTTCAAATTCCTTGAATGTCGCAACTTACAAAAGAAAGAAGTTTACATTGACTTCTGGTCATTGAATATTTCAATGCATAGTACTCTAAGATACCTTTTAAATTATTTTTAAATGCATAGCAATTTCTGTGGCATCCGTGTTAAAGTTTGGTTGGTGTTTAAGAAAGTTTAAAAAAAAAAAGGTAAATAGAACAGAGCAGTAAAGGAGTTTTATTATAAATAAATAATTTGTTGATAAATCAGAATATATTCCTAAAAGATAACAAGTAATTGAATTGTTTATAAAATAATACAGAGAGTTAAATATTGGAAATCAAAGTGTAAAAGGATAGACACATTAATAGAGATTTAATTTAATGAATATGGATATTACATGCAGAAAGCAAACACATACAGGTTAGTGAAACACCAAAGACTACTCGGGATTAATGACACAAACTAAGTTAAATAACCATCCACCACTTTGTAAAGATAATACGCATAAAAATGAAAATTAAACAAAATAACGCTGCTATCCAAATCAAAAATCAGGTACGGAAGACACGTGTGCGGGTTGCTTTAGTTTCTTGCAAGAGGCTTGTGGTAGTGGCTGTGTGTTTTTTCTTATTTTTGGTGGATGGATACAATACGGAGGAGAGTGTGTGTTGTTTTTTAGTTAGACCAACCATTTTCCATGTCCAGCGGGGGACCCCCGACCGCCTGTCCCATTCGCGGATCGCTGACGGTGAAGTAGATCTCCTGCCGCACTCCGGCCGGAATGGCGCCGGGCGGGATTTGCAGGGAAACGTTCCACATCTTGTCCGAAAGCGTGCCGCCATTGGAGTCGAAAACTCCCCGCGAAGTGCTGGGCTCACGGGGTAACGTGGGGAAGGGGCCATTGGCCGGAGGAGCATTCTGGTTTACAGGCCCGGCGATGGGCAGGGACATGCTGCTGCTAAACGGTGTGCTGGTTGCATTGGGAGGACCCACAGGCAGGCTGGCCTGCGATGTGTATTGCGTTTCGATGGAGGTGCAACTGTCGCCGATGGGAGAGCTGGGAGGCGGAGCCGTTCGCTTCAGGATATTCGAGATGTGGAAAGGTGCTCTGCCGGATCGAGGGGTTGGCGGCTGCTGAACAGGAGCTGGGGGTGGCGCCAGCGGAGATACTTGATCTTCTGCCTCAAAGACATCGTCATTCGACACATTCTGCGTCTCACTGGACTGGAGCATGCCCTCGTTGTGCTGATTAATTTCTATGGCCGTGGCCTGCTCCGTTTGCTCTGCTGAGGTTTCAGCTTGGTCCTCCAGATCCTCATCTTCTAACTCCTCCTGAACTAGAGGAGCCCTTGCCGGATTCTCAATGACCGTATCCGAGGACTTCTGCAGATCCGAGCGACTTAGTGTTGAGTCCTCGCCCTGCTCCTCCGGCTGAGCATTGATCTCCACCTGAACCTGCTCGGTCTTGCCCTCTTTCTCCTTTTTCTCGTCGGTCTCGTTCTCGCGCGACTGAAGGATACTCTCCTCGCGGGACTCGTAGATGGGCGCCGGCCTGCCCATGTCCCGTTTGGACACATATATCGGCTCCGCCATGCTGTCCAGAGCCTCCCGCCTCGTCTGGTATATCTGATCCCTTAGCTGGGCCCTTGTCTTCAGAGCACCTTCCTTGGCCTCCCGTCGGCTCTGGTAAATGGCCTCCGGATTGGAGGCCTCCGACTGGCTGCTGCTGCTCTGCGGGCTAAACTCCCTCTCCATGTCGCGCTTGCCCTGACTAATCCTCTCCTGCATTTCGCGCTTCGACTGGTATAGATGATTTCTCTGCATCTCCCGCTGCATTTCGCGACGCGATTGGTAGAGCGGTTCGTCCTCCGTCTGCTCGTTGGCAGCTCCCGGATAGAATCGCCGGCGGGTCATCACCTCGGAATTGGGCGCCCTCCTCTGATCGGGCAGCATGTAGGCGCCGTTACGCGTCTGGTAGATATCCTGGGGATCGTGCTCGTAGCCGGGACTGACCATGGGTCTCCGAGGCGGTCCACCCTGGTTTCCCCCACGATCCGCCGTGGTGGTGCTGTGGCGGCGCACAATCCTCCTTCCATTCCGGCCACCACCAGCAGCTGCTGCAGCTGCCTCCGCCTGACGCCGCTCGAGATCAATGCAAGCTCGGTTCGCATAGAGATCGTACTGATCGTACCCGTATCCATTGTCCTGGGGATGCGGCATACGCGGCACCGTGTTGCCTATATTGCCGTAAATATCCTCACCCTCCAGGTTCTGGTAGGTGCTATTCATCATCTCCTGCTGCTGCTGATGTTGGTGCGGTGGATAGTGACCGCCTCCGCCGCCTCGCTGGTAGTAGACTTCCTGTGGATGTGGCGGCATCAGGCCATGCTGGCGCTCCTCAAAGCCAGCCGGATAGGTGGGATACTCGTCCGGGTAGTAGGGCCTTTGGACGCCACGCTCAAGCATCGATTGCTGGCGACGCAGTCCCTTCGGCTTTCGCTCCGGCTCCACCATGCTGTTCATCCGCCTCAGGGGCCGAGTGCTCTTCATCAGCGCATTCTTGAGGGCGGCCAGCGGGCTCTTCAGCACCGACTTCTTCTTTTTGTGCGGTGGCAGTGGCGGTGGCGCCACCTCCATGCCATGTTCATCGTAATACTGATGGTATTCCTGTGCGGCATACTGCTGCCGGGGCTGACTGTGACCCCTGGCGGTGCCATAGTGGCCATAATAGTTGGGATCTTGAGCGGCCGGCGGACGCTCGTGGGGATAACGGGGAGCCGAACGGGAGCGGTGCATGTGGTGTCCTTGGACAGGATGATTCGAGGGCGGCGGCATGGCGTAGTATTCGTCGTAACGCTCATCGTACGGCTCCATCTCGCTAAAGGGTTGTTATGTGATTCGGGTTAGCAAGGGATCTGAATCTGTAATCTGCTATTTCAGGGATCTGAACTCCAAGGAGTTGAGTTACTTGAGGAGTGGATTCTGATTGGTTGACTATCACGACTTCGTTTAAAGATCAAGAAGACCATAAAAGATCCATAAAGTCTAATTTCTCTTATGATCTTTAAAACTTTGAATATTAAATATAACCTTGTCTCGAAAACGCAATTTATTCCTGCAAAACATTCGCTAAAGACACACAAGCGCATATTTCAAATAACTATATAGGTTTTGTCTGTATGAGATACTTTGCAAATTAACCAAAACTGTAGAGAAAAGTAAGTACCAATTACCATTAAGTATTTTGTGGTTAGTCATTATTATTTGTTGTTTTGTTGAATTTACCCAAAACCGTAGTTAGATTCAAGTTGAACTTTCAAATACCCGAGAAGTGTATCGAGAGTTAAGTTAAAGGTAAAACGATCAGCCGAAAGCCGGATCATAAAACGTATAAGTAAGTAGTACGAGTTTGAGTTCAAGAGTATAGAAAATATATCTGTACTTTACTTATTAAATAGCAAGTAGAAGTTAACCCGAAAAATGTTTTATTTTCGTTCTTTGATTTTGTTTCTTTTTTATGTGCGTGAAGCGCTCATCTTTGTACAATTGTTTTGTTGTCAATTTTGTTAAGCTTTAATGGTTGGTTAATAATTTTGGTTATTGCAAAATACAATAATAATTATTTAATTTATGTAATATATGCGATTTTTCGTTTTCGTTGTTGTGCGTTTTTTCGTGAAGATTTTGCATCGAATAATTTGTAATGACCAGCAACCGTATGAAAGTATGAATAGAGATATTGGCATAATGATTGATTGATTGACTGATTGTTTGGCTGACTGATTGATTGACTGAATGGTTGGCCGATTGTTGTAAGTTATAAAAATGGCATTTAACAAGAATATAAAACATTTTTCGTTAACACAAATGTTGAAAATTGAGAGAGGAGGGGTTCAAGAAGAATTCTGTATGTTTTTTTGTGTGTTTTCTTATTTTTTTTGTTTTGTTTATTTGGGAGAAAGATCTCCTCTTGGCGGGGCAATGGATCTATCAGGGGTTGGGATAATGGCAGGGGAACTACAAGTATCTGGCGTGGACTCACCTCATGTTGTGATGGTGCCCAGCGGCAGCTCCGATTTGCGGTTTACGATAGAGCTCGAAGGCCGAGCCCCGCTGCTCCCGACTCCCGGCCAGATCCAAGGCATGGCGCTCGGGTGTGTGCGGCGGTAGGTTTCCTATTATTATAATAATTATTATATTGTATTAAGATTAAATTAAAGTAGCATTAATTCTAAGGATTACCCACCTATTGGCGGTGGCATGCCGCGATGTGGTGCTATGTAGGGTCCCGTCCCACTGCCTCCGTTATAGTGATGACTGTTGCCGTTGTAGCCATTTGCTGGCGGATACGGCTGTGGAGGCGGTGCCTGTCCATAGTTACCGTTGGAGCCGTAGGTGGGCTGCTGCTGCTGGGGCGTTTGTTGCATGTGCCCGTTGCTGGGTGATCCGGGAGTAACCTGCTGGCCATAGTGGTGATGGGAGGGCGTTGGCGGATAGTAAAAACCATTGGGGGAACGTGGCGAACCAGAGTCCTAAAAGGGAAGTTACCAGATTAGCTTAGGTTTCAAAAACAATCTAAAGCATAGGTGCTCACACAACGGCCCCGCATAACCTGAGTCATTCGGTTTTACACGAAGCCTGTCGAAGCTGCCTCCGTCTGAGCAACTCTGATTTATAATTGACCGATGAACTTACCCCATTCTCCCAGGGAGTAGTGCCTCCGCTGCCACTGCTGCCACCACTTTGGACCGGCGGCCTGTAGTTCTTAGGCTTGGGCGGCGGCACCGGCTTGAAGGGACCGCTGCCATTGCTGCTGGGCGTCCCGCTGCCATTCATCTGGCCCTGGCCATTGGTCACGTTCGGTGGCGGCACCACACCATGCGGCGCCGTCTTCGGGAGCTTGCTGTAGTCCGCTTGCGACACGGAGTTGTTGCGACTGTTGGTTCATGGGGTTTGCGGGATCGTGGATCGGGTGATATATATATATATATATTTGCATTGTGGGTGGTGGGTTCGGGGTGTGATCGTACAAAAACAGATGATGATGTTGATGGCGAGCACAAAACATAAGCCGGAAAGAGAAAAAGTTCATGTAATTATAAGGACATGTGTGACAACAATATGAAGAATACTTATTTACGGGGATTGACATTGAAAAATTAAGAAAATAAATGAGAAAGAATATAAATGTAGCCTCAAATGATCTGAATTTTTAATATAAACAATTTAATTTTAAACTTTTCATAATGATAATACCAATTTTCGATATTAATCCCCGAAAATCAAGTGCTTAAACATTATTCAAAACTCAGGGTGTGGTAGTGAATATATTTATCGTTTATTGCACTCAAGGTCGGGCTTCTATATACACAAGGCAAGGAATTCAAATAAATTAGAAACTAAAGAGCAGATTAACACGAGTAAATCTCGGTAGGGATTACATAAATTGAGGATGGTTTTAAAGTGCATTTTCGTATATAAAAAAATCTAGTTTCAAGTATGAAATGTCATTCGTATCGTTCGTAATTCTTGGCTTAAACCAGCGTATCGTAGGCGGAGATACCGGACATGAGGGCTGGCGGTGGCAGTGGTGCCTTCAGGGCATGCAGACGTGGTGCAGCGATCGGACGACGATCATAGCCGCCTGTGGTGAGGCGCAGGTGCTGCTGGTGGCTCAATTGAAGGCCACAGGACAGCGGCAGTGGCAGTGGCAGAGGCAGAGGCATGGACAGGGAAACGGGCAGGGACGAAGGCGATGGTGAGAGCGACAACGAGGACGAGGGCGACAGGGAGTGCTGCAAATGCAAGTGTTGCAAATGGGGCGCATGGAGATGATAGCGTCTAATGGTTCAGCGACATATATAGTATATTAAATCGATATATATATATACGAAAAGATACAAGAGAATATTTACGACAAACACACGCGACAAAATGCATGCAAAGTGAGTTGAAAAACGAACGACGTCGCAGGAGAAAGAGAAAATAAATGGTTTTGTCTTTATATATTTAACCGAGTTAACGCCTTATATATACAGTTATTTCTGGTGGGATCTTTATAAGAATGGGTTTGGTATATCCCCTTCATACCTGTATTTGCCGTAATCCGTTTTCGTTTCCACCAAAGGCTTGCGTGGGCTGCTTTCCAGGCCCAAATTCGAGGGACGCTGCGGGGTGCCATTGCGTGGATCTAAAACCGAATGTTACATTATTAATTATAATTTATTTAATCTTAGATTTAGTTTTAGATTTATTGGGGATTTATTTCCAACTCACCGATATTACGGGACGCATTCATTTCGTGATAATGCGGTCGTCCGGGACTGCTCTGGCGGTTCAGATCGTTGGGACCGCCGAAGCCGCGATGATCGTGCGGCGTTCGGCCATAGTCATGACCTTGGCCCACCGGCGGCAAGGGGCGACCACTGAAATATATCCAGATTCATTATAGATTAAGCCAGATATTTAGAAAACAAAAACCCACCTTGGATTTGGCACTGATTTGAGATCATCGGGCGCATTGGGACCCAGCCGGCCCAAGTTCTGCATGGCCATCTGACTGTTGTTGTACGAATCGTAGCTGGACACGCTGTCGTAGGTGGAAGCACCTCCTCCGCCGCCCCCGTTGGCTTTCAGCTGGGCATTCAGGCGTGCCTGGCGCTCCAAGGATGCATGGGTTTGCTGCTGTTGCTGCTGCCGATCCATGGTCTCGGCACCGCCAGCTCCGACCAAAGCATTTCGGGTTATGTATTCCGCCTGGCCGTCATCCTGAATCACGGCCTTGCCAAAGAGACGCTCCTGTGCACTGCGGCCCAAAGTTCCGTTTCGCGACGAGGATCCTGAGGTGTTCAGGGGTAGATCGCCCGGCTTGGACTGTCGGTCGATGCGTGGCGGCAGATCCGGAGCGTTAATCCCGTACAGAGATTGCGGCCGGACTACAGCGGGATCTGCTCCGCCGGTTGGCTGCTGCTGTTGCTGCTGCTGTGGCACGTTGGTGCCATAGATGCTGTACTTGCTGGAGTCCATGGTCTGGCGGCGATTGGGATTCGCGGGGACACCATGGTCATAGGGTACCTGCAGCAGGTGCATTGCAAGGGTGGGTGAGTGGGTGGCGAAATAGATTAGCACAAACTGATTCAAATGATCAACCAAATTTGCATTTTCTTTAATCGGAAGCTATGTTTTTAGGAGCCTTAAGGAAGCTTTTTCCTTTCTTTTAAAGAATTTATAAGAATATAAATTACTCCAATTTAACTTTGAATTAAAACATATGATCTCAAGAAACAATGTTTGAGAGTTGATTACTATGTAACAGATATCGCTAACGATTTGATATCACTTTAAATATCAAGCAAAAGTATGAATTACAAGAAGTCTTCTATAGTTTCGGCCTTAAAATAATGCATTGCATAGTTTAAAGAACTTTTTTTTAATGAATTTAAAGGTTAAAGCGATTTCTGTGGCACCCCTGATAAAATCTTCGTAGCAAGAAAACAATAATTTGTATGCTTTAACTTTAATTATTTTTAGTTTAGATGGAAAAGCTTTATTATTTTGTAATTTTATGTTAGCAACTTTTGTTGACCATTGGTTTTTCTAATGAAGTTGAGTTGGGCGCTTGGAAACCTCTGAAGTTTTTGGTTTTTTTAGTGAAAGCGCATGCCAAGTTTTGTTTCTTAGATTGAGTTTGAGTTTGTTTGGGTTTATTGTTGGTATTTTTGTCGACCTCTTACCGTATATGGAGGTGGTAGTCCTTCACCAATTATGTCTCTATCCCTATCCAAGTTATCCTGATTAGTGGCAATCGATGGATCTGAGCTCGCTTTAACCAACTGCGGCAAATTGCCAAGCGACAATGATGCGGATGGGCCCGGACTCAGTTCCAAATCGGATTCGGGACTTGATGCATACGAGAGTCGGGAGGTGGTCATGGGGAATAGGAAATCGTCGGACAGGGATTCTACGGGCTGGGGTTTTGGGATTTTTGTTTTGCAGAGTCGGGTTCGTTAGGCGCAAATTTTTTGGCAAGAGTTAATATCATTTTAGCGGTAGTTTTCGTAGTTTTTGTTTTGTTTTTGGTTTTCAAATTTTAGCGCGTTGAGAGCAACCAACATTATTGTTTTGATAATAAATAAAACGCAAGAACAGCAACAAGAAACGTTGATGAAACATTACAATTCATGATTGATTCGATTTGATTCGATTGAACGACGTTCGATTGCGAAGCATTTGGGATACGTAATGTATGGACGAACACAAGAGATATATATTTGGCATATTTTGGATATTTTTTGGTTTTTAGTTTTGGACGAGGACATTTTGATTATTTTTGGCGGTGTGTTTTTAATATATGCATCGAGTTTTACGGGGTGTGATTAAGCGGGAAATGACCATGATGATGTATTTTTTTTTTGGTTTTTTTTTTGGTATGTAAATAAAAGAAACAAATGAAACGAAAAACATTTAGTTAGCAACTTTATATAAAATATTTGGGCAAAAATTTGTATGGAGATTTTTGCATAATTGTTGAGACTTAAGCCTAAATATGTCAATTAATATTCCGGGATTTTGTCGATAGTGATGGGGGCAGAGTTGTGTTTGGAGTTGCGGAAGTTGTCATTGCACTTGTTTAATTTAAATGCAGCAATTAATTGCATAATAAGATCTTTGTTTTAACCTCGGTGTGTGGAATGACAATTTCTTGGGCTCCCTGGGGTTATTTATTCATGATATTCATGAGCTCTCTACATGCTTTTAGCTTTACACACATTTATATGTACATACAGATAACGTATAGCAATAGTATTATTGTTCTTGATCATGCTACATGATGAGAGGGTCTTGATTGGGCTTATGAATAATTTAATTAATTTTGTAAACAACTACATGCGATAATTACAGAGTTACAGGAGGGATAAATAGAGAGATTTAGCTGAAAAGTCAGTTGTGCCGCCAAGGAAAATGATCAAACTGTGGATCATTCTGGGGACCTTCTTTTCAACTAAATTAACACCGATTCTCATGCAATGCATTCGTTACTTTGGCCAACATTGTTGTTGGAATCAGCATTATTGTTGCTACTATTATTATTATTATTATTATTATTGTTGTGATGGCTGTTGTTATTGTTGCTGCTGTTGTTGTTGTGGCTGCTGGTACTACAGTTATTATTAATATTATTACTATTATTATTCAAACTGGCTATCTGACTGGTAAGATTATTGAAGGCCAGCGTAAAGTTACCCTCGTCCACCAAGGTGCCATCGCTGCTCCCGTTGCCATTGCCCAGAAGATTGCTCAGGGAGCCCGAGGAGGAGTAGCCACTGCGGCCGACCAGGCCACCCGGACCACTGCCGATCAAACGCTGCTGTGGCTTGGCCATCGGCGCCCTCTTCAGGGCACTGGCATCTGTCAGATGCTGCTGCTGCTGCTGCTGCTGCTGCTCCAGCTCCAGCTGCAGATTGCTGTTCTTGCTCTTGGCCTGATCCGGCGGCAACAGATTCAGGCTGGAGTCGAAGAGATTCTTCTGCAGCAGCAGCTCGTGGTAGTAGTAGGGCGTCGTCCGTCGCTCCACGGGCGCATTGGGACGCAGGCCATAGCGGCTGACCGGAGTGGGTCCGGGCTGAAAGCCCCTGGATGCACTCGAGTGATTCACTTGATTCACTGCACTCGTACTGCCGCCGTTCAGGTTCGAGCTGGAGTGCAGCGGTGTCTGGCTGGAGCCGTAGCTCTGGCTCATCAGATTGGGCTGGGAGCTGTGATAGCCCTCCATGCCAAGGATATTATCATCCAAAATGCCCGAGTCCAGCGGAGCGGGATCGGTTGGCGGTGCCAGGCCATTGGGCATCGAGGATGCGGGCTTTATGATCGGCACCATGGTGTAGGAGCTCCGATTCCGTGGCTTCTCCGCCAGACTCTGGCTGTGGGCATAACCCACTGGCGGTGGCCGTGGCGGCGGAGGCGTATGGCCTCGAATTCTTTGACTCTGATTCGGATTCAGATTGATATTGAGATTCAGGTTCTGGGAGTAGCGGGGCACAGAGGTTGAGGCCAAGGGGCGGCAGCAGGCGAACTTGCACGGTTGAGCGATATAGGGGGGGAATAACATTTCGGTGGGGGAATCGGGGAACTATTAGTAATATTTATTTATTTAATTATTTTTCGATTTCAGGTAGACAACAATCATGGGCATGTTCGTGTGTGTAGAGTGTGTGTGTGTGGTTTAAAAAACGAATAAGAAAAAGTTTTGAAAGTAAAAATTAGAATATTGACCATAACCAGTTGTAGAAATAAAAGAGTTATAGAAGTTTATATAAAATTAGTTCAAGAATTCACTACAATAAATCATTAATATTAAGGTTAGGGTATGGGGAGAGTTCTGCTAACAGGGGATATCATAAACATAAAGCTTAACAAAAACTATAAGTTCTGGACTAAATTAAGTATTGTTTAAAAGAGGATATTGGAATCATTCCTTTGTAGGTTGCTTCAGAAATTTGACTAGTTAAGTGTGTGGGAAATAAGCTAACTGACCTTTAAAAACGTGCTGAGTTATATAAAGAATAATGAATAATAAACTTGTTACTAATAGGATATTTGGTTCATAGGTTAGAAACCTTTTATATCAGTTTGTTGTAAAGGAGTTTGTGTTATCATTTAATAATCTTATTTCCCTGACTATCTAGAACTTTCTGTTTATCTACTTTAAGATCTGATTCCTTCTAAATAGTATAGATATTATATTTTAGATAAAGTAATAATTTATTGTCTGTACTTTATAATTCTGATACGTATAAAGATAAGAATCTAATAAAGAACTTCTTTCTATACTTACTAAAACAATAAATAAGATACCCCCTTAATTTTACTCAATTTCTCCTAACATCTTCCAAGTTTTTCAATTCTTTAATGGCCCCCATTTCCCATCACCTCTTCGGACAGTTAGAACATTATTATATTAGAGATTACTTAGGACTCACGACATCCAGGAGATGCTTATGTCAGACTTAAGGACTAACTACGACGTGGGGACAAACACGCAGACAACAACTAGTGAGGAATGGGTACCCGGAGAGGAAGATGGAGTTGGACTCACCTTAGACTCGGACATCCAGACGGCGCCGCTCTGCTGCAGATCGATCGAATCGCGCAACTTTCGGTACCAGGACTCCTCGTCGCTCAACGCGATCTGGGTGCTAAAGATGTGCGACCAGACGCGCTCCAGCTTCTGGCATTGCTCCAGCAGCTTCTTGGAGCTCTTGTGGGCCGCCTTCGGGAGGCCGTGGCGCAGCTGCTTGATCACGTGCTTGCTGTCCGTCTTCAGGAAGATCACCACCGGATAGAACTGGGCGTAGTTGAGGCGATCCACCGCATTGGGTGTGATGTCCAGCAGGGCGTGCTTGCCGCGATCCATCACATCCCGGATGTTCGATAGGCGGACAATCCGGCATTTGCCACTGCTGCCGGCGGTCTTGTCATCGTCCTGCAGCGGAGTGGAGAACTTGTCGGGGAAGTCCTTGGCCAAACGTTCGCGGGCCAAATCGGAAACGGGTCCGAAGAGGACGACGGGTCGAACGAAGCCGGGATGACGCAGGACAACACGCTCGTAGGCGGGGAATTTGGAAATGCTGTCGGAGAAGACGACGTCATCCCAGTTCTCGCGGGAAAGGCTCTTCGAGCGGCGGTGCGTGGAGCTTTAAAAAAGAAAATTATGCAATTAATATTATCAATTAATTTTGTAAATAAATAAACAATAAAACTTACCGTCGTCGCCGGAAGAAGTTGCCCCGCGATTCGTTTGCGTTCATCTCCTTTTTGGTGGCATTGAACTGGGCGGTGGCCAGCTCCTCGGCCCTCGACTTGTTCGGTATCACGCCGCGCTGCATCTCCTGGTGGCCGCGTCCGATCTTGAGCACCTGCCACGAACCCACAACGCCGTTGTGCAGGGTGTCGATCACACGGAACACGTCGCCCGCCTTGAAGGCCATCTCGCCCTTGGAGGGATTGTCGCAATGGAAGTGCGTCTTGATGTGGAACGAATCGCCGCGCTGGTTGGTCACCACCTCATCGTACTCCTCCTTGCAGTACTGCACAATAAGATCGATGCGATCCTGCAGGCTGAGCAGGAACAGCACAGCCTCCTCGCGCGTCACCCCGTTCATGTCCATGTCGTTGACCTTGAGAATCTTGTCGCCGGGCATCAGGCCCTGCAGCGATGCCGGTGATCCTGGCTGCACGGCGGTCACAAAGATGCCGGCCTCATTGCCACCGGTCAGGCGGATGCCAACGCTTCCCTCCTTCTGAAAGGAGATGAATCTCGGCTCCGCACTCTGGCGCTCTTCGTACAGTTGCCGGCGAGAGCTATAGAAATCCTCCTGAGCGGCTCCGCCACTGGATCCCCTTGGCGGTGGCGGACGTGGTGGCTCATCGGCGCCTCCACTCCGTCCGCGCGTCGGTGTCACGGGTCTGTCCAGCTGCTGCAGAGACACTCCATCGATCAGGGGTCCCCGGGAACGACCGCGAGGTGTGAGATTGCTCTTCTCGTCGTTGATTCCGTTGCCGTTCATGCTCGGACCATTGGAGGTGCGTGTGGGGGGCTGCACGTACAGATTCTGCGAAGAGTAGCTGGCTCCGCCCGGCAAATACGGATCCTCTAGGTTGTTGTTGCTGCTGCTGCATCCGGAGACCTGAGCCTGGTGACTGGCGTAAATGTTGCCCGCCGCCTGGTGGCTGATGGCCGAGTTGTTCAGATTCAGCTGGGTAACGGCCGCCTGGTTGGTGATGTCCCGCAGGACCACCAAGTTCAGGCGCTCCTTGCAGCCATCGATGATCTTCTTGGCCTCCTTCAGGCTCATTGTGTCCCCGCAGTTGGTGTTGTGGATGCGGGTAATGATGTCGCCCTCCTGGAGACTGTAACCGTTGGCGTTCAGCTGCTCGCGGGCCTTCGAGGAGATCTCCTTGACGAACAGCCGGCAGCCTAGAACCACACCGTAGTCGTCCTTCTTGCCGCCCTTCGTCAGCGTAACCTTGATGGGCTGGCCACCGCTGGCGTTCTGCACTAGCGACGAGTTCAGGGAGTTGGGCTGGCTCAGACTGGACATGGTTGGCGGCGGAGCCACTCCGCCACTGCCATTGGCCACCAGACCCACCGAGCTCAGGCTGTGCGAGTGCTGGTGCTGGACTGCAGCCGGATTGACGGGATTAAGGGGCACTCGTCGCTTGACCACCAATTGGACGGTGTTGCCGCTGTCCCGCAACACCTGCACCGCCGTCGCGTACTCCACGTTCTCCAGGGAGACACCGTTCACCGATATTATGCGATCGTTGACTCTGCAATGAGGGAAAGGGCGGGGTTTTAGTGTCAGTCCGGTGGAAATGGATCACTTGGCTGCTTTCGGTAATTGCCGGGTAGCTCGTAAACCCTGCTCTAATGACCAAATCGTGACCAAACTAGAGAAGTACAGGTCTCTGTTTATATGCAGGTCATTAGCAACGACCTTGTCCATTTCTACACAGTCATTAGACTTGCAGCCATAATTAAGAAGAACAAGTCGTTGGAGTGGCAGCTAGGAGATACCCTGGCGTTGTTTTTGAGATTTTTAATTGTGGAAAATAAATAAATATGGAATACTTTGGGTAGAAACTAATAGGACTCTATTGAAGAAAGATATTTACATTTTTGTGGAATAGTAGAGTTAATATTTGTAACTATTTTTAGGTTACAACTTTGATTGCCTTTCGATCTGCCGATGAACTACTTTTATTGGATCCTTTCGAGTATGTAGATTGTATTTATAAAGATCAACAGCCATCAATTACTTTATAAAGGAATCTACTATCATATTGACCTCATAGCATATCGGAAATATAATTACATAAAACTCAAATTAAATTCCAGGCTTGTCTAGAGACTAAATACTCTTTAGTTAACCTACAGTTCATCATACTTCTAGTGATTTTCTTTAAGTACAGGGCATGCTTAATAATCTACAGTAGCAAACACATGAAACTTGAACCGCCTTCGGCTGCAGATACATTTTGTTTCGGACCACTGGACTGCAATGCGATCTGTCAGGTAGAGATCAGACTTCGGGGCTTCAATCTAGGCGGCACTCCAAGTGAAATCAGGTTAGACTTGGATTGAAGACATACACGCTAATAAACGGGCAATTGTCCGAGATATTCAGCATGACTAGACTGGAAGTAATAGAGCCGAGAATAGAGTCAAGAGAATTGGGAATTAAGAGCCGTGAATCGAGGCGTCTACTAAGCGGCTTCCGTGGATTTCTGACGAATTCCTCCGCAGGCCCGAACAATTACGGACCGTTCTTGGAACGGAACACCGATGTGGAGGAATGAAAAGTAAAAATGTAATGGCAAATAGTAAATAGCACATGACGAATTCCCGACAAGAATGTTATACCTTTTGTATACTGAACAACGAGCACAAAAAACTAGTGTGTGTACAGACAAAGTGGTTAATGATGGAAAAATTATATTGCATGTCTGAGGCGAAGCATATCCATAATTAAGTTGTCTACGAGTGCAGAAAGAAGAGACTCGGTCGTCGTCGATCCAAACTAAGCCGCATTTTACTTTCTGTTCGCCGCCGCGCCTGTGGAACCATTGAGTCTGGTGTGGAGCGAAGCGGCTTAGCAATTAAGCCGGGAAAAAATGCGACAGGGAATGCAATGGGTTTGGGTTGGGAAAACCCAAGAGTTTTGCACACAGAAATAGTTACGTGACTTCTTTATATCAATTTTTTAGGCTAAAATGCACTTAAGTCATGAAAGTTTGGTTTTAAAAACAAAAAGAACAGTTGAACATGTTAAGTAACTAGTGAAAAATTAATGAAAACGTTCTCTTCTATAAAAAACAATAAAGGAAAAGGGCTGATCTTGTAGAAAAAATTATATTTTTACCATTAAACTCATTTATTTTGTATTTTGTGAAACTTCTACCACTTATTCTTATACTTCTCGATATTTTCTCCAAGTGTCTGCTACGTGCCAGCTGCATAACAGTGAAACTTTGGCCAGAATGAACCTAGAGAGAGACTTTTGGGCCAAGTCGCCGGGACATGTGATGATGGGCCCCTGCTAATTTCCACTTGTCTCTCCGCTCACTTAGCAAACATTTTTCCAGCCTCGGCAGCGGGATTTTCCTTTTGAAATTCCACAGCTGTGGCGGCAGGTAAGAAAGGGACAAGCTGAAAATTCTTACCGGCATGTCTGGGCCACGGTAAATAGTTTCTTGGGAAGAACAGATTATGACAAGTTTTTAATCACCATCGGGAAGTCTAGGGAAGGGCCGGGCCGGGCCGGGCCGTCTGTCGTTGACGATTGAAAAACGCTTAGGAATTTTTATTATCGACAAGAAGACCAGAGCTTCAGAGAGACCGAGTCGGAGATGTCGAGGCGTTGGTTTAATTACATATACGTTTTTCTTCTTTTTTTTTTTGGGCCCGGCTACGTGAGTTTGAAGTATTATTGAAGTGTGCGCATTTCGGGTTTTATCTTTCGAAGGAGTGGGGAGAAAAAGACACAAAAAAAAAAGTTCTAAGTCCAAGATTAACGATGTCAATTGTCAGCGACATGGAGAGCATTCCTAATGCTCACTGTAGGAACTTAAGGAAATGCTTAGTCTGCACTTTATTTGATCAACTTGCATGGGGGCATATTCATCGTGTCGGACAACAATTAGTTTCCTGCCCCGATAGGGCATTCCATTAGGAGGAACAGGAGGAGGAGGGTCATTCACATCTGTTGAGTCATCCCAGCGAGAAGTTCCCAGATACTTACTGCAATCGATCCTCGGCGGGGCCACCTTTGAGTACATCACTGACTGCTATCGAGGGATCGCCGTTGGCGAAATGCGGATTATCACGTCCACCGGAAACGGCAATGCCGAAGCCATATCCCGGCACTCGGGTCACCGCCACGGTGTGGTACTCCCAGGTGGTGCGATCACCCTGCAAAAATTAAATAATAATTAGGAATAAGTTGATAAGATCTTGATATAATAATTTTATAAATTCTTTAATATCATAAAAAGAGAGTTATTAAATAATTCTTAAAGTATACTCTTAAAATCGACAGAGATTTCTGTGGAATCCCTGAATATTTCAGTTTTTCAATCTATTAGTATACACAAATTATAATTATAAATGTTTGTAGAGAATATTTTATTATATATTTAAGGTTTATAAAGAATTTAATTATCTTGAAATACAGAATTCATTTTTTTAAATACTTTTAGGTGTACAAAAAACAAAGAAACATTCTGATTGGGAGTTTATTTAGGGTTTTGAAGAGAGATAACATTTATCTATGCCCATGGCTGTCGTTTTCAATTTATTTCAATATATTTTAATTGAAATTTGTTAAGGATGGCCGCCAATGCGGAAATGCACATGTGACTTCCGTTTCTCCATTCGCTTGTACATACTCATGTACTCGGGCCCTTGAACGAGTCGTTTTCAAAATGAACAATTCAATTTTATGCACTAGAGGTTCCAGCAGGAATGCGTACAAAGGGTTAGTGGGGAATAGTGATAAAAATAATAGTAAAAATAAAGCCAGAAATGGAAATTGTTTTGTGTGCATTCCCTGTGACTTGATGGTGTTTTCTTTTGCTGGTTTTGTGATGCAGGATGCACCTGACAACAAGCGGAACTAAATAAAGCTAAAAAGCTATTTGTTTTTTGAATGAATTCTGATTGAAAAAGGGAATGAAATTGAATGGAGAAGAACCTGCATTTTTTATGGGATGTAAATCATTTTATTTGGCACGTTTTAAAAAGAGAACGGTTGCAGGAACAAGAAAGGTGAAATAGAGAAAGCCAGAAATATTCTGTTTAAAACAAGAATTCAAAGAAATTGACACTAATCATTAATAATTATCTCGGTGATAGTTTTTTTTATATTATATTTGACTTTCTTTTATTTAATAGTCACACACACGTACAGTTTCTGTAGCTTACAGAATGTTATAATAATTCCGGGAGAAAACAAACATTTTTAAAGTCATTAGGCTAAATAATTCAACAAGTTGTGGAATTGAATTGATATTTTCATTCAGCCTCCACTTGTTTTCACCATTTTCCCTCCCCATTTACCACCTGCAATTACCAAATCACTTTAGTTTCGACTTCATTTACCCTCACAGCAGGCGATGGCCTGAAACTCAGTTCCCAAATTGACACACAACCCCCATCAAGGCAAAACTCAATTGAGAGATCCGACTCAATCCCTCAATCATTACACAAATCCAATACAAAATGAAGATAAATCAATTAAAAACAAATCCCATCAAGCTGTTACCAAATCCTGCATGCAGTCACCGTGATTCACGCGGCAGCAATCCACAAACCAAAAAATAAAGAAAAAACAGATTTAAAAATGCAATCAATTTCAAATCTGTCGTTCGGCAAGCCAGCCAATCCCCCTAAAAATTCGAAAAAATTAAATCGAAATTTTTGGCTCAGGTGGGCGCCACAGAAAATAATTTTAAGAGACAGGCGCAACACGACGCATCCAATTACAAAATGCGACGAAAAAGCACACACGCCGCGTGGGCTGGCGGTCGCTGTCTTAGTCTAGTATAAATAATAAACAATAAAAAGATAAACACAATTAACTAGCAACAAAAAAAAAAACAAATACAAATTTGAGCTAGTCGCGTGGGCCATTATAAATATTTATAAACTTTTATTTCTGCTGCAGTCTGTGCCCTCTGCAGGTGTATATGAATTTGCATCAGACTGAATCCGAGATGTTGTTTTTTTCCCCCACTTTGGATATGCTTCGCTTGCATTAAGAAATAAAAAAAAAAAAAAGAAGGCGAGCTGCATGGGGGAAGTCGAAAACATGAAAGAAGATTTATGAAATGTTTATGTTGCGGGATTTTTTGACCGACTTAATGAATTTTGATGGGGGCGGTAAAATGATAATTAACTTAATTGCAAGTGAAATTAGTTTGGAGATTTAATGGGGTGCAGCCAAAGGAAGGCGTGCGGAAAAGACTTTCCTTTTGGCAAATATATGTAAGAGTAATTAATCTTGTCATATGTGTGCGCCGGAAAGTTCTCATCGGTTTTTTTTTTTTATTTTTCCATAAAACCTAACCCTGAAGATTTTTTTCCCATTTGTAGAGAACTTTTGTAACCTAACCTTCATCTGCTAATGCCCAGGCATTCATCAGATTGTTTATCTACGGAGCTATACTGGTTCTGCCTCGTACTCCACCCTTTTCGTAAGTCATAATTTAAGTCACAGCAGTTTGATTTATGGCCCAGTTAGTACACACTCTTAATGACTTTAATTATGAGGAAAATATAGCTTAAGCTTATGCTTACCACCAGCATGTTGTTTGGTACGTAATCCGGAAACTTCATTGTGTTTGCCTTAATTTGGTTTGGGTTTCGTTTTGGGTTAAATAGAAATGTCTGTCATACAATGCACTTTGAGCGAGTCAAAGCGATTAATTTGATCATTTAATTGGTTTCGTATGACATGTTTATAGAGAGTGTAATCTCATTTGTGTATTTGTATCACTTGTTTGCTTTTGCGATATCGCTATATTCATATATATATATATGAATGCACGTAATTTGGCCACTTGAAGCACACATAAAATAAACACAAGTATAATTATAAATAAAAAGCGAAATAAATACCAAAAAGAAAACAGAAATAAAGTGCAAAATTGAGGAATTTTGCGATAAAAAAAGTTTCAAAGCTGATGTCACTTTCAATTGTTGTTGTTAACGCGACGTAAAATATTTGAATACTTCTATTTATCTATCTGACTGCGGAAAATCCCACAAATTGAGGTAATGATTTATAAATAAACTTTTTTCATATTTGCTGCAACTTCACGGTGTTTAGACTTTGGTTTCGATTTCAGTCGCGATTCTTTTCGATTTTATTGGAAGTTGATTTGCATATATACGAGTATATATATGTGCAAATACCTGAACGAGGCGTCATCGAGCTGCTCTCGCAGATACTTAACACTCCCATAAAGTTTCGGTGCAAATTAGCATGTTATATTCCACCACAGCTATGGGCACCTCACGAATGGTAAAAGTATCTCATAGATGGCGAGTATCTAGCTCTCTCCCTCCTCCCTGTAGAGACATTTGCATCGTGCAAAAGGTTTCTTGCCGCCAAGAGCCAAAAGCCAATGACCAGCCAACTTTGCGTTGCAAATTTGGAGCGGCGCGCCGCGTCGTGCAACAATCGCCCGTATCTGTTGGATGCACCGAAAGTGAAATGTTCACAGCTGCGCTCCGCTGAGCATTACGGATTGGATGTCGGATTGAGCTATAATTTCTGTTTCCCGGTTGCCCGGCATCTCACAGCGATTCTCTGTTGCTAAATGCGATTTTCTTTACTATTTATTGGTTCTGGCTATTGATATCTTATAAATTAAGTTATATTTTTCTTTAATCAAGTTTTCCTGTTACGTTTTTAATGCCAGGAAGTAGGTATTGTTTTAATCTTTGGGTTATAACTTTATTAAGTTTATATTTTAGGTTTAATTTATCATTTCTTGTAGGTTTTATCTTGCTAATGCTTATTTTGGATTATCATTCGCGTGTATCTTTAAGATTCCATTACTATTTCAGCCTCACAACTAAGGTTTGTTAGTTCTTTCGTTTACAACTTCACTCTTCATCTTGTAGATGCATCTTTTGGCTATCTACCATATCTTTCAGATAGACCGCGCACTAACTTCACTTGGCTTTTCCAATCTATTGGCATTACCGCTTTCGTAATGAACAAACACACACGGGGGAGTGGGAAAAAGATGGTATAGCAGAATGAGGGAGCAGATACTGCGAGGTGTATCTGTAGTATCGGTGCTTGGATACGTCGCGCCGTCGCAGTTGTCCGCTGGCGGAAAACCGTTGACGTTGACGGCTTGAAACACGCTTCGAAACTGTTTTTACCTACGATTGTGGCTGTGGATGCCAGCCAGCAGGCAACGCGATCCAACGGAGCGCAAAGCGGACGGCGGGATGAAGGCGCAGCGCAAAACAAACACGAGAATAAATACCAGACTTGGTCGCCGTATCTGTGAGATACAGGCGTATCTGTGTGTGCGCGCTAGCGTGGATGGTGTTGGTGTTCGGTTATGTTCCACATTTTGTATTTTATTGAAAGGCCGGAAAGAAGGCAGCGAACACGAAAATGTAAACAAAAAATGAAGAAAAAGAGCCCAGGCGCAAATAGAAAATATTTGATAAACTTGTGTATGAAAGAGATTTTCAGATTGGAGTTCTTCTCACACAAACTGCGGGTCGTGGGTGTGTGTGAGTGTGGAACGTATCTGCAAAATAGAAACTGAACAATCAAGAAATGGAATATGAAAGAAAATGATCCGGTTTGTTCATGTCTGAGGAGGATCAAAGAAGATGGGCCATATCAAACAAAGGGTGGGATTTCATCATGAATTGAAAATGAAAGAGAAAAGATGGACTTCAAAGAAGTTAAGTATAAATTCCTGGATATACACTCAAATTCCTGGAGATATGTTAACTGGAAACTATATACTATATACTATCACAATATTTTATTTAATATTCAAAGAAATAAATATATAAAACAGGGTTTGTGGTAAATTTCAAATAAGAAGATTGGTTAAAAACCTCTCCAGTTCAATTGCTTTCAGCTTTGCCACAATCTTTGCCATAAATCTCCATCTATTCCCAGATTTTTCCGTCTATTCTGCATTATTTGTCTGCCACTTGACAAAGTTGAAAAGTTCACAACTTGAGGCTACAGAGGCTGCAACTTCAATTCAATTAACTAGCTACTGGGATCACTTGCAGCAACAGTCGTCGGTCAACAATGGCGTATTAATTCAATCAAGAGATCCCTTATTAAACATTTAAACGTTTAAAGTGACAAACATGAGACTCCGTAGCGAAAGAGACTCTCTTCGGTGGCAGAGATCACTCCATTGAGCGACAAATCAAGTCGAGGGAATGACACACAAGCACATTCTGTGAATTAAACTTTATACATTAAAGTGCAGGCGATGCAGAAATTGATGCATTCATGAATTTTAAAGACAGCTAAAAAGTAAAGAACGAGCTTTAAAGAGTGTAAGGGGGTACAAGAGGGTTCCATATGCAGATAAGCAGATACAGTGGAAGTTGCTCTATAAAAATAGGGTTTCTTGCTGTTTAATCTTACAAATTCTATTTAATGAAATGCAGGTTTGTAAGGGCTTTAAATTTCGATAGAAAAATATTGAAGCACTGATTCACAATCGGTTTAATAAAGTTCAAATTACCGAAGCTGTACTGTACAGAGTTATTCATATATGTAGATGTGTAGGAAAGTAATCCACCGTGCTGACTGTCAGCAACTGAGACTGCAACTGACAGCAGCATCCAGCGAACGAGGCATCCCCGCCTCCAGAATCTCGCATATTTATGCAAAATTAAAAGCAAATCAACAAGCCAGCTCCCCAGTCCGATTTCCATTTCCAAGCTCCATCATCAGCATAGTTTTTCCCCCAGTCTTCCCGGGGAACGATGGCAAAAAATATGTAAACGATTCTGACGCCACTGCCAATACCACAAAAGTACTGCCAAACAATGGGGCGAGATGAGGCTAGACTGGAATTCCTATAAAGTCGAACTTCTTGTTGTTCGTGCCAAAAAAAAAAAATAAAAACAGTGGGGAGAAAAACAAAAGACAGACGTCTCACACTTGGCCACTAAAACAAAGGCAAATATTGTTGAGCTTTTTGGAAGCTGCCAAACATATTGAATTGCATTCATTGGAATATTGGGTATTTGGGGTCAACTTGAAGACAATGGCAGCACTCCTCCATTGCAGCTGAATAAATCATAGAAGGCCGGCCCCGGGGCTAGATGCCATCTAAACGATCGCTTTAAATTTGTTCAACACCTACCGACGAGATTCGAGAGGTTACTAAACCATTTCGTTGGCTCTCACGCAATTTATCAACGATTTAATGAATTTTTAATCTATTTCTGTCTGGGATCTTGTACAGTCTTTTCTTTGTGCCCAGAGAGGGATCGGATCAGGTAGGAGACCGTTCCTAGGGGCATTTTCAGGTACCTAAAGGTCATCTCTGTGGATGGTATGTTGTAGGGCTAAACGAGATCCACTCACAAAACCCTACAAAAGTGGTTGCCATGGTTTCCTTCCCTGTTCTGCTCTGCTCTTTGGTCTTTAGGTTTTTTTGTACCTCAATTGATAAACAATTGACTTTTGTGCATTACACACACACACACACAGAAAGAGCCAGGAAAATGCAATCAACCATAACAATTTTAATTTAAGTGTTCATTCCCTCCCCTTTTTTTTAGTAGTTTCTGACTCTGCAGGGTAGAATAAAGTTTTGTGGAGGAAACTTGGCATTGCTGTTGCATTTGGCTTGCCAAAAAGTTCTGTTTTTCCACACTACCATCTTCCCATTCGTTTTATTTATCGAAGAGACACGACACCAAAGTAAATAAGTTTTGCTGCAATAGGTCTTTTTTTATTGAGTTTTATTCTTGTTTAATGATACACTATACACGTCCGTTTGAGTTTTAAGTTCCTCAGCTTGCCGCAGAGGGTGTTCCAGATGTTGTGATATCTTTCAGTTGAACGAAAGAAAATATACACAAATTACTAGGAATTTGAGAAATTAGCTGGCGATATACATTTTTATTTGATTATCCGATTTCTTAAAACCATGTACCAGTCGTTGGGGAGAATGCGTGTTGAACAAATTGTGCAAGGCGCTTCTCTAATTCCCCGAAACTTGACTGATCTAATAAATTTCACGTTTATCGGGGCTATGATTCCAAAAAGAGATATAATTACTTTTTATTATAATTATTATCTTACAAATTCTTTCTTTTTCGGTTCTAGAAATCCTCTTTATTCCCATAAATGTCACATTTTGGTGGCAATACACATGAGGCAGATGTTACCCTTTTGGTAAAGCACTTACGTATGCCAGTCAGAGGTCCTTGGAACGTGTTCCTGTCCCTCAAATGGGCCACTTGTCTGCCGGGTGTTAAGCGACATCAAATAGTGCTTTTCCCGCTCGCCCTGTCATCCTGGCAGGTTGCAGAAAACCGTGATATTGTTGCAGGCCACCGCACAGGCGTGTCCGCAACAACAGTAACTGGCCGAGGTTACGTTATCCTGTCGACCACGTAGATGACATACGACTTGTCTGCGGCGATTAACCAGAGGGGAAGGGTGAAGCAGCAGGAGGAGGAGGACCTGGCGGCAATGGCCACGTGACAAGCTAAGCGGAAGGAGACTCTGGGCGGAAGGTGGTGGCACCGGAACGGATGCCAATGCGGATGGGGTGACCTCCCCCACTTGACATGGCGAGGCCATTTTGGAGAAGAGCTTTTCAATAACAACATTTGCATATTGCCCGGAGAGGCACTGGAAAAACTGATGGAATATATTGTTCCAACTATTAAATATATAAAATTTATATTTAAAAACATTTCCTGTAATTACATCCTTTAAAATCCATTTGCTTACACACTTAACTAAAATTGTATTTGATAAATACAAATATAATTAGTTTGGCCCTTTTCCCAGTATTATTTTGTACAGTGCATGAGTGCCAGACCAAATAAGCGTCTGAGTGGCTGTCGTTTGTCCTTTGGGGAGCTTCATTTAACGAGTTTTATGCCGTCGCGACGTGTTAATGTTTCGCAGTGCAGTTGGCTTTAACACGACATTCAACGGGGCCTCACTGTGAGAGTATCTGCGCATCTATGTATCTATCGGATACGAAAACTTTCAAACCAAACTCAGGCCGCACTCATGGGCATTTTGATTTTTTGTTCGAAAGAATTTCTATTTGTGCCCATTTGTCGAGTGTTTTCTTTTGTTTTTTTTTTTTGTCTTCCACTTTTTGCTTTGTGCGTGGTACGTGCTTGAACTACAAAACTCTAGATTTCGTTTCAGATCCATATATATATATGTATATATATATGTATATATAGTATAAATTAGGCACCCCTTCCACAACAAATGCAATTGAGTTTCCAGCAAAGTGCGTTCATGTGTTTGAGTTATGGTGCGCATGCGTGCCACTTGGAAATGTGGCAGGGAAATGTGCCCTTCGGGAGTGTATCCGTGTAAAGATCTATAGATAGATATTAGCTGCCTAATGGAAGTGACCTTAGGTAACATATTTGGGTCAGTCGTGCAGGAAGCATTACCCTCAGCCCTCAGAGACCTAGAAACTTGATGCCTCTAGTTAAAATCCATGAAAGACAGGCGATGATTGAAAAAAGTGACAAGAGATAATGGCATCTTAAGCCAAAAGGGGAGTGAAGTGCATTATCAACACGTCTTTTGTATTCAAGGGTTAGGATTCTTTGTGAAAAAAAACAACTAATGTAGTTTGAAAGCCATTTTGAACTTTATCAGTAACTCATTTAATCTGTTTTAAATATTAGCCCCTTGATCGATAAATCCTTAAAGCTTAACACTCTGTCCCGTGGCCATTGTCAGTATCCGGGGATAACACATGCTCGAGCATCCTTTCACTTGTCAGGACGTGTTATCCTCGACACACAATGTGCTCTCTCTGTGTGTGTTGTGTGGGTTTCTATGGCCCAGAGCAAACACCTAGTTCACTTTTTTCTCTTCCTTTTGTATGGCAACGATATGTATGTAAACAGGAAATGGGATACAACAGGATACAGGCTACGGACTCTTACATCTTGCTGCTATCTCCCATCCTTGCTGGTATGCAAAAAGTAAACACTCTGAAAATGAGTGTGTAATTTTCCAAGGCAAACAAGGAGTGAGAAGGCGAAGCATACGAAGGATACAACATGTGAAGTGCCAAAGGAACAGGAAAAAAGCCGACTGACACGTCTCCGGGAACAAATCATTATGTTACATTCTAATCACTGCGCGTCTGTGTGTGCATTGCGACGCGAAAAAGTAGAGCAAAGGTGAAGTTTCCTTGAAATGCTCGCTGTCGGAGGAGAGACTTTGTAATGTGAAAGGAAAATCCAGTCAATCGGATTGAAGGAAACAAATAAAGGAAATCAGGGAATGCAAATGTGATTGGAGCTTCAATCAAAGGCTTTTCATTCTCCCAACAATATGTACATAATCAGGTTTAAATCTTTTTCCCATTTTGAATTCAAGAATTACTATGTTGTTTCACTGAAGACCAAGATTTAAATTTCCAACTAACAACTTAAGCTTCCACAGCTCATGTTTATGTAATTAACTTAACAGAACATTGTTTGTAATTACTTATTCAAATATAAACAATTTCCAGACAATTAATTTAACCGCTTTTCATCTCCACTCAAGGCTTTATCTGGGTTAGTTAGTTGAGTATTTATTTTTTATGATTTAGCAAAGCAAAACTGATTTATTCTCCATTAAGCAATTAAATCGCAGATACTTCCAAGTGCTCGCCAGAAAGCAGAGCACAAAACCCACGCAGCAGAGAGACGAGGCCCTCAATGAGAGAAGAAAAAAAAAACAAGTGGAAAAATCCATAATATTTAATGCCAGTCGTTTGTAATGTATGCAAACTATGTGGTAACCATCGACATGGCAAAAAAGAACCACCACAAACGATTATCGATACCCACACAATCGATTTAAGTGCAATTTGCATGGCTGCGGTGTCACTTTGGATAAACGTCACAGAAATAATTGACATGGGTTTTTTTTGGGGGCGCAGTATTTGCAAAATAAATACATGGCCTAACAGCTAAATAAAGTATCTTTTTTGTGAAAACATTTTATTTAAATATATTCTGTGTTGGAATAAAGTGTGGGCTTGATTGTCCACACCTTTGATGCATCAATGATTCGTTGTGGGGACAATTAAGTGCAATCTCATGGAATTTGCCACAAGGGAAGTCAAGTGGAAATGGTTAAAAAAAAAACGAACTTAAATGACCCCTGGCCCCTCCTCTTATGTGGCTGCATGGGAGAGTTCCATCCATCAAAAAAGAGGCCATAATGAACTCTCTAGTCCAGAGAGGCTTCTGACTTAATTATGCTTAAATTATTCATACTCACGAATATGCCCAAAGGGCAGGCAAATTGTTTTTAAAAGAACGTTTAACTCACCTGCAAAGAAAGGGAGAGAAAACAGAAGCAAATTGTTTAGTAATTATATAATTATGAGCATTATAACTAATAGTATTTAAGTCTTAAAAAAAAGATCCCACATTATCATGCATATCAAATTGCCAAGAATTTATCCAACAAAAAGAAATATATATATAACGATTTACTTTGTTTACTTCTGAGCACATGTTAGGTATTTTTTCGCATGATTCATATAGCGCTCGAAGCCATCAATCTTTCCGTTTATCTTCGTATTCAAATTCCAATTTAAAAGGCGGTCGAAAAAATCAACATAAATGCGTACGCAAATCGGATAAAAAATCGCAATTAGCATGTGGAAAAAACAGCGAGACGAATCTTTTCAGTTTGAGTTCATGGAGGGCCCTCTTTTAACCCTTTTCCTTCTACATCTGATGTTTTATTCAGTTTGGCGATTGATTTGCATATAAAATTGCTTGTTAGCATGTTTCGCCTGTTCGCTGGTTTCTGGCTTATTCAGGTTAAATATTCTCCAAGAAAGAAACTTTCACATGTAATTCGCGGACGACGAAAATTCAACTTTGACATTTCGGCTAGCGAGTGGAAAAATCTCTGACTATGAAATTGAATGAGGCGACACAAATCGAGCCCACACTGATGTGGAGTAAAGTCTTTTAGGTGTATATAATTTGGTTTGTCTACACGATGTCACGGATCATAATTTTAGGTGTCATGTCAAATTGATTTTACTTCAAATGTGAAAGTACAAACTAAATAAATCTATTTACTTAATAATATTGGTTAAGTAAACTTCCGATTACAATTACTTTCCCTTTTTAAATATTTATTTTGTGAAATTTTTGTAAACCTTTAATTAAACTCCACAGCTGCCAATCGAAGTTCAATGGAATAATTTAATATTCTGTGTGCATGGCAAGGACAGACAATGCAAACAGTAAAAAAGCCAATTACTTTTATCAGCCTTCCACAGCTTTCCATATGCGTAAACAAAAACGCAGCTGGCAAAAGGCAAATGCTATGAAAAAATAATAATATTTATGGCGAAAAATCAAACGAATAAATATTGTGAATTAAGCGAAACAAAGGAAATTGATTTGTAAATGAAAACCAATGTGGAACAGGAGCTGAAAAGCCTGATGATGAGTCACAAAGGTGGCTCATGAATCAAAAACATAAAGGGAACTAATTGAATGCAAATAAGAGGAGTCTCAGGAAACCACAGGCATTGGGCCAGGTGTGGCGGGGATTATGTATGGAATGTGTCGGCATGGAGGGAGGGTTCTGCCTGATTTGATGTGAATAGAGCGGAGTTATGTGTGGGTTACTCTAAGATTGCACTAGGAAAATAATATCTTAAAAGGATTTTTCTTAGTTTTTCATTATTATAATTACTGGTAAGTAAAAGATACAGATTCCGCAAAGGGGCTTTGTTTGCGGCAGTATAAATTATTATTCCTTAAAACTTAATATTTTCCTATTAAGTAATTACTCAATCCCTGGTGATTTTCCTTATATTTCCCCAGTGTATGCAGAATGTGTGTCTCTGCTTTTCAAAAACAGGTTTCTTTTTTTTTATGTATTATTATGAATCAATCGTCAAGAATTTGAGACTGGGTGCGGTGTGTGTGTGTGCGGTTTGGGGCAGCAGCATGTCAAGTGAAGTTGTCGGTTTTGTATCTCCGCGAACTGCAAAGATACAACTACAAATTGTGGCCATTCATTTCCTAATCAATGCTATTTGCTACCTCAAAGCTCAGTGTTTGTTTCTTCGGGCTGCAAGTTGGTTTCGTAAGCCACACAAAAAAACATAAAAAAAACGAAATAAAACAAGTCTTGGCCACATAGTTTAGCTCTCAACGCATTTTACATGTTTCACTGTGCATTTTTGAGGCACTTTGCTGAATGAACTAAGCACACATATCTCAACCTGATGGCGGTTTTGTCTTGCACTCAGTCCCACTTTTGAAATCCAGTTTTATTTGCCGTATCTAGATTGTCGCTTTTGATTTCGGATTTCCATTTCAAAATGCTAATAAATCTTGGCTTTAAATAAGATCGTTTTGCGTAAATGTTGTGTGAAATGTGCTGTTGTTCTTCTCTGAGAAGTGGAGCAGGTGGAACAAGTTGGGGGATTTCAAGGTGAAATCGAATAAATATTCAATATTTCTATTGATATATAGAACGGTTTTGGCATGAGTATTCACTTTTTAGGGGCAAGCATAGGAAAACATTCTTTATATATAATTTTAGTAAAGTTTTCCCAGGCAGTTTTACAATGACATTCCTTCTCAGATCTACCCAAGATCTTTTACAAATGGAGTAATACACGAAACCCTACGATTTTTCCACTTTTCTCACTTCATATCAATCTCACGCCCCTCCCTTAAATTATGGTGTTTTCAATCAAATTTTCACATGAAACCATAGCCAATACCCCCAGCTCACAATGTTAATTACAACGAAATGATTCCATCAGAGTGCAGCTAACAAAAAAGTTAATTTGAAGCTCACGTGACTAACACAAGACAGAAGCTAAATTAACAATTTTACAGCTCCAAAGCTAGTCCGGTGTGCGGGGAAAGTGGAAAAGGGTTTTCCCTCGTTTTCAGTGCTGATTGCAAGCCCAAACAATTATGCGGCTCGACATGGCAACCGACACTGGGCGGGTATAAATATAGACAAACATTGATGAAGAGATATATGTATATGCATGCAGGCACAAATGGATTTACAGGGGGGCCCCGGTAATTGGCTGATCATGGGAAGGGCCCGTGGCCCCAAAAATCACTCAATTGCCCCGATCAATGCAGTTCATGGCCTCGTGACTAGATAACTTTCCAAATCCGGACTGGCAGCTGCAGAATAATGGCGTCAAATTACCAATATCAATCAATGGGTTAAACGAATCGAAAACCAACACCCGCATCGCTCGATCAAAAGAAGAAAAAAATACAAATAAAAAGACAATAAAAGGGGGAAAAAGTCTCCAAAGGGCACCGGCTATCGTTTGTTTTGTGGTGGTATTACTGAAAACCAGTTCAACAACTTGACTTGGATGCTGCTCGCTGCAAAGACTTTTTCTTTCTTTCGAAGCCAGTTTATTTTTATCCCCCCCAGGTTGAGTGGAAGTCTCGAGACCCGGCTCTCGGCTCACTCAATCCTTGGAGAGTTCTTTACGTGGAGCCGGAGTCTTAGGGCCCCGATTCGTGTTTCTTGTTCTTTTATTTTTTTTTATTTCCAGATCGAACGGCGGGCGAGTTCGCTTCTTTTTTTTGTGTTTCTTTCGTTTTTTACGGTCGTGTGAAACTGGTTTCCTCTCGCTGTGCTGCTGCGATGGTAGAGATTCTTTATGGGCCTGCTGTATTTGCTTTTCCAGAAATCGGTTTAAAGGATTTCACAAAACTTGAGCATAAATTGCGGCTTAAGGTGCTTGGAAATGTCTTCATAAATATGGCAGATATCTGAACTTGGCAATGAAAGAGAATGATAGAAGTGGACATATTTTTCAATTTATTTGCCTTTCTTATCAAGGATATAGATTCCATATATTCACTTTAGTTAACCTCTGATCTGCTCTTAACCTATTAAGCTTTGACGTTACTATTAGCATTCCACTTTCTATATCATCTACATATCAGAGATTCTCATAAATAGTCATTAGCCAGCGCCATCGGTGAATGGCAATAAAAATAGCGCTGAGTCCATGGAATGTGACCAAGTCTAGTCGGTTATTTATAATCAATACGACAGTATTATTATTATTATTATTATATGTAGCCATGAATTATGCATTCCAAGCGCCGCTCTTAGATTGTGGCAGGTCTTGACTTGTAGAAAAAAATAAATATTAAAAGTGAATGCCAAGCCAAGACTAGACTTAGCAATGTCAAGTTTTTCATGCTAACCTATGTGATCTGGCGACGGAAAATGAAGGGGAAAATGAGCTGAGAGACTATAAAAATTATAAGAAAATTACTCCGAGTTTATACTTAGCAAAATTATGGATAATTATAAAAACAACTTAGTTTACAGCTTTTCTTAAATTATATATAATTAAAACAAATAAATCTAAAGACATTTACAAGCTACTTAAGACTCTTAATTTGTATTCATTCATTGTCCATTCTTTTACTTTCATTTGAATGTCGCACAAAAGAATATTTTTAAAGCCCAGCTTTTCTTTCAACTAATTTCCCTATCTCTGTTTTCCAATCTGAAATATTCAAAAGGCATTTCCCATTCGAAAACCTGAATCCACTTGATAAAAGTTTCACTTTCAAAATTCATTAATTTTACGACTACAAGTTATTGGGCTGGCAATTCCTGCCAGCAGATACTACTCGGGCCTAAGTTGATTACACAGGCAACTCAGGTGAGACAACAGGTTGAGGTCCTCGGCACAAGCTACCAACTCCTCTCGGTTTCGCAATTTGTGGTTTTGTTAATTATTTCATATATTTTGTTGTAGAGCTTGTCATGTGAAATTACACGCTTTATGTTAATTAACAGTTTGCATTCGGTTTTTTGAGTTTTCTTTCATCGCTCGATGGCTTAGATGTTATCACTAGCAATTTTTGTGATTGAACTTTTCCGGTGGAAAATTCAACTGAACCGATTTTCGTTGGGGGTTTCTACGGGGTTATCAAGCACTTGGCATCGGTCTAACCATCAATTTGCTTGGCATAAGACTCCTAACTGCATTCGTGTTTCTTTCGGTTTGTTTATAACCTTTATGGTTTTTTGGGCTTGTCTTGTACATAAAAAGTCTCCTCATCGTGTCGTTGGTCGTGTGTTTTCAATGGATTTTCACTTACTGCAAACTTGGCACCTTTTTTTCCCCCCAATCTCAGTTTAGGTTTTTGCTGATGAGGTGAGAGTTTTCAAGTAAGCAAAGAGTGTAAACAGATTTTGACTAACTAATGAGAGGACAGCACAAAAAACAGGCTGAACTTGGTATAAATAAGTTTGGTTTCATTTTAGTTTAACACCAAGTTTAATATTATAAAAAATATGTTTAAACGGTCTTGCTTTCTGCTAATGATGACAGCTAATTATGCAAATCAAACTGGCCTAAGGGCAAGGTGACACAAAAAACGATCAAAGGGGAAAAATAGCAAGATATAAATATCAATCAAAAACCATTAATAAATTAGGTAAATTCTTAGAAATTCATGTCTGGGCCCTTGGGCAGAATATCTACTTCCTAAAATATGTCTTTCTTCTTTCCTTTCCTTTAATTGCTAAAAACCCATCCTATATATATTTTCCGCACCATTTACAAGCGAATTCCTTGGAATCTTTGTGGCTTTACCTGTTGCTGGAATGACTCATGACGAAAGTGATTGTTTGGCAGGACGTGCTGGTTGCCCGTTGCCGATCCGCTGACTATATCCATATCTTCCAAATGCTAAGCGAATTTGGCAGCGATTTGCTTTATTGTGCGTTTGCTTCGAGGAGGTTATGGCGGCTGTTGTTGTTGTTGGCGTTCGGTGGCTATTGCCACATGTTGCACATTTGAAATCTGGTTGGCAGAAATGTAAATGCAAGATTTTCACCTCTTCGGCGAAAAAAACTGGTTTCGGGGCACACACTTGGCTAAAGCATTTTACTGGACACAAGTAACGTAGACACAGAAATGGACAAGGGAATTACATTTTTGTTTAGTGATTTTTTTTTTTTGCTTTCTTCAGGGATTTTTTTGTTGTTGCATTTCTCTGTGAATATTTTTCTTAAATTTATTTGCGATGTGTGTTTGTGGTTAATTAATTGCAGTCGCGCGAGTTGCGCGCGTGACAAACGAAAATCTGGCGAGGGAAAAAAGTACAGGCGCCCCCAACGAAAACGAACACGACCACGAGCGGGCAAAGAGAGATGCGGCGCGAGATCGATTTGAAAAAATACAACAAACCAAACCAAACAAAAAAAATACTATCGAAGAAATCGACGCGAGCTAAGCACAAGTCTTTCGTCCGTTAATCGCGTCCACTCGCCAGCAAGCGTTGGCCACTTTTGAAATAAACTCAAGAAAGCAAAAGCCGACCGACGACGGCGACGTACATACGTGGAAAACGTTCACGTTTCAAATATGCTCAAAAATGCCCACTCACAGGTAAGCAACGCACGCACACACACACACACAAACACACAGGCACTGGCAGAGCATGCATACCTGGGACCAGGTAAATGACAGAGCGTAAACTTGTTGCTGGCAACATGAGCGAAAAAATGTTGCCGGGCAACTTTTCGCTGGCAACCCGGTTTGGACCTTTTAGTTGGACACAAAACACTACCTGTAAGTGTGTGTGTGTGTGTGGTGTACCTGTGTGTGTGGGGGAGTGTGTGTAGAGTTTGCGGTTCACTCAAAGCGAGGCGACAAAGCTACAAAATCAGATACGAAATGGGCAGCACTGGCAACGGGTTTCCAACTATCGCTTTTGAAGCTCCTTAAGTTAACACTTTTGGGGCACACGACTTTTTGGCATGACAAAATTAACAGAGCTATTTGGGTATTCAATGGGTTAAATAAGGGGTTATTATAAACGAAAAGAATTTATGAAAAGAGGTCAAAAACCGCTTATAATATAAATATATCATTATTTTTATATAAAGAGTGTTCTTTACAGTGTTGGGTAATTAAAGTGCTATTCATATCTCTTCTCTCTTGTAGGACCTCTCTGTTCACCTTATTTTGCCCCTTTTTTCTGCAAAGGAGTCTCTGTCCCCGCTTGTTGTTGCTATTCAAGTTTGCAATCAAAGATAAAGGAAAAACTTGGCACAACTTTTTGTTGCATTCAGTGTGAAGTTGGTATTTATAGGAATGTTGGTTGCTTTTGTTGCTGCTGCCAGAGCTGCTGTGCATTCGCAATGAGTGCAAAAATGATTCAAAAGGGACTACGAGGAGGAGGCACAAAAAGGAGCACAGCAGATGGTCGGAAGGAAGGAAGGATGGACGGAAAATGCAATGAGTTAGTCACCGGTGCAAGGGCATTAAAAATATATATGCTGTATGTTTTCTTTACTTTTTATTTCAATAAAAGTAAGCTTTAGCATTCCACTAGGGTAGGCAAGGGAATTTAAATTGCAACGTAGATATTATTCGATTATAAGGTTAAGTTATTCAAAAGAATGTTCATAAATGCCAAGCAAATATGAATAGCTTCAAAATGAGTAGTTTTATAATAAAGTTCCATGTATTTAACTCTTTTAAGAATGTCAATAAACGTGTTTACTAATGATAATAATATTTTTAAACACTAAGTATTATTTTATACAAGCTATAAATAATATTTTGTATTTTTGTTAAATCATTGTTTGTTTAAAAAGTATTACTATAAAACCTGCCTCTTGAATGCCAATGACTTAACCCCAAAAATAAGAGTAACAAATAGGTTTATAGTTTTTTAAGTGGCTAAATGAGTAGACAAAAAGTCTATAAAGATGACTTGGATATATGAAACAGAAACTCCATGTCAATCCACTTTTTCAAACCTTTAACAGACTGTTTAATATTAACCCAGGTCATGTAGAAAATGTAATTAAAAGAAAAGCCACCACTTTCCGACACTCGGAAGTTGGTGAAAGAATTTCAATTAAATACTTGGCTAGCTCTGTCAGATAACGTAAATCCAGTTGAGTTGTTTCCATTATATTTGCCAGATTCAATTAAGTTGCACAGCTTGCAGGGGCAGCAATAGTTTATTTTTTATTTTTGGGGCGATGTTTTCTATCTAGCGGATGATGGGGGGACGGACTCGTTAATGACCTGGCTTATGTGAAGCAATTACCCGAAAACTTAATGCACGGCAATTACTTTATATCTTTTTTCCCTTACTTTTATTTTCGTTGAGCGTTTGAGCACGTGCAACATTTCAAATTGTCGGCGTGTCTTTTTAATTTTTTGTTTGTGTGTTTTCGGTCGTTTTTCTCTTTTTCTTTTTTTGACACAATTATTGTTCCGCGGTGTCTTACGAAAACTGCAAAGTCGGGGGACAACGCCACCTGGCCATTACAAGTTATATCTTTTATATATATATATATAAAGTCTCGCAATTGGATAATTTGATTTGCACTCGGGAGCGAGCTGCACTGCCACTGCATGCATAAAGTTTCATGGCCTGTAATTTGTGGCCCAAAGATTTGCAATTTGGCTTGGCTGCGGGCAGATTATCAACAGAGATTGTGCAATTAGGCTGGCCCAAGGGTTATAAATAGTTTTCTGATTTTTAAAATATTTTTTAAGACCTTTTGAATTGATGAAGGAAACAAAAATATAAATATTTTCATTTTATTTAAGGCCCTTGGCTTTGTAAGTTCTATGTTTTCTTTTATTGAGTTTTACAATTTATATATATGAATAATATAAATATTAATCCCTTACCAGTTATTCTTGTTCTCTGATAAAAATCAATATTTTGATTCAAACATAAAAAAAACACCTAAAAACTTCCAAAACTTAATTAAGAAATCGCACCAGCACTTTTTTCCTTATATCTTGATTGATGTTATACTGCCTTGCATTTTCAATAAGCTGCTGCAATTCGCTTACAAAAATATCTTGGCACGTGACTGTCATGGAATACGAAACTAAAGCAAAAACTGACAGTGGAAGGAAATCTGTAAAATGCTGTTAACAAAGTTACCAGCCCCAACTTTCTTCGGTTCCCCAGCGGAACCTCAAAAAAGAAGCCACAAGAGGGGGCGAGAAGGGCTTTATTCGATTTACGAGCCACTGCAATGGAGGGGAAGTCCCCAATCGGACTCGAGCTGCATTGCAATTGTCTTTAGTTTTTTGTTTCCCTGCATATGGAAGTCACACACTGCATACATTTCCTCCCAACATCATATTGGCTTAAATTCCTTAACCCTTTCGGCTCTCTGAAGCTAGAATTTAAAGAGAGAGATAAATTTATGCCCATTTTGCTTGGGTTTCCACTTCCAATTTATTTCATTTCATTTCAGTTGATGCGAAACGAGCTCGAGCTCGAGCTCTAAATGGATTTATACACACGGCGGAAGTTGAGTCAGGGGAAAGGTGGAATTACAGTGGGAAGAGGGGTTGATTGGACTTGGATTCTGATCCCATTTTATATTGAATTTTCTCATATTTCTAGTAACTTTTTGGACATGTAAGTGAATTGAAGGAACGAGGAAAATTTAGATGAATGTAATGGAATTCCTTAAATTAAACTTCCTGTTTGATCTTCTCTTAAAGATTCTATTATTTGAAGAAATAACTAAACATTAAGTAAGTAAATAAGTATGATTAATAAGTTTTAGACCACGGTTTTGCCCACGTCCAAAGGCACAATCAACGAAACCAATTTCTCAAACTCAAGTGCTCCTCAGAGTCTAAATCTGAATCCGAAACAGAAGCGCATAAATTGTGCCCCAAGCGAAGAAAGAATTAAGCCGAAAGAAAAGAGCTATATGTATATCCACTAATGACGATGGCAAAAACGAACCAGAAAAGACAAAAGCCAAAAATAAAACCAAGAAAAAATCAACTAAATCGTCATGGAAGCCTGAGCAACAGCGGGTTAAAAATGCATAAAATGAGGTAACAAAAAAAAAAAATAATAATAATAAGAAAAGGCTCTAAAGGCAGTAAAAGGAACCACATCAAAGCTTTGACTTTTAGGGCTTATTCAGAGATTGAAAAAGGAGGAGAACGGAATATCTTTTAGGGCAGGTGTGTTCGAGGATGCCAAATTAGCAGCTACCGGCTGTCCAGCTCCTCCTCCTGCCACTCCTGCTCGCCCTCATCCCACTTCTCACCATCATTTCCATTTAAAGCCTCCAGCGAAATTTGGAACATCATTAATTTTAATTTTTGCGCAGACGCACCCCAGGGGCTGTAGGCTTCACTGCCTCGATTCTGGACACTGCAGACTTCACCACAAGCGCTATGAGTGATGATGACCTGGCGGAACGAGTCCCAGCCACATGGCCAGTGGCCACGGGCGTAATTAAGGTGGCCGAAAGAAAAAAACATAAAGGTGTCGCAGCAACAATTGAAAGTGTTGCAATGCCGCGGTGCGCTGGTTGACAAATTTCCGAGTTGCTTAAGAGCCATGCAATGCGATGATTGATTGTTGGCTTGGGGTGTTTCCAATTTGAGTGGATAATTTCGAAACAATGTAAGGGAAATATTTAAATTTTTATCAGAAAAAGTAAAAAGCATAATTACTCATTTTAAACCGAAGAAAAAGAAGTTTCTATCAGTATAACATGTAAACTATTATCAGGGCTTAATAAAAAAGGTTCCTAGAAAAGTTCAGCTTGGATGACAGCAAAAAAGTTTTTACATCTACTGGGAATATTTTTTTTGTCATTGCATAAGAGACCGTGTGGCCTAACGGATAGGGCGTCGGACTTCGGATCCGAAGATTGCAGGTTCGAGTCCTGTCACGGTCGAAGGGATATTTCGTTTTTCTTACTTACTATTTACTCAAAAATGGTATTTGAAATAACGTTTAAGTATCTTTATAATATTTTTTTTAATGCATACATCTTCATGAAGAACTTTTTTCCCTTAAAATATTCTCCTCAAGCCTACACAAGTTTGTGAAGTAATTTGTTTCTCATAACTCAGACTCTCACCTTTTTGAAGCGTCTTCTTTGGGTTGAGGAATGTGTGGAGGCGGTTTCGAGCATATTGCTCCCATTTTCGGCATCCCGTTTGCCCAGCGCCTGGAGCAGATCATCCACGTTGCGTATATAGGGACGATCCCTATCCTGATTCCTTTCCCGATCCCTGTCACCGCTACCGCCGCCACCCATGCAGCTGGTGATGCTCTTATTGCCCAAACTATTGCTGCGAGACCGGGATCTGGACTTTTGCTTGCCCAGCCAATAAACCTGATTGGCCAAATTGATTTCGGCGGCGGCAGCAGCAGTGGCAGCCGCCTTCCTTCTGCCCAATTGTTGGTGCTCCTGCACCTGTTGCTGCTGCTGCTGGTCATTGGCCAGATATTCACCGGCTATATGCACTTTGGGTGTGCTGACCAATTGCAGACCCGTGGCACCGAATTGCTGCGGGAACTCGTGCAGTTCGAGCGGATAGCGGGGATCCATGGGCTGGCCAGGTTGGCGGGGATACATGAATCCGTCGCGCAGGAACAGTTTGCTGGTGGTATAGACCTTGTCGTTGATTTGGTAAAGGCCACTGGAGCCGGGTCCATCGCCGCCACCAATAATGCCATTGCGCACGTAGGCAGCGGGGCGATAGCGCACCAGGGGATTGTACACATTCGCTTTGGGCGGCTTGTTTTTAAAGCTGCGACGTCGACCGGTGCTGGGCTTCATATTTGTATTTGTAATTTTATTTATTTTGTTCGCCTGAGTCACACCCTGTTGATAATTAATATTATTTCTTCTTTTTCGTTTTTTCTTCGTTGCAATACGCGTAATCCACCCTGCGCTGTGACACGGTTCATAAGTTGCGCAGCTTAAGTCCAGTTTAAGCGCAACGTTTCTCAGCGACCGTGTGGCCTAATGGATAAGGCGTCGGACTTCGGATCCGAAGATTGCAGGTTCGAGTCCTGTCACGGTCGAAAAAAAACTTTTTTTCTTTTTTTATTGCTATTCAGACACTTGATTATTTTTTTTTGTTTTTATTTCACTTTTTATTTGTTTTTAGTTTGAAAAAGAAATAATTTAAGTTTTTTACATGGGCTGGCGTAATTTTACACAAGTTCTACATGTGATGTAGTGTTCAGTATTGGAACTACTCATAAAAACAAGGAAAGAGTTTAAAAAATAATTTTGTTTATATGTTGCTTTTAAATATGAAGATTTTTTGTTTACCAAATTTTTTTTTGATGTCAAACTTGTTCCTAAACTTTATTTAAAATTTGTAAATTTTACGCCAGCCACACAAAAGTAGGCAACTTTTTCATGTAGATATTATTTCCCAAACTGTTTAATTCACTGCGCACACAAGTAGGCAACTATTTGTGTTGCAAGACTCGCAAAAGATGCCACAGTCTATACAACAATTTCACACGAAAATTAAAATTAAAAAATGTTCGATTTATGTTATTTTTTTTGACGCGACCAACACAGCACGTTCGGCACACTGCACGTTCGATTTTCCACTGCAATTGTTTGATTTTATTGCAACAACCTTTTCCCTTGTTTGCTGGAAGGCACACGCACGGTAAATCCAATTAGCCGGACGGGTTCGAGTAGTTCCCTCCACAGTTCACCTTTCGAGGTAAATTGTTTTCCGAACGCAAAGTATTGACACAGTTTTCGAGTCACTTGTTTTGTTAGACACATTCGTCGTCTTCCTGAACACTGGAACTGTCTGTCATATGAGAAGCAGCTGAGGAAGGGCCCGAACCGAAATTCTATGCTAATCTGTCAACTCTGAGTTGGTTAATTAAAGCCTGATTTGGCAAATAATTGTGGCTTAGAATCGGTCTTCTGTTCGCCGCTGACCCCAATTCCAAGTCCAATTTTCGAGGCACCACGATTGGGTCAATGAATGTTCAGTGTAATGAACTGAACGCCCCTTTTTGTGGGACTTTATGTTTTTCGTTGTATGCCGAATTGAGTTCAGCTTGGATACAACTTATTCAAGGTTAGAAAGGGGTTAGAAAATTGCAGAGGATGAATGTTGAGAGGTTAGGAAGGGGATATAATTAATTTATAGATTTAATATCTTAAGATTGCTTGAAAAAGTTTATTTCAAATAGTAAAAGATTTATTTTTTAGGTGGGAAAGTAATATAGAGATGGAAACTCAACAAATATTTACTTGAATTTTATTTAAATAAAAAAAAACTGTATTAATATCTTGTAAAGATAAATGGCACAAAAAAAGTGTTGATACCATTAAATCCAATCCTCTTTGTTTTCTTCATTAGCATATTCAGCTTTACCAACTCTTAAAATACCACTCCTAACACTCCACTCGATCTAAAAGCCCTTCTCCGTTTCAAGCTGTCAACTTCCTATTCACTCCACCTTATCTTTATAAAGATTTGTCTCTCTTACACTTCCGCCTACGGATATCGGTCGATTTTCGTGGGATTTTCCTACGTTCGAAACGCGTTGAGCTACAGACGCGAACTAAACTGAAATAAATTCAATGAATTTGAAGAGCCTATCAAGCAGACACGAGTATTATTTCCAATGGATAACACAGTTCCAGCTGCAGAGGAATACAAGAACAAAGGCGATTGCGATAAAGCTTACTGAGAGTGTGAGCAGAGTCGGTGGGAAATGAGACGAAATGGGGGTTTCAGGGGGAACGGTCGGACGGGGGCCTAAGCCAAACAAATACACCCCCCAAAATGGGGAAATTGTGGGAGGGGATGATGTGAAAGGCTAACTAGCTATAGGTAAGCTTTTCAGTAATTAAAAAAAGAAAAAACCAGACGAACGTAGTGATAAGAATGTTCCTAAATAGTTATTAAAATAATTCTTATAAGGTTTTGTTTAACAATCGTCAGCTTATCGAAAAAGTAAAATCAAGACAACTTTTAAAAATGATATTCCTAAGGCTTCCTTGTCCAGATAAGATAAAAGAACTTGCAACTAGCTATGAACTTTGCATTTTTAGATTAATATAAAACCCTTTATTAGTGGCATATACCATATTCTTTAATATAATAACAATATAATCCCCAAATAATTGAAATACTTTATAGTGTACTTACGAAAAACTCATCCTCGATAACCGGATCGGCCAGCATCTCAATGGCCTCCGTCATGGATCTGCAGGTGCGGTTCGTGTTCTTCTTTTTCTTGAGCTTCCTTCCGAGAGTGGCGGCATCGCTGAACCGATGCAGCAGCTTGTCCCGCTTGCGAACCGCCAGCGGACTGGCCGTGGAGCTTGTGTGGCACAACAGCGATCCGTAGCCATTCGTTGAGGAAATAGTTCCAGTGTTGGCGTAAAAGTTTTGCGGCTGATATTGCGCCGGAGCCGTCAATGTGCTATTCGAGTCGATCTTCTGAATGAGATTGTATTCGGATTGCGGATATTTGCTGGCCAAACAAGACATGGAGTCGGGGGAAGATTTGGATGTCAGCTGCGGCTTGGGTGGCGGCGGCGGCGGTGGCTCCTTCATCAAGGCCACGCGACGCGGAGCAGCACGTGGCATGGTGGCCGATTGCGGCGAAGAGGCAATATCGCCGCCATAGCTCACAGCTCGACGATTGCGATCGTTTTCCTTTTCCCTGAAAGAATAAATAAAATAAAGGGAATGTTATTTAAAAATCTATTAAAGAAATATTTAAATTTGAAGATATTTTATGATATTTTTAACTTGAATATAATATCTCTCTATTATTATCACCTATACCGTCGCCTTTGCATCGGGGGACTAAAGAACAAGTTGGGCGAAAGGGGCACAAAGTAACCCCACTGCGGATCCCGATCCGGTCCCTCGTGGTACATGCCCAACTGTGGAGTCATCTCCCTAGACCTGCTGGATCTCAGCACGGGCATTGAGACCCTCTGGGGACCGTAGCTTCTGCTGCACCGAAATTGATTTCGATATATGTGGCGCTCTAAAGAGGATGTCGTCGTCGTTGCGTCCGATTCCAGTGTGCAGTCAGAGTGATCCTTGTTCTCCAGGGTGGCATTACTGCCCAAATCATCCACGCCGTCATCGTCATCCGTGGAACCCTCAGGCACCGTGTAGCACGTGTTGTCAAATTGCGACATCTCACAGTCTTTTGTCGGATTTTTTTTTTTTAAATAACTTTTGTTTAGTTTTTCTTTTCCACAAATTTAGTTCTTTGTCATTGCGGCTCCCACGTAAAATTGTTTCAATTATTTAATTAGTGCGCACAACTTGTTGCTGTTTTATTTAATTTTTTTTCTTGTATTTTATTTTCCCCTTGACAAATGTTAAACGAAAATTTTAGAGTGTCTGGCACTTAATTGCTCCAGTCGAGCTTGGCTGTGTCTGTGGCTTAAATATTGTAGTGGCAGGAGAGCATTAGACAGGCCAGAGCATTTATCATGTTCACCCTCCGGACATATCGTGGAAAAACAGAGGCAGACTGAGGGTATATAGGGGAGATGGAGGATGTCGGGCAGGAGCCGTGGTGTATGTCCAGTGGGCACAATTAAAAGTCGTTTTCGGCCTGAGTCCGGAAAGTCGCCCTAATGAGGTGTTGAACGGAAGACGGTCATATTTGGTCTAGTTAAGATATTTATAACTTGGTCTCTTCTTTTCACAGACAATTTTCTTTAAGTTGAAACAATGAAAATCAGTGGGAACATTTTGAGGTCGTTTTCCAGCCATAATTATTAGTTTGGATAATGGAAAAATTATAGAAAGAAACTTAAAGAAAGAATAAATTGCCACGTTGCTAAGTAAGAATTTTCTTCATTGTTGTTGCTGTTGCTGTTGCATTTTTCCTTTCAACAACATGAAATTGTTATTATTTATGTTATAGCGATCTATATTTGTTTTTGAAGGGTTTATATTAAGTGCAATCATAGACGACTCTTTTTATTTTCTGCAAAAAAACTACGTTAATTTTGTCTATCAGTTTCAAAAATAGTCTGCTATTTTTCCCTTTCAAACCCCTAGTAAAACCCATTTAAGGAAATCCCCCTCTAAAACCCCTTTAAACCCACAGCCGGCTGGACAATTTTGCAACATTAAAGTTCATTAAAGATTCATGGGGCGAAAAGCGAAAGTGTCAACAGTTGAATCCATCAACAATGCAATTAAAATGTCAAACACGGCGTGAGCCTCCCCCTTAACCCTTATTTTCCCTACGAAATAAAGTAAATAAATACGAATGTTTATATATATTTATCCCTCCGTGTAACTGCCCCCATCAGGGGCTCTTTTAAAAGAGACTCCATTATAATGATGATGCAAAAAGTGATCCCTGAGGGGAGTCGATGTACATCTGCAGAATTTGCAGACGGCGACAAGCCGGATATGAAGATTACAACGGATTCGGGTTGCAGTTGTGTTTATATTTATTTTATTGTTGCAATTATATTCCTGTTTACGGCATAGAATTGCTTATTGGCGCAATGAAACTTGATTAATGGCTAACGAGCGAAATGGAGGGGAGGACACACACATCCGGAGAGGTGAACTTGAAAGATGTGTTATTTATGATTGCTAAATGAGCGCCACTATCATGGCAGAGGAAGAAGGATTTCCCCCTACAAGAAATCAGGGAAAAACAAGTGGGGACTTTGACAGATAATTTCCATAAAGGGAGAGGAAAGTCGTGATATATGAATTACTTGTATTTATTTTTTTTATTAATTACTGGATCAATTATTTATATAATATTTATTATGTTTTCTTTGCCACGAGTAACAGTGAATTTTCCTGTTATAGTCATATTCATTTTCCACATTTGTTGTACATTTTTAAGCAGGATACACAGTGCCTATAATTTTAAACACTTCTTTCTTCGTTATAAAAGATGCTGTATAATTTTAGCAAACATTTGAAACACTTTTTTCTTCACTAAATAAATTCTGTATAATTTTAACAAAATCCATTATAGTTCGTGATTAATTTCCGTATTATTCTGTTTACTCTATTAGCTTTTATATGTTTAAATTTCCTTTCATTTATAAAATACGTCACAAGCTTCACAGTGCTGTTCATTGAATCATTCTATAAATACATTGATTGGGTCAGTAAAATTTCCCAGTCATGTCAATAGCATATGCCAATTTTTTGGTAATATATTATTTACTATTCTTTTCATTAGCAAACACACAGAAACACACACGCCCGAACCGGAGGAAAAGTTCAAATAAAACGTGTGCCTATTTTTCTAGGAGATTTTTTTCAACAAACGCCGCGGATGTTCAAAGTAAATGTGCTGACCGCCGGCAATTTTCGAACTGATTTCGAATAGAGCTTCAGAAATTGTGTAGCCGCCGTGGGAGCAGCCACAACAACACATACAACCCTCTTCTCATCAGTTCGTCTCGAAAAGCGACTACAAATTTTGAGGAAAAGCGGGAGAGTAGAGAGAGAGAGACGCTAAACGCAGGAGAGTCCGCCAAATAAGAACAAACATTGTGTTTGGCTTAAATTGCTTAATATTTGGGGACCAAAATAAAAGCATCAACGAAAAGTAGCAGACAAAGGGAAGGGAAACTAGCGGCAGACTGGAGGCACCGACTATGGGAATGCCCTCGGAAAAGGTATTTGTTTTAGACTTAATTTTTTGAAAGCGTTGTGAAATATATATAAAAATAGCATTTATATAAACACAATTGCTATAAGATTTAGATATTATGAATAAAGAATTAAAATATATAAAAAAAAAGGAAAAAGTTGGTATAAAAATTAGCTGAGTTTAAATAAAAAGGAAAAAAAATCAAAAGGAAGTATTTAGAAAATGCTTTACAATTGATTTGTCTAATTTATTCTCTTTTATATGAATTATTTATTTATATTTTACATTAATAATTTCAGCATGGTTGTAAGCAAGCACTAAAAATTATAATACCCATAATATAAGGGTATGAAAAAATCCCGAAATCGTTCTCAGTGGAGACAATTCCTCTGGATAACGAGGTGCAACACCCAAGTGCCCATATTTCAAAGTATGTGTGTGTGAGCGTGTGTGAAATGTCATGCAAAATAAATGTCAGACGCTTAAAAATTAGTCCCTCTCTCTTGTTCTCTATCTTCAGCTTGTCTTTCTCTACTTTCTACACAGAAAGAAATTGTATTAAAAAAGAAGAATATGCTGTTAAAATAAATATATTAAATAATAGTATTGGACACATTTTTAGCAGGATAAAATAACTTAGAAAATGTATGTCTTATACCTGAACAGTATAGCAAATACAATACAGTTTTTTTCTTTTTAAAGAACACTACAAAATACAATTTAACTAAGTTAATTATAATTTCTTTCAGTGCAGCATTAAATTGCCGTGACTCTTGAGAAAAAAAACTTAAACTGTTCCTGTTGTTATTGGTGTTATTAAAAATAAACATGGATGAAGTGTTTTCCGCTGGGGTGCCGCCAAGAAACGCAACATTTTCACTTGTCACGCATTCATATTTTCCCCGTTTTCCTTGTCCGAGAATGTGTGTCATGTCTGCGGTTTTTATTGACATCTGTCCGAGACGCTTTCAATGCAATTTGGAGTGATTAATATAATAAAGGGGGTAGGGGAAGGCAAGTGGAGTAACCCTAATTCCTGGCGAAGCTCTATCAATTACACTTGTTAATTAAACTTGGGTGTGGATTAGCCCGCATTTTCCATTGGTCCCGAGGGTGTGTTTTTATTTTTCTTTTTTCCTTTTTGATAACAATTGCATGTCCGCCGCTGCTGGCCACACAATTGCAATTAAATCAGTTCTAAAACGGGCGTGCTGGCAACATGGAACTTAAGTCCAATTGCCTCCGAGCATTAAATTAACAATGCAGGCAGCAAATGGAACCAAATGGAATGGAATCGATTGCTCAGACTCAGATATATTTATATATATATATATATATGTTTATGTGCATGTGGGTTGCGAATGGCGGAGAATTAATTAAAGCACTGCAGCAGGGGCGAGAGAAGTAGATCTTTAAGATAACAGAGCGGGAAATCGTGCTATAAATAAATGCAGCTAACAGAGTTTAATAAATCACGGATAAATATTTTCGGGCCACAGCACAGATAAATATTGTTGTTTAAGAATATCTCCGAAGGAAAAGATTAACATAAAAAATATTAGGACACACTTTTGGAATTGTTACAGCTTGTTTTTAGATATTTATGCATATAACAATAGGGAACTTTAGAATAAATGGCTTTACAAATTCTTGCTAGCATAAAAGGCGCTTTAATATGTGTAAAAGTACCAAGAAATACCTTGTATTATTTTCACAAATATATTTAAATACTATTTCCAATTGATTTATAACACACAAAGTTGTAACTCGTTAATGCTGTCCCCTTCTAATCATAATATTTAAACCCCTTGACATCGTTTACCTTTCGCGACCCGAACCAACTAACGACAGGCTGGAATTTAAAATGGGTATAATCGATTCGATTAGTGTCACTCTGGGGATTAATTGAATTAAACTCCGAGCCTCGGCGGCAGTCATTGCACTATGAGAGCTATGTTAAGTGTAATTACAATGCACAAGATGTCAAATGATTTTAACCCCTTAACACAAATGGCGAGAGACAGACTTCGAATGGAAAGAGAGAGGACGCGACTTGTTTTTATTTTTTTTTTTTTTGCGGCACAAAAAGACAAAGGAAAATGTTAAAGGAAAAATGTATCTATATATTATATATATTTTTTTTTAAGTAGAGGTGATGTGACTCAGATATAGTGCGATTAAGCTGCGCTGACAGCTCACATAATAGATGCTGGCACGTGGTCGTCGTAATTTAATTTTTCTCTGGCCGAGAAAAAAATGATAATTAATTATGGAAATGAGTTGGACATTTGTAATGTGGAGTACGTATAGGTATAGAACTGAAAACTGGTTTAAGAAAGAGAAAGACAGCTGAACTGGTTCTCTTTAAGATTCTTAGGAAACTGTTCTCCTTTTGGACAATCACAAATCCCAAAACTATATACCTCCGAACTAATAGCTACATTGAGTTTTCCTTGCTACGGATTTGTTTAAAATAAATAAAGAAATAAATAATGTGCCAGAGTTATAGACTATAACTCATTTGGGCGACCCCAAATCATAAATCAGTGCATGCCTTGGGAATCATTTTCCAAACCAAATACCACAATCACTAAAAGATTTCAAAAACTTTAAAATAGCTTCGGTGAAATGTTGTCGAAAGGTGGGGCAGCGCCAAAACATTGCCCTGCATCTGTCGCTATAAATAACGGAAAACAACAAAACTAATAATCAAAGAAAACAAAAATATACACGAAAAACTTGGCAACCCTTTTAGACAGCTGCCGCTGGGTGAGGAAATAATTTAGGAGACAATGAGGCATCCGTTCAGCGGAATAATAAAAATGTATATTACAGACTGTGCCACAGCCGACAAACACGAGCCAAAAAAAAAAAAACGCAAATTGAATTGGGTTTTTCTGTGGCGCGTTTAATTGCAGGCCATAAATCAAATGGGGGCCAAGACAGCTTAACTGGTTTTTTGGCCAAATGCAAAACGGTTCATATTTATTTTCTTGTGTTAGACAATGTTTTCAAAATAAGCCCGCAAATATGAAAAATTATAACTCATTATTGGATGGATGGGATTCTTGGAAATTTCCAACTTGATTATATTTGCTTTCCCATTCAAAAGTACCAAACAAAAAATCTCATTAATAAGCGAAGAGTGATCGTGTCTAAATGCTGGTATCGATTTCACAAAATAAGCTAAATGGTAAAGGGCCTGCCTGCAGGGGTTCACCGATTTTAAAGAGCTTTCTGATGAAAGGTTGTAAGTCATTTTGAGGGCCACCCGTCGAGGACTTGGATCCGATTCCGGTTTAACTGTAATTGACACTCTCACGTTCACGAACGCCTTTATGATTTACTGGATAATTATGGGAGGAAGTGAGTTTGTGTGTGAAAATCATTGTGGAAACGGGGCCAAACCTTATGGGGATTGTGGAGTAATTATAATACTGGGAATATGGTAATTAGGTTTTCATCACGATAAAATTGAAATAAAGATATACTGCTTTATCTTAATAATAATTTCTTGGTTAGGTTAAAATCCTGATAAGTTTGCTGGCATCTAAGAGAAACTCGAAGTTCTCACAAAAATGTTTTCATTCATCAATAAGCGAATTACTTATATGCATAATGATATTTTTGTCACACATACAAAATGGAGTTCCTAAAAAAATATATTTTTTTTTAACTACTCATAATTTAAGCACATTAAGGCCACAACAAATATTCAAGGTTTTTTTTTGTCGTGTTATAATGACTTAAATTGCAGTCAATCTGAGAGGTGAAAACAAGTTTCTAATGTATTTTTAGTGTATGCATAATTTTTCATATTTATTTACTAATTCTGTTTAGGATTAACACATCACATAAGCACGAAAAGTCCGCCAAAAATAAATACAAACTAAACAGGAATATTAAAAACAACGAAAAATGAAAACACAAAAAGCCACTAAAAGCAAACTTGAAAGGTGTTGAAAACATTGGTCACGCAAACCGCTCAAAGTGATTGACACATGTTCGATCCCTGTAAAAACTGACCCCACCCAAAAAATGCAAAAAGCACGAAAATTTGCAGATAATTTAAGCAAATTATAGCCCCCCGAAACAGAACATGAAACTAATTCAAAGCACACACAAAAAGGTTGCACTGATTTGCTTAAGGCCAATTGGGTGGAAGAAAAAAAAAACTACAACTGTGCAACTACAATTGCTCTTAGCTTTTTGGGGTGTAGTTCACAAATTGCAATTGGCCAAAAGGATTGATTGAGTCATAAAGTGGAGGAGAAGCAATCGATTTATTTTCTTCGACATCACGAACTCAGCCAGTGGCCAAAAACTAGTGAGGAAATCGAAGCCGAAACGAAATCCAATACCAGTGGCCAGCGAACTGCAACTGTTATTACCATTGGCCTCGAGACGAAATCCTTTTACCATTCTGCCCCCATTTTTTACGTGGAAAGCTAATCAATCTCGGGACAATTAGAGAGTTGGTCAAAGACACCAATTAGTGAACGCAACCCGAGCTTCGCAACTAAATCATGAACAGCTGCCGCAAGCCGGAGTCTGAGATTCTGGTTCGGTTCCTGGACTTGGCCAGAAGGAGTGTGTTCTTTGAGAGAGGGCGGAGAAACGGGATCGAGATCGGGCTGGGGCTCGGGATCTGCAGAGCCATCTGCGACGCGTGTTGCCAATTTATCTTTGAGCGAGTGACCCAGCTGGGGACTGGCATATTCAGCAGATTTTGTGGGGCATGACTCATTCGCCGGGAGATAATCCTGTTTTTCTCCAGGTCTCAGCTATACGCTGCTGTAATGGAGCTTGTCCAGCACTTAAAAGTGGAAGAAAAAGAATGCTTAAATAGTAGATAAAATTTGAGATGCTAGACAAAGTTATAGCTTGAAATTTTATTAAATAAATAAAGGATTAAAGGTAATTAAAGATCATATCTTGGTATCTAGTTGGTAAACGATTTTCAAAGGACTCTAAACGCCCCTCCACTTAGCTGTCCCATCAATCTATTGTGATTACAATATCCTGGATCAACATGGAACATGCCTAGACATATCCACCGATAAATAAGACCCTCGGCAAGCCATAATATAGTCAGGCAGTAGTCAATTGTTGACGGGTGCAAGGCATACAAATTTCGCCATAACTCAGGAGGCTCTCTCGGGAGACGCTTTTGTTTATGGCCTGTTACCCGGGCTTTTGTTTATAAACTGGTTCAAAATTTGCACGTCTTTGGCATATAAATCGCATTGGAATACGAGTCAAGACACTACCACTACTCGTATCCGAAAAGTGCAGGAGAAACTGCAGCCGAGAAAAAGAAAAGGCTGGCATGGCAGGCAGGCCAACTTGTTTATCTGTCGTTTTCAGCTGGTTGGCTTACAGCCTGGCCAAGTCCGTCCAAAGTCCTGGCCGCGTCGTATTCCTCTAACATCTCTCCCTCTCCCCTCGTTCCGGATGGTTGTCAGACCAACGCCAACAGCTGTCGTGCAAGTTTGTTTCCATCTCATAGCCCCCGGCGAGTACAGGGGGGCGAAGTCTGGGCTTAGGCTTAGGCCGAGGTCTTAGTCTCGGGATGATGATCGTCGCTTGCATGCTAAGCCCCAACGCTATATGGCCAAACAGTTTATAGTTATGTTTTATTGTGTCTGACTTTGCCCCCTTCTTTATTTCCACAATTTCATGACGCTCACGTTGGTTACCCTTTTGCCTTCTTTGCCTATGCTAATTCCACATATGACCGACGTACTATGAATTTGAAATTTTACTTCATTTCATACCGCTGGCGCCTGACTTGGCCCTAACGGTAAGGCCAGAAAGAAAAAAAGAGCTAAGAAAGTTTTCCAAGATGGAAGGTACAAAATTGTATGTGTCAAGTGAGTTTAAGCCACCTAAGTTTGTAAATCAAAATATATAATAAAATATATAAAGAGGCATATGTAACGGTAGTAAAATCCACACGAAAATAAATGTTAAATGTATACAAATAAGGAAAGCTATAAAAATATATTCCCCACTACATATTCAAAGCTTAAACCTTTCATCTATGTTAATTTCTGAGCAGCTAAAATTTTAATTATAAATCTAATATTTCTCAAGGCGAAAGTCCAAACCAAAACTGGGTTGAACAAACAAAAGTGAATGAAAATTCTCACAATAATTCTAATTTAGACTGCGACAACAATAAGGATGGACACAATGCTGCAGCCTTTTTTGGCCTAACCATTTCCTCGTGTATCCATTTCGTTTTCCATTAACAAGTTGCGAAACATAATGCCGACACCACCTAAGAAGGCAGCACCGCGGTCTCCACCTCGTAATTTACTTGTGTCTCATTCGGTTTTTGCATTTCAACTTGGCCAAGGCTCGTGCCATATGCCCCCGCAGGCCATAAACGTTTTTTTTTTCTTATTTATATATTTTTTTCTCTCTTTTATTGTTGTGAAAGCGTTTGGTGCCAAGGTGTGCAAAGAATACACAAAAAAATAAAATACAAATAAAAATAAAAAAGATTTCGCAATTTCGACCTGTGCTGAGCCTGTTTCCAATAAAAGCGGCTGCATTTAATAATGCCTCATAATATTTGTAGGTGGTCTAAGCCGCTAAGATATACAAGTTGAGGGGGGAATATATATATATATATATATATGTATCTGAGGCTGTGGCAAAACGCCCACAAATTGTGCAAGGCACAGGCACACCGGCTGCTTTTAAACCATTTTCCATCATCCATTAAAAAACCATAAAATATTTGGTTTCGCTTTTCTGATTGCATTTCAGGCGTTGCCGGATGATGTTGGGCAATAATAAATCCGATAAAGGAAAAAAAATGTTTAATTAGAGCGCTAAATGCTGCCTCCCCCTCAGTCCCTCCTCCGCTTGCCGCCGCCACTCACAGACAATAACGTGATTGTCTATTTTCACATATTAATTTATCATTATAAATAGATTTATTGTCTTACGGGTGTCTCCGTTTCGGTTGCATGACAAAACAAAAGACTTAGGCGACAAACTCGTTTCTTTGTCTTTCCGTTTGGGAAAATCTTTTGTTTACCTTTTCGCCAAAACGGACCTGGGGGCAGTGGGGTTCTCCGATTTGCATAGATTGCAATGGTATCTCGGTCGGTGATTTAGCTTTGATGGATCAGTGTAATCAGTAGTAAGCAGTTAGCTATTTTTTGAAAAGATTTCCAGACTCGAAGACACAAGGCGTTCTTGATTAAGCCATTTACTATATATTATATATTCAAGTATATTTGAAGTATTATAAAGTTTTTAAATGCCTTTTCCTATTTATAAAAAAAGCAATCAGTGATTTCCTCACAACAATCTCAGATTTAAATATAAACAGAAGTCCGAGAACCATCTTGATTTGGCCTTAACACCTGCTGCTAAATATATTTCTGACAAATACTTAACTAATTGTTTGACTGCTCTTAAGACTGCCCTTTACCCTGAACCATTTTGAGAGCTGTTTCTAAATCGAATTTATTGTTTCGGTTTGCTGCTGTTGTTGTTTCCATTTCCATTTGTTGTGGCTTTGCTTTTGTTATGCTAAAACCAATTGGTGGCAACCTTTTGGTATTTAAACTTGACTTTAGCCAGCGGCAGCTAAAACAAACTTCTCTTGGATGGCATTAGATGCTTGGCGCTTTATTGTTGTTGCTATTCCGCTATTGCTATTGTTATTGTTATTATAATCCGTGTCTGCCGGAGTCTCGTCTCCCATCAAAACGTCACGTAATAGGCGATCGGTCGGTCACTGGTTACACCTGTTTCAGCGCCGTCGTCTTTCGGGTGTTTTTTTTTTTTTTCTCCCTGAAAAAATCGTGTAATGATATGCCACCAGCAGGGTTTACGGTCTACAGTTACTACACGTTTCCCTCCTCAATGAAAAGTTCATCAAACGCATTGGCATGCCACTAGTGGCAATTGCCTTTATGCTCGAGCTATAATCTGCAAAAGTCTTTGACTCGGCCCGAAAATCGACGAACGGAAAAATTGCGGAAAGCTCAATAACATTTAATTTGAGGAAAACCCCCTATATAACAGCAGCCATCCTTTGGACTCCTCCCCGTCTGACTCTAGCTTAAAGGAAAAAAATAAATATTAAAACCGAAAACGGCAATTAAAAATGACGAGTGAAAGTTTTCCTTTGATTTTTTATGCGCAAACTTCGCATAGGATATGTCGTAATCAAATTTCGATTTAAACTGGCTTCGATATTCGCACGTTTTTTGTGGATTTCTTTGGTGTTTTTTTAAGTTGTCCGTATATGCTAATTTAAATGCGTTTCGTTGAGGCGACAAATTGCCAGTTGGAATCGTGCGTTTGTTGAACTTCATTTGCATAGCTGAGCTGAACCAGTTTATATTTTGTATTTTCTTCTTTTTTTCTCTCTCTCTCTGTCTTTTTGTTAACGCTTTAGCCTGCTGGAAACAAAAAGGTCTTTGATTTTTCGAGTGGAAAGTGAAATTTATCCCAAAAGAAAGTATCGCCTCCCGCGCTACTCTCTCGTCTCGAATTTATACGATGACGGCGACTCATTAAGTTGTAGGAGTCCGAAGTGACTGGCCTGTTCGTTCAATTTGTTTATTTATCTAAATTCAAATGCATTTGATTAGGCGAGCGAGATAATATTCTAATTATGGGCCAGAGTCACGCTAATGATGATGATTTAATTTATGGTTAAGTGGCAGCGATGACTTTTAACCTACGCCAAGGCGAATCACAATGGCAACACCGACTGATGCGGATGGATAACATTTTTAGGGCTTGGCCCAAAATTTGTTTATGGCCAAAGCAAAATGTAACGCCTTCGCAAAAGGTGTAACTAAAGTTTAGCGTTTTACTGCCTATTTTTTATGTTTATGTTTGATAACTAAAAGTTTTTACTGAGTTTTCTTAGCAAATAAATAAAAATAAAACAAAGATCTTAACTTTTAATGTTTTTTGGGGGAAAATAAAATTTGTTCATCCATAGCTAAAAGAAAGATACTTATTTTTTTGAGTCTTTAATTTTTAATTTTTAATTTGAATAAATATTTAACATATAATCTCCGTTCTGTAACAAGCTGACCACCTTTTCTGTTTACTTAAAGTTGCATAATCTCTTTAGCTGTCTCTGGTTTTTTTATGGAATAAGAGCAATCAACGAGATCGACTGAATTTCTCACAGGTTTTCAACTCGCTTCGTTATTGCTAAAAAGCTGTTTTCTTACATTTTCTTTTGAGATCATTTGTCTTCGATCTCCTGCTTTTTTATTGACTCTTCCCAGGCCACTTCCACTCGGACCTTCAATCTCGGAGTGAAATTAATACCGTATGGGAAGTTAATTAAGAAGAAGTCGTCGAAGAAGTGGCTGACATGGGAACTTGTTTCTGATATTGCATCAATTGGCAACCAGAAACCAAAAAAGTGCTGCGCCCCGACATCAATATCAAACAACAACTCAAGCTGGCTCTAGCCAAAGCTACCTGCCTGAATATCATAATTATTTGAAGTCATTAAACATCAAGAAATCAAATCTCGACTACATATCAAAAGTTAACCAAGCAATAGTGCAGAAAACAGAAAAAAAAAGAGTTGAAACGAGAAAATCCCGCAACGATAAGGAAATTATGTATTAAACACATTGACGATTGGACAGGCCGCCACCGCCCGTAAAACAACATGATCTCGGGACAGTTAAGAAAAAAAAAAAACGAAGAAAAAACTTAACAAGTTGCTACAGCAACGCCGCAAAAAAAGAGCGAAAAAAATCAAGAAAATCTCGCCACACCAACCGATTTTGGCGGCTGTTTAAGTGAATTAAATATTGCGCAACATCTGGAGAGGAAAAAAAAAACAGAAAAACACTACTTCTGCAGAAACTTGCCCGTGTTCATTGGCCATATAAACGGTAACAACTTGGACGATCTGAATCTCCCCGACATCTCCTCGCAACAGCGGCTGCATTTGTGGTCAAGCTGTCGCTCAACTGCAGTCCGCAAATGGCTTAAATGCGCGCTCATGACCGCAGGCAATAAAATAATTAAGATGAACATAAAAAACGCGGGCAAAAAAAATCGCTGCATAATTCACACTTTGAGCTTGTTTCAATATGCTCAAACGAGATAAAAATGAGATGTGATTTTAGTTGAATTAACTGGGTTTTTTCCTAACTTATTTGGGGTGGAATATGGGAGATGAATGATTGAAAGGAAAGTTTTAATTCATTAATAAGAAGAGGATCCACAAATCATACTGCAAAATGTATTAATTATTCAAATATATTTTTGAACATTTTTAAAAGCTGATTTTCTTCTGTAAAAAATATATGCATGCAGGCTTTGTCTTTATTTATTAGTTATAACCCCTAGATAACATTTATTCCCTAGCCAAGCCTGTAAACTTTCAAAAAACTAAATTGCAGTGAGATTTCGATTTCCACATTCGATTACTCATTAAAGTTTCATTAAACAAACGGCAAATTGTAGAGCAATCAAACGAAACAGCGTTAATAACACCCAACTGTCGTCGCAGTATTTTGTCAATTTTTGAGGATTGGTCAACGTGTCGTATACACAATTTGCACAATCCGAAGTAGACATTGCCACAGCACCAGCAGCAAATGAATAGTAAGTGCAGCAGCAACTCAAAGTGCAACTGAGATTAGTAAACAATTATGGTTTATTCGCGAAATTGCAACAAGTTAATTCGAACCCAGCAATTGGCGGCGGCGACGAATAAATTTATTCGTAGGGCGTTAACAGCACACAGAAACGGAAAAAACGGGGGGGAAATTGCACAAGAAAAGTCTGCAGATCTGGTAATTGTGGACTCCACCACCGACAGGGTAATTCATTTCTTGCAAATAAATCCATTTTGAACTCAACTTACTTGTCAATGTAATCGATCGTTTCGATTTCCTTTTGTATCTTTTCCGCACTCAAGCAATCCTCATCCAAATTGGCAGCATCTAAAAAGGAGGAAAATAAAGTTTATAATTAGTTCAGATATTACTTTGGACTCCACTGTCATTGCATAAATTATAGTTGCATTAAATTTATGAGTTTCATACACGGCAAAATGGTAAACACATGTCACCTCCAACACGGCCGACATAAATTATAATTAGCGTGGCAAAAACAAGAACTGTAATGGAACAGAGCTCACGCACTCATAGCTCAAAAAGAAAAAGGTGTACAAGTAATCCCGTTTAACCTTAGAATCATATACACAGATTTTGCAGACATATAAATCGTTGTTCGTGGCATGATTTATGAGACAGCAGCCACAGCTGAGCGATACATATAGATCACTTCAAATGCCGGCCAAATGTCAATCAACACCGAACACACACGGGGAGCCATAAAAGATCGGCTGGAAAACACATATAGCGCTATAAAGAGACCCTGACAGGCACTTTTATATATCGGATACCCCGCCAAAGTGAGTGAGATCAAAGTGATAGCATCGTATAAGGCGCAAAAGAATAAATATGAAACATAAACACGGCAAGGTAAATATCATTTACAATTAAAAAACGAACAATGGTTACCCTAAGAGCAATGTACAGATCAGCACTATTATTCCCCTTATTCATTGTTGTCTGAGTAGGGTTTTCTTTAAGTGTAGAGTATCACCGAAAAGGGGTAACTGCCTTAAGACAGCGTCAGACAACTTGTCTCTTTAAACACCTCGCGTCTTGGAGATTTAAAACATATTTGAAATAAAGTACATTTTTAGGGAAGTATAATTTCCAAGTAATTTATATTTTATACTTTATTTTGTAGCATATTTCCTTAAGTTACATTTCCAGCTCATAGTTACATTCGCCTGAAACGCACTGTATTTTTGCGAAACGCTTATATAGCGACTTGTCCAAAACTAGGCAAGTCTTTTTTGGTCTTTGAAGTCAGGGGAGCGTCAGTCTAAGACAGACACTTCAAGTTCAATTGAAAAATGCGGCAAAAGGGAGCGCGGAGTGTTCAGATAGAGACTATAGATCCAAGAATAAAGACCAACCGCATTGCCAGACAATGGCAACTCGCACACGCGAATGTAAACAAAACGGATTGAGGCTGGGCCTAGATATCTAAGCCAGCTGTTGATACGGTTTTAGACAAGTTTTCTGTGGCAAATGTATGTGTATGACTGCCAGCCAAGTGACTGGGCCTCGATCGTGTCTAAAGCAAGCTAAGCTCAAACTCCGGCCGAGAACTCCAGCCGCCTCAGACACCAGAGACAAGTCAAGTCAACTGAACTCGGTGTGCGATTTCATGCATGCAAATTAGTTTTTGAACCTGTTGCAATTTGTTGTAACCTCCTCTCTCTCCCCTTTCGAAAATATGGTGTTCCCAAGCTGAATGCTAATTGGAGGGAGAATGAGAGAACGAGAGCTGTAGCCAGTAGCGGAGGTCCCTGAAAATAAACCCATGAAAAATAGTTCACAAATTATGCTCCAGAGAACTCCATCTCCGGCTGCAAGAAGCTCACTCGTGCATGTCCTAGAGACATGCGTGAGAAAATCATCACAGAACTTCCCACGGCGGCCACTGCAGCGTCTGCAAATTTATGCAATGCCAGAAGCAACACAACTATGTAGCTAAAAAGGGTCTAGTCCCTGGATCCTCCTAAATAGCCCGCCCGAGATGACGATGCTACTCTGCCGGCCAAAATGAGTGGCAAAACAGTGCTATGCATTCGTCCAGCGGCTAAGTTTGACACGTTTTTAGGTTGATGCCTCTGCAGGATAGCCCTGGAATTATGTTCTAAGCTGTAACGATCCGAAAGGGTAGTGAAACTTGGCTCGAAGCCAGGAAATAAAGTGATCTGCCTTTGGACAGCCACTTACACTTGGTATTGCGATAGGAACTCCAATGCTTTCTTTGATCTATGCAGATTTAAAGTCTTAGGTTTGTTAGCCTTATTTAAGTTCATCTTTTCACACCTTCCCTAAGCGAGTAAATAACAGTTAATTCGCCATAAATGGGTTAACATTTGATTTAACCAACAAACACGCAAGTAGAAACTATTTCTGCGGTTGGTCCCCCCCGCCGAAGGTGTTAATAAAAAACGAAACTTAAGCAAACAATGAACTTCTGCTGGAGAGCCTCAAAAGTTGCCAGTAATTTCCTCTCACAAAGCACCCAGAATTCCATTCCAGCCACAAGTGAATGCAAATCAAACCGCAAAAAGAACAAAGATTAATGTTAGAATATGGAAAAAGTGGTAACAAAAAAGAAGCAGTAGCCGAAGAGGAATCACAAAGAAAGATAAATGATGCGGCGGAAACGGAAATATCTTAGCCAAGTTACGGCAATTTGTGGTTTTAATAGCTCTCCGTCTAGTCGGTTCCCTTGCATTTTCCACCGATTTTCCCCCCCTTGGTGAATGGTTTTATGGGCGCTGGTAATTGAGAACCCAGAACATGCGACCAGACACCTCATGCCGGGTGACAAATTAAGGGGATCGGTGGCGGGCTCCTCCTGTGTCTTCATTTAATCGCCGAGCACTTTTCACATCTCCTGCAACGTGACGGATGATGTCCGATAAAATATGCAAAATATTTTTTCAAACCAGAAAGAGACAAATAGCGGAATAGTTGCGGTGCTTGCACAAAGCAAAAAAAAAGAGCAAAAAATAAACAAATAATAGACGAAGAAGTTTACAATTACTGGTAGTAAAAAAATTGTTACCAAGCTGAGTAAATAAATCACCGTGGGAAAGATTTTATGTAAGAGGAAAAACGGAAAAAATTAGAGGGGAAGCGCCAAACAATTATCATAAATTTTATTTAACAAATTAAACACAATTGGCAGCCAATAACGAATATGGCTTTAAAGGCTAAACGATGCGACACCAAAAGTGGGAAATATGAAACGGCAAAAAGTCAAAAATAAAACCACTTCGCTTCAAGCCTCCCCATTCACCAATTTTCCCCCCCGAAAAGAGTTTTCAGCTACCAGTCCCAGCCAAAATTGAAAAAAATAAATAAAAAGAGTCAAACAATTGTCGCGACAATTTTACCCCGGGTATCAAGTTACCCCAGACAGTCGCACAGAGAGAAATACATATATCTCTCTATATATTGCTGCACACTTTATTTTACAACAATTACAATGTTTAGGGCTCAGAGAAAAGCCGCAAGTGACATAATTTTTTGTATTTTTCTTGCAAGCGGCTTTGTTCAAAATTTATTTGCCTGATTTTCAATTAAAAAAAAATTGTGTAACGCCTGAAGACTGAAGTGAGAGATAGAGAAACGAAAATGAAAGTTGGGATTAAGTGCGTGTGATATATGATATGGGGAGGCTTGGGTTATGCATGGTGGGAATACAATTGGTGTGGGAATATTTTTTCGCAATAACTGCAATAAAACGAATATTGAAAGTGATAAATTAATCAAAATTAAAAGTAAAAACTGATGAAATATATTATGTACTATGAAAACTTTGAAAAATATTTCACAAATTGTGAATAGAAATCACTTTAAAGTGATTAATCAAATACTGCAATTAAATATATTACCAAAAGCATAATTATCCCATTAATATGCCACAAAGCAATGCACCAAAATATGTGTGGAATGTCGACGCATGGAAAATCGCTTGACATCAAACATTTTTCCCCATAACTTTGAGATAATTAAAGCGATGCTTGAGGTTGCGCTATGTAAATATTTTTTGAAAAACGGAAAACGCACGCTTCGGCGATTTATCAATGAAATAATGACCCCGCCGCCGCCGTTGGTGTCAGTCAACATTTAATTTTGATCCCAAGCTTAACATCAAATTTCACAGAGATTAAACCTCGGCGGTCAGAAGTGTTGCAATGTCAAAGTTGTGCCACCGAAAAAATATTTAAAAAAAAAAATAAAGGGGATTAGACATGGGAAGTACAAATCGATCTGTGTTGGTTGCGTTGACTGCGTTGACTGACAATTGATATAAGTCTGCTGATACATGCACAGCGCAATATATTTATGTAAATTGGATGGAAAATATATAAAAAAGAGTGTTGTTTATTCTAATGATAAATATTACTGTTTAAGTATCAATTATCTTAATATTTAGTGCATTGCAGCACGAAAAAGTATAATTTAAGTAAACTAAAAATGTATTTAGTTCACGAATATATTACTTAGGATATTTAACGATTTATTTAGAGTGTACTGTGAAATACAGACAACAATATAAATTGTGTACTCAGTGCCTGGCAGACTTGGCCCTGACAGTCATCAATCTGCGTCATGTTAATCAATTTTATTAGCATTAGACTCAATTTCTGGGTCTTATTTAATTTTTTTTTTACATCTCTTGTGTTTCATTTTGTTTTCGTTGCTTGACGGGGATTCTGTTCCGTCTTTTCGGCCTGGAAGTGTTCGAGTGTTGTAGCACTTTTTCAAGTACAATTCAAATAGAAAAAAACGCACAAAAAATACATTTAAAGTCAACGTTGTAGTGCGCTCAAGTGCGGCAACTCATCAAAGTAACGAGCAGCGGCGGCGGGAAAAAAAAAAATCAAATGAAATTATGAATGAGCTGGCAAACTGTCGGGTTGTATATATATATATATAAATGTATCTCTTCTAGATCTGCGTGAATGACAATGCCGATTTCTTGAATCTCTATTTATAGTCGGCTCCGTTCCGAAGGTCAGTAGACCTCTAGGCCTAGGAAATCCATTATGGATCTCCCAAATCGAAAACGAAAACGAACACGAGAAAAACAAAAAACGCAAACGCAAAGTGGCGATTAATTCGATGGCACTTCCATATTTGTAGGCATATAATTTTGAAGAGGGGACGCGAAACAACAAAAAACAATCTACCGAAATTAAAAATAAATATAGTATATAGAGGTACGCATAATAAATTATAAACAAATTGAGCCTGAGCTTTAATCTGTCCGTGGCTTAGTGTGTGGGATTCAGCAACTGATGACTGTAACATTTTCTGCGCATTTTTTAAAAGGAAACAAACTCGTATACCTTTAAAGTCATAGTCTGTCATTTTTGAAACCATTTTAATGCGAAATTAAAAGACTAAGATAGCCGGCATAAACTGTAATTAACTTAATGTTGTAGCCGCCCATTTAACGCATTTTAAATACAAATCTGTAACATATCGGTTTCCGTTGCTATATTAATTATTTTTCCCCTAACAACTTGAATGGATTTGAGTTCATAAGTTTTAGAAGCATATAAACCTTTGGTTTATATATATGTCAGTATTGTAATTTAAACCCACATCCGGTAGCAAATTTATTTACCAAATTTAATGTTCAACAATCTACACTACACGAAATTATTGCCTAGCTCACAAAATTTTATATTAAAATCGCAAGACGACAGTTAATAAACCTTTTTGTTGATCTCAACAGAAATTGCAATACGTAAACGCATTCGTTGTATTTATTTTATGTTTTCAATCGAATTACAAGTCCAACGAAAACTGGGCCAACCAGGCATTAAGCAGAATTGAATTTATGCAGAAATCAGCCAGAAATAAATACAAAAGACAACAGTCTCATAAGCGTCGTTTCGTTCTTATTTCGAGGACATCCTTTCCGTGGCGTGGGTTTAGTCGGAATGAAATTTGACTGAGACGCAAATGCACTGAAGCGAGTGCATTCGACGGGGGAAAATACAGGGAAAAGAGGGAAAATCGGAAGGAAGGGCGGCACAGGCCAACAGCTGCAGACGACAAATTTCGCATATTTGACTAGAATTTGCAACAAAATGTGCTCAAACTTTAATATGGCAGCCGAAAAAAAAATAAAGGGGATGGATGTGCAGGTCGCTGAGTGTGCAGAATGGCTTGCTAAAACCATCCAAGGGTTGCAGATTGTACACTGTGAGAAATAGCATATGTTAATTTAATTTTAGACGCAGTCTGGAGTAAAACCAAAAGAAGATATATATTTTAATTATTTTAAATTGGAATTATATTAAAAAAAAGTGGGAAAATACTTCAAAAATTTAAATTCTTTCTTCTTTCTTTAAAATAAACCCTCTCTGCACTTTTAACCCTTCTTGAAATATACATATTCATATCTTTTTGCGAGTGCAAGGGGAGTGACAACCGATGTATGAGGATGTTTTGGGGGAGTATCAAATTTCCCTCAAAATCATAATGAAAAAGCGTTATTTGCTTTCGGGTCCCGGCTGAAGAGCAGTGAGGCACCTGCCATATGGCCTTCCGTGCTGGAGTGTGTTCCTGTGTGTTCCGATACAACCCGTCACCCCCCCTTTTATGCCCTCAAAATCAACCCCTTTTGGAACTCCGGACCTTAGAAAGCAAAGCAATTACAAGTACAAACAGACACACTCGGAGGCCAGGACACAAAACACTTGTTGTAATGTCAGCTGTCAATAGCACGAGTCGAGTCGCGTCGAATTGGGTTCCATTTCGCAATCGTAGCTGGGGTCTAATCCCCGGCAATTGGGGAGATTTTTCTATAGCCCTAAGCGTTGGCAGTCTGCTGCTGTCTAACGAGCATAAATGGCTGGATTATTAAAGAATTGGGCTTGACAAAATTTATTTAAATTTAATTTGGGAAAGTAATAGGGATTACACTTCTGGGAGAATAGAATATAACCATTTAACAATCTTTTTTCAACCAAAATAATATAAATATGAATCAAAGAAGTACTAAAGAGTCAGAAAGTGATTCTTTATCTTTATCTATATCCATAAAACTCTCATAATGGTTTATCTTAATTGCTTTTTAATTCATTAATATAGTTAATCTTTATTGCATTTAAATAACTTAACTTAATCATGTTAATGAAATGCCACTAATGAAGTTACTGTCATCATATTTAATAGGCTCATTCTTCTTACGGATTGTTATAAAGAAATCATGTTGCACTCACTTAACTTGACTTCTCACGCAATTATCTCGCTTCCCTTTTTTTGTAATAAATGCATTCCCTAAGTGGAAGCTTTACAATTGCAATATCTCTATTGCAAAAAAAAAGAAAAAGAAGAAAAATTATAAAAACAACCTAAGAATGTGTAAAACAATTATGACAATTCTTAACCCACTTTTCTGCACAGTTCCGTTCGGTTGTTCCCTCGTTCAACGATTTCTACGCAATTTACGCGCTCAACCTCAAAAAGCGAATTCCCCTGACTCCTCCTCCTTCCAGTCGGTGCCGCCATCATGTCATTAAAAGCAAATTTCCCCACTAATTGCATTGTGTAGGCTGATTTTTATTTTTTTTCTTCTTTGGAAGAAGTTTTTCTCAGTTGCAGTTGTACGGACAAACTGGAACGTGCGAAGGCCTGAGATACATGTAGAATAGGGAAAACATAGAGAGACAGCGAGTTGAAATAAATAGTTCATACTATAGACACAGTTCCATTGATCCCGAGTTCAAGTTTCCCCCTCTACGAGCTACTGATTGTAATTAAATCAACTGCAAAGTGCCGCCAAAAGTTGCACTCGAATCGTGTTCGCAAAAACACAAATAAACAAAGCGAAAATAAGGTGAAGTAGGTTAACTAAAGCTTAGACTACTCTAAGACACTCTAACTTAAGTTGAAACCTCTTAATATTAAATTAAATTAAAAGAATTTCAAGCTAAAATAATTAGTACAAATATCTGTAAGAGATATTAGTTATGTTAATAAAGATGTATGTACATGTAAAGATCGTACTCCAAATTCTATTAAACACTTAAATAAATATTTCCTCATCAAATTGGCACTATTAGTATTGAAGGAAACTTCTTGAAAATTCCCCCTTTTGTTCTTATTTAAAATCAATTAAATATTTCATTAATACGATTTTAATTTCGTTCCGAAATTACAGATACTAAGAGTTCCTCTTAACGACTCGACCCCTAACTCAGGGTAAAATATAAAGCGAAACCAAATTCAAAGAGAAACGTTTACGGGGGGACACCAATTATGATGGCTTTGGCGGTAACTTTTGGGCCTGACTTTTTGGTGACTCGGTAATTGTTTTCAGTTAATTGCACTTGGCCGCTTAATTGCAATTCAATTGTCATGCCACCATCGCTCAGAGCGATTGTATATGTGTTTGTGGAAAATCGTGTGTTGTAAGATGACTGCCACCCAATTGAAGGTTAAAATAAAAAACATAAAAACCGACATCATGACGAGTGTCTCCTCCGAATGTGACTTTGATGCATCGTTTTCCATTGAATATCGAGTGCACACCACAAGTGCATGTTACAAGTATGTACATATCGGCTGATTTATGCATATATATCGTTATATACACACATCAATATATATATATATATTCGCAGACAAAGGCGTCATTACACGTTCCAAGTCTAAATGAGTCTCGGTGCTATTGATTTTTTATTCGAATTTTTATGTGTGTGTTGTTAGCACATTACGAACGAACGTTTACTTCAATCACTTGGCAAATTTTCATTAGAATTCCATTGTTCAATTAGCTGTGAGCTGTGATTATATAAATCAGTCAGGGTGTTTATGAGCGTAGCTAATGTTAACTGATTCCAAGAAAAGACGCTATATGGTTAGAAAGTTATAAGGTGGCTTTTTTTAGAATTTATTTTAACTATATCACATATTTCTCGCCTTAAAAACATTTCAATTTCTCTACCTGAATCTCAAACATCTTAATGGCAACAATATTTTTCAAGCTTTCATTTCAAATATCTATCGCAGTTTTTGTGCCTGTTTACAAATTCCGGCGATTCAATCACGAACATCGGAACACTTGTCAAACGATTGTGACAAAGTGAGTGAAAAAGCCTGTCCGATTCTCCTCATTTCATGTTGTCACTCGGTTTGCGGGTCAGCTATTGAGTCGAGGCGAAATCAAAGTGTAACCAATTACTGCAACTAACTAACTTTAGTCGGAAGAGGCTGTCTGTCTGGCAGGGAAGATGCGAGATACTCGGAGCAGCGGACATGAGAGATGCAGCTGGGGAGACGGCAAAACCAGTTGGTGGCATTTCTGTGGCAATTCCTTGGAAAAATCATTAACGTGTCTTAGGCATAAATAATTAAAAAATCAGGCTGCTCGAGAGCTGACTGTACTCGTCAAGTCAACGTCTTGTTTGTTGGCCCCGTCGCACACATCCTGGTGGACGTTGAAAGCCTTTCAGCAGTACAAGATACAAATGTATCTCCAGCTGGCTGCTCCCATTGCAGCAATTACACATTGAAGATAGATGGATGAATGGATGGATGGATGGCTGCTTGCAGGCATCACGCTTGTCAATATGATGACTGTGTGCTTGCCAGCGACATCCCCACACAACAGAAAAAAAAGGTATTAAAAAAATTGGTGAGGTAAAGAAAAACGTATATAAACCATGTTTTATTATGATTTGAAAATACTTTCTTTTAACAATGTAGAGTGGAAATTTAGTATCTCATAAACTGGTAATGTTTTTAGCTTCAAAGCATTAAAAAACTTGACTACAAAAAAAGTATAAGCAATAAAAATTAAGTAAAATATAAATATAAATCAATTCAATGGATTAAGTGTTATTTTACTATAAATAAATACTCGCTGAACATTTATTATTTTTTTTGAGTGCACTAAAAGTCAGGGGATCTTGGACTCCTCACAATTTGTGCGGTCTGTCTCGAGAAAGTTAACCTCAAAGTCAGGCCTGGAAGAGAGAGCCTCTCGACAATCGTTGGATATCGCATTTCCGGTGCGGTTAATGCGGCAAAAATCGTATAGGAAAAATATAAAGAATACATATGCATAAAAATATCACAGAGCGAAACTGAATTAATGACACTGCAGATTAACATCTCATAGTCGGCTACTGGTTCAGCCGGAAAACATAGACAAAACAATAAATTGTACACACTCAATAGCGAAGGGAGACTTGTTCCAAATATTTATAATACCACTTAGTGCCAAAGTCTAATGCACCAAATAAATCAGTGCAAATATTTAGCATTCGTTTAGCAGTCGCATACGAGCATATGTCTGTGTGTATAGGCCAGGCCAAGACATTCTAAGCTGACTCACAAACTTGTCTTTTGCACGCTCCCACATTTAATAAATATTTAAGCGTTTTTAATCTCAACAGACTCGGGCCACTCAAGGCACAAACTCAACCTGATCTGCACGCAAATACGAGAGCTACTGTGTTCAGCTCCACTGATTGCTTACCTTATTTACAATTGTCTATACCCTATACACACTATATCGTATACGAAGATCTCGGAGCTGAGAAGGAGCGCTTGCACAAATATGTATTTTCCCTTCGTACTTTGCCAGTGAGTCGAGACAATAATGCATAGTATCTCCAGAAGTTGTTCAAATAAATGGGAAATAAAGTAAGGAGTTGGAAAATCTACAGTCTTTTGAAATACCAAAGTAGTTAACAGGTTTTTACTCTGAAAAATCTATGGAAATATGCCTTCATTCGGAAAGAAGTTGTAAATATAGATTATAGATAAAACTAATTAAATATACAATTTATATTGACTTAAAAAAAGAATCGAAATCTGCAATAGTTCCCGAAAGTTACAAGCTGCGTGGCCTGGTCAACCAACCTTCAATATAATATTTTTTTTAAGCCCGAAAACAACTTGGAAAACAGCAACATAAAGGCAAAAAACAAAAACTGGGAATTATTTATGTGGGTGAAGTTCTATGACAGGCCGCCGGCCACTGGCGTTGTGTTAGTTGTCAGACGGTATGCGATGGCCAAAAGTGATTTAAAAATTGGAAACCCAAACAACAAGAACAAAAGTTAAAAAAAAAGAAACACTGTATTCAGACAGCGGCACGTTTTGCCATATAACGTCAGAATAAAAAAGTAATAAAAAATAAAATCAGAGAGTCGCAGTGGTGGCATAAGAGAACTTCTCGTTTGGCGGCGAGTCGACGAGACATTCAAATGAAATTGAAATAAAACCCATGAAAAGGCAAAAATACAACGAAAAAAAAGTTGTAAAAGTTTGGCTCTTGGTCTTTGGGTTTGGCTGGCGAGGGATTTGGATTTGAAGTTCATTTTTCTTTCTTTTCGGTGCCTCTGCTATTTCTGCTGGTGCTAATGAGTGGAGTTTCAGTTCGTTTTTTATTTTTGGTCCGTGTCCGGGCTAATAAAATTTATGAGGTGTTTTGTTATGTGTTAAGAAAATATTCTGTTCTTCGTGCTTTTTTTTTTTTTTGCAGCCAATCTGGGAGCGTGCTCAAAGGCTGAACCAAATGACGATTCATTAGACCGGGTTTAGGCAAATTATATGATCGATGTCTGGCTGATTCCCAGGAAATCACGTAGGCCCCATTAAATAATCACAGCGAACAGGATTAACTAGTTTTAAATTTCACACACAATAAAAGGGTTTCTTTCTCTATTATTTGGGATTTTTTCGGTTCGTCTTGTGATCTTCCATAAAGTGTCAAATATTTTTGTTTATTTTACTCGCTATGCCCTTCACAAATTACAACAATTCGTTGGGAATTTAAGGCGCCGCCAGTTTGGCTTTAAGATTTCAAAGGGTCATCCATAAGTTATGGCCAGTTAAGTGAAGAGACGAGACCTCAGTCTTCAAAAAGGTTATGGGTTATGGGAGAGCAAGTGAGTTTCAACATTTTTGAGCTATTTTGGTGAAAGTTTTCGGTTTGCTTAGGCAAAAATAGGTAGCGTTGCATTATTTGTTAAAAACAAAACACAATCGTTCGTTTAATTTGCTTTTAAGACCACTTAGCGCTCGTCTGATTTATTTGCATATGAAACAATGATTTAATCGTCTTCTCTAAATTATGCAATTAAATTTAGCATTTGCGATCCATAAATCTCATAATATACTATTCTCTTTTTCAGTAGCTGACAGAATACGTGATTTGAAATCGCATTATGCGACAACTTTCAGCTGGAATTCATAAATTCCGCGGTAAACAATACCAGAGGGGTAACTGAATATCAAACTCAGCACCTCTCGTAACTCAAAATGTGAATTGATATATCAGAAACTGTTCCAGCCACACCTGACATCTTACACACACTCAGATTGGTGTGTAATATAATACCCAAAGATAACGAGTGGCCAGCAAATAATAATAAAAAAAAGGCATTTTTGTATGCCAAGAGCGTAGCGTAATAATATTATTTAGTTGTTTCGTTCGCTTGTTTTTTTTTATAAAGCCCGAGGCGGCAAATTGCAAAGCAATTATTCGAATCACACGTTTGGCGCGGAGGTGGCAAGCGAATATGTTTTGCATCGTTGCACCTGAATAAAAGGCGTCACAAATATTTACAGGCCGAGCTCTCACAACGGGATGAGGAGGATGTTGAGAATGATGATGTCATTTGCCTCATTCATTAGAGCCATAATGAAGATAAATTTGATTTTCTATATTTTGTCGCTTTTGTTTTACGCTTTGTTCATCTATTTGCAAAGATTTTGGCTCCGGTTTTGGGACAGTGACTACACACATATGCTTCATAGTAATAAATACAAATCGAATTTTGGCTTATGATGTTTGCTTTAGTTGCTGCTTTTTGGTGAGTCCAGAAACTGCAGAGATTTAGACATTTTATTGATACCCAGCAGTCGAGGAGTGAGAGAGTATATTAAATATTTTGAAGAACTTGATTAGGGTAGTAATCTATAGAAAATATAGAAATCCTGCTAGTTAAAGCAGATTTGAAGTAGTATAACGATATGTACCCTATAACCACAAACGTAGATAGCCTTCCTAACCTTAAAACTTTAATCTCAGTAGTTTATTTCCTCGCAAACTTTACCTATACTTTCTCCTAACGCGCCTACTAAAAGCTAACACTAACAAGAACGCCTAAGAATTATAGAAAATGTCTAAAATCGTTAAGAATTGTATTATTTCCTTATAGATGGTACTTGTATTTATTTCTAAACAAACCTACAAGTATTTAATAATTTATAAAAAAACTAAAATATAAATATTATATTTAAGTAGCTAGTAATTATAATAAGTATCCAATAGCCTTAACCTATCATTATGATAGTTTGACTTGTTTATCTTTTTTCACTATCCGGTCAACACAATTTTTGGCAAGACTCCGTGGCGCCGGTTTTATTTGTGTATTTGTTTTGCTTTTAGCTTATTTTTTCTCCTTTCAATTATTTTGCGGTGATCAGCAATATAAACATAAAATTTGGTGGCGCAGTGTAAGTAATATATACAAAAAAAATATAAAAAGTAAATAAATAAATTGTCTCGCATAAGCGGAAAATCAAAATCTGCCATGTTGTCAATATATATTTATATATTTTGTATTATTTTTCATTGGACTTTGCGCAATGGTTAGGGGAAAAAAAGCGAAATATTTATAATTTGTTTTTGGTGTTTTGTTGTGTTTTTCTGTCTAATTTTGCCACCTGCATTTTGACATATTTGGTGGGTTTGGTTGCTTTGCCTGGATTGGATCGGTTGGCTGGCTGGCTCTTGCCAAGTTTTTTGGCAATTGATGAATTGGTTTTGACCAAATGCGTTAACAGTCAACAGCCACCCCAATGGCGGCGGGCAGTTTGGCTGCACCGAAAGGGTGTCTCGAATTGGTCAGAAATGATTTATTAACGTTCTCAGTTGTTTATGTCGACTTAGGCCAGCCGTATATGGTCAAAAGCAAATTTGTTATTTAACAATTTCCAATTTCCAATGCAATGCGATCCATTGCAATGCGAATGCGTGTAAATGTTATAAGCCAATTTGACAATTTGCTTGTTCAATTTGTAATTCCAATTTTACAAGCCGAACAACTAAAATTTTTGATATAGTTATTAGATATGGTCGCGGATTGGTCTGATGGTTTAATTGCAGTTGCAATTATATGGCAGACGAAAAATGCATGACATGGTTGCGAATTTTGTGATTTTTCTACAGATATACATTGTAAATTAATCCTATATTAAAGCACTGCTTTCCTTGAGTTCTAATTCCTGCTTTTTACTGTTTTTTTAAGACCAAAATAAGGTTCAAACTAAAGTTTGCTATATCCTGTTCCCCCTCATCATCATCTCAATTATTTTTGTTAATATTCTACGGCTATTTTTATTTCCATTCTTAGTTGAAACACGTGCAAAAGCATACAAAACGAACCTGAAACCACAATGCAAAATAATAATAACAATAAGAATCATTATTAAATAGTGGAGGAAAGGAAAACAAAAAAAATAAACAACAAAAAAATCATAAATAAATGGTCAAAATAAAATGGCAACAATAACAAAAAGTCATGGTAATAAGCGAGACAACAAAACAATGGACACAGGGGGGCCAATAAGAAAAAAAATAATAAAAACGCTGTAAGAAAATGAACAGCGATTGTTGGCAAAGGTTTTTGACTTCGGTGGCCAGTTCAGAACGGCGGATAGCTTAACGATTATAATGAAACCATTTTGAAAGCATTCAGATTGACTTCTGTTTTCGGCTTTCAAGCATTGTAAAGCAATTTGCAAAAGCTGTTTGGCTAAATTGCTTTCCGAGCAAATGCAAATTTTCTGATTGCCGATTTTTTAATTGAATGATAACTATCTTTGATTGTTATCCATTTCGCCAGCAGTGGAAATACAATTTGTTTCAAGCTGTGATTCATAGAGGTTGTTAAAAATTTAATTGACTTTTAATTTAGCAAGCAGCTAACTACTATTATTTGTAGAATTTACAACTATTTATTAATAAACCTCACCCATCTTTTACCTTTGTAAACTAACTGAAATTAAAATGGATTCAATCACATCTATCGATTTCTGAGCCCCATAAAATGGTCTATTAGCAGTCACAAACTGAAGAGTTATGTTGCAAGTTAAGTAAGTTATGGAACACCTTCGGTATACAGACAATAAACCCAAACGAGATCCGTGTTGTAATACCCTCATAAAGCATTCAAATAATCAATGCTTTGTTAACGACTTAATCACCTGACCGTGATGTTTAACGATACAAGATAAAAAATGCAAAACTGAGGCCTCGCCTGGCAACTATCAAGAATTTTAAATAGATTTATTCTATGAAGTGATTTCGTTTTAAATGAGAATATAGATATCCCTACACTAGGCAATCAATTTCACATTAAATGTAATTAGAATTAGATATTCTAAAAATAATGTAAGTTTAAAAAGTAATTTAAACGTTGCCTCAATTTTCTCTAAACTATGATTTAAATAAATATATATAATAGACCTAACGGAGATCTATACTAAATACTCTGTCAGTCAAGTTTTTGCGTAATGAAAAACTGCAGCATTTGTGTGATTGGTTATTGACTTGGTTTCGGGTTCGTAGTCAGGTTTTTCTTCTCCTGGGGCACGCGTGCCATTTTGGACTTGGAACCCAATTGGCCTACCCCCCGAACTCACTCCTCTTTTCGGCTCACTAACTTATTCAATCTTGGCTCAATTGTCTGCCTTCTTCAACTCCAGCTCCAACTCCTCCTTCTCGGGGAGTATTCAAAGCACGCGCGTTTACAAATTGAAAACTTGTTAAGTGCCAGGCCCGACTTGGCCAGCACAACAGGTGAGCCAGGTCCGAGTGGCTGCACAGAAACAAAACCTAGTGCTACAATTAATTATTAAATAATAAATAGCTAATGTCTGTTGAAATGAATTACTGAAGATGCCGGTAAACTATCTGATTTCTTTTCAAAATCACTCTCTCACACTTTACCACCAACTAATGCCTTTAAAATCTTTTTACAAAATTATTTCCCCACTAAAATAAAGAAGAATATATATGAAATAAGAGCAACGATATTTTTCTCAGTGCATTTGTTGTTTGCCTGGTTAGTTGGCCATCTCCTGGGCCGTTGACAGATTTGTGTTGCCAATTTGCGTTGAGGCTGACGTTGGCAGCTTTTGAAGTTTGCTACCAAAAGAGAATCGGACTCTGTATCTTTCGGCCTGATGCCTGATAGAGTTGTTGACATTTTGGTCGCTTTGCTGGCGGCCCAAAGTTTATGCAAATTTCAACGGAGTCAAAGCCAAAGGGGCACGGCTCACACCCACAATATATATATGTACATACCTGCAACGAAAAAAAGAACAAATAAAATACATTAGAATGTTATAGATACTTTGCAGGTTTTTGTTTTTTTTTTATTATTCTTTGTGGTGCCTTGGAAATTGGGTTAACGCATTCTTGTCGGTTCTTATTTTTCGGTAAACAATTCTTGGCGGAGTGTTGAGTGCTGGCTGGTCTTACTACCTGGGCAATCGCTTTGATTCTTTTGGGAAAACATAAACATAATTTTTCGGTTTCCCTTCGGAGTGCAATTGACCCAGTTCTCTAATCGCAGTGCACTTTGGGGCACACATTTCCACAGTCTATTAAGTGGCCCTGCACTTTGCTCCGCCCGCAATCACAGTCGCCGCGCGGCGTTTCGAATTTCTAGTTTGGAGTTTGAAGGAATCGATCTCGAGGAGTGCGGGGGTAAATAAATGCTGCAGTTCGCACTTGAGCAACACACTCGACTTTTGTCTAAACAAAACGTTTGGCTCACCAAAAATATTTTAAGTGCATTGGAAATGTTTTTCTTTTGAACTTCCGGAGCGGGAGAAGTGATTGTGGGCGAAATCATATGGCCAGTCGGAATTGGTTGTAATGAAAACAATTTAAGGGTTCGAAGCTTAATTGCAAGATCGAGTTGTTCCTAATGGTTTTGATCTATATTCCGGGAAAATAACTTTATCAGCGGATATAACAATGAAATCTATAAAAATATGAGCTTTCATATTCGGAATAGTTTCTTTTTAATTTATTGTATATAGAAAAAGAAGAGATCGTGATGTTCCTTTTGTTTTAGGCATTAAATTAGTCATTAAATTGTAATTCTATAGTTTAAAATATGATTAAAATATTAGTTAAAGGAACAACGTAATGTACTTAAACATTTGGCATTGAAATAATAAATATATACATTTATTTGAAGTTTCCCTAAAATATAAATAACAAGACTGGAAACATAAAGCAAACATCCTTCAATTAATCTTACTTATTAGGACATTCTTTAAATCATAACATAATTAATCTCTTTTAAATCTAATTTGGCTTTCTATATTATTATAGTCTTGTAAGCTCAACTAAGCTCTTCTAAATCGAACAAACAAGCAATGCTTAACCTTCGCTTAAACTTTATCCAACTCAATATTCACATAACGACATAACTAATTCCACAACCGCAAGAATCTATTGCGTATTCAGTTACTATAACTTCCACCGCAATCTCTGGCAAATCACAATTCATCATTTATGGCGATTTCAGCTTATCCAATTACACAAACTACGAGGAGTTGAAATGGCTGGAGGAGTTTTACAACAAAGCCCCTTGAAGGCGGCATTTACATTGATGTGCCGCCATATAAGCGGGTATATATGTGCCTATATATATATTTATATATGAGGAATATATGTTTTAGAAGGGCCGAGGCCCAGGTCCAGGTTCAGGTCCACACACAACCATAACCGGAGTACAGTGTGCCGTCGACAAAGTGGCCTGTAAGTAAACCCAATTGACACTTGAACAACGTCAGTAGCCGGCGGCGGGTCTGGGCCATCAACGTGGTGGGTTCTCTGGTGGCAGTGGTGGTGGTGGTTCCTCAATCCACGAAGCGGCGGCCCTTACCATCGCCCTTTCCTCCCACTCGTGTCCATTTCGGGTTGACGTTTTATTTGATTTTACGCTTGGTTGCATTTTTTTGCACTCGTCCCGAATTGAAATGGAATGGTAAGGAGCGGCAGTCGGGGCAGAGTGGACTCGAGTAGAGACACTCGATATGCATGGGCCTTGGCCATCGATATTCAAGTGCGCTCTATTCAAGCACTCGAAAAAATACTGTAGGGAGTGGTACACAATTTAAGGCATTTCCTTATTAAACACTAAAAAAAAATTGTATTCATGAAGCTCTGTATATATAAAACGTAGTTGTAGTGTCGTATATAGACAGTTTTTGGGGTTAGAGGCATAAGATCGTAGCTCAAGTTGTGGCAAAGAGTGCTCCTAAAAATTCCCAAGCCCAAATACTGGGGCTGGTTGGTATAAGGGAGCAAATGATCCTTTTTAAAGTTGTGATTCAGTCAAAACCCTAGGGATAACTATTAAATACAACAATAAAATTGTATTTCATTTTTCCCAAGTGCAGGCCTTTGCCTATATCACCGTTTGCCATCTCGATTTCTACCTCAACTGCTGCATAATTTATAACTATGACACTAGCCGGAGCTGGAACAATGCCACCAAGATTAATGGTCAGGGGATATGCATGCATATTGTAAAGTGAACAGGATGTGTTTGAGAGGATGACACTTTGCTTCCATTTTCCTAATTTGGCCTTTCGGGAAATTCATGGAAATTGCCGTGCAATTCCTCAGGCCCCCGAAAAGTGTTTCATTCAATTTTAAGTGACTTGAATATTTCAGGGATATACGTATGTACGTACATATGTGGAATGATGTAGGAACACCCCAGGCATCACTTAGTTGGACACGTAATGTGTGGCCTGGGCATTCGTACGACTTCATTAGGACTTCCATCCCGACACCTCACTGCAGTCCCATTGTCTAGGATTGTCTGTCAGGGAAAGATACCACCGTAGACCGCTCTGCCATGTCCTGACTCTGCACTTGACATTGTATGCTCTGTGGTGCAAAATAAACTAACAGGATTATTGCGGCAACTGCTGCTCCTGCTGCTGCTGCTGCTGGTGCTGCCTTTTGTAATCCTTTAATGCCCGGACGAGCTCCTTACCCTTTTGACTCCCCTCTAACCTCAGGCGTGCCCACCTCTCCTACTGCCGTGGCAATTGTTTCTGCTCGCGACTCCATGTGTATGCAAATTTATTTACGTTTTGTGCTAAAAATATACTTTTTACCCTGCGCCAAAGGGAGCTACAAAAAAACAAAGGCGATTGAGGTGGGGCTAAAGGAAGGGCAGAGCTTGCAACACGCCACCGTGCACAAGGACAATGACACCAATTGTGGGTAAGTCCTTACTTGGCCTTAACTTTAAATTGCTTTCAGACCTTTTAACGAGCCAAGCTTACGACTTACACAAACTAGGTAAGCAGGATAAAATCGTGGATAACACAAAAAGATTTTAAATTAAAATACATTAAAAACTTTATACTTTGAAGGAACATACATTCTAGTATGCTCTACAGAGGTAAATTTATGTTCCCCCGATACCTATTCATCATCACCGCTGCGGGACTTCGAATCTCCGATCAAATTAGATTAAGAAATGTCCAATTAAATCCCATAACTAGACGAAACCGATGTCAGATTACAGTCCATTACATCAGATTATCTAGTAAGTCCACAGCATGTGATTTTTACTCCAGACGGAATTATCTACAACCGCAACTTCAAACGAAATAAAAGAAAAACCAAATGGTTGCCAGGAAAATACAAATAAAGTAATTTTTTTTGTGTTGTTCCCAATTGCATTTGGATTTTTCGTTCCATTCAGGAAACAGTCGAGGAAAAATTGTCTACTCATGGCGAAAAAGTACAAATCGAACGGGAAAAGTGCAGCAGAAAATGCTGAAATAAACCAAAAAAAAAAAAAACAACAAAGCCAAAGCCAAGAAATCAACGAAAAAATGTAAATGTGCCACGATTTCGAAATGTGCACAAAATGCATTTAATGGATGAAGTAGAGGAGGGCATGTTGGTGGATATGCATATAAAAATAGAGGAGCTTATATAGAGAGAGAGCACTGCTCGACTGAGCGTTTGGATATTTTTATATATAGAAAAGTCGGGCGCGGAGTCTGGGCACTTGTTTTAATTTTATTTTCCAACGGCTTGTCGATTTGCATTCGAACTTCTGCTCAGCTCGATTTGCTCCGATTCGGTTGGAGGCCCTTCCATGGAAATGTGGCACGTGGCACAACACACAAATTAAAATCATACAAACATATATGTATATGTTGCATACAAATATGTATAGGCTTACATATAGCCCGCATCTGCATCTGCTCGCTTTTTTTCTCCCTTATTTGGGGTTTTTTTCGTTTTCATTCCCGCTTGGGCATCTGTTTTACATACTTGACAAATTAATAATAATTACGCTTTCCAATTTTACGTTTTGTGAGGGCTTTCCCTGTTAAAACCACTTCCCCTCCTCTTGAATATCTTTTGATTTACGTTTTGTAGCACTTTAGTGGTTTAATTTTGATGGATTTGCTAACATTTATTTTCATAGTTTTTTTTTGGATGGTGGTGTTATGTGGGAAACCAACACGAAAGGTTTATATAGTTTGAAGATGAAACCTTGCAGCGTTGCTCATTTGTTAAACATGAAATGCACATTAAAATGGTGAGAAAAAATCAAAAACTAAAGTCTTGGGCTTTTATTTAAAGTTTATTTATAAGTTAGGGACAAGACATGTCTTATGTTTGTCATATGTGGTTGTTTCTTTAAGTTTCCCTAGTATATTTGCTTACTAACAATAAGTTATGTATGTAATATTAAATTCCTACAATTCTACTCCTAACTTTACAATAATTCCTCTATTAAACTCCCTTAACTAGTAAGAAAACTGTCTTAAAAAATCGCCTGGAAACACAACTTTATTTCTCAATTACCTCCAACTTTATTTGAGATGAACCCTAAGTACTTAGAATTTACATATTTTCTTATCCTCTAAACCTAGCCAAAGGCGTTGGGTCTTGCACCTGGACAGGTTGCTTTTATTATTACTCCTGCAAAGTTATAAATTACCTAGAAACGAGGTAGACAAAACGCGATTTCAATAGAACCGAACGAAATGGGAGTCCCTCGAGGGCAAGTACTTCTATGTGGTTCTGGCTCCATCGATATGCATCTCTGCCGAACCGAACTAAATTGAACTGAACTGAACTATCCATAACGAAGTGTGTGTGCAACTGCAACTGCAATTTATACCACTTAAGCACTAAAGTTGCACCATTAAAGGCCAAAAAGGCGTTAACCTGACTCCTTCTGGGCTGCATAAAAAATGCAAACGAGGCTGCTGCTGCTGCTGCTGCCGCCTGCAAATGTTTTATGGGCTTCTGTTTCGCTTCTGCTCGGCCAAAACCGCAAAATGCAGCCGCAAAATAACAAAAGCGAACAAAAAAAAAAAAATAATGGAGTCAAAACGGAGAAGCTAAAACGTTTTGGCCAAAATAAACGGAAGGACAGAGGAGCTGAGAGGTAGCCGAGGATGTGCCCTTATCCTGGCCCAAAAACCGTATTCCATTTCAGCAGTTTTTCACTGTCCTTTCTGCCTTTTTTTTATTTTTTGCTAACATGCAAAATGTTAATTCATTTTCAAGTCAACGTTTCCAGTGGTCCTGAACCGGATTTTATCTCAAAGCAGAAGCTCCATGGACAAGGATAGTCCGGGCGAAAAGGTTACGTCCGTGCCAGGACTAAAATAACAAAATGAAAACATATCCGTTTCCCACTCTCCCAGAACGAAACGAGCAGACAGTTAATTTGTTAGTCAGTTACTTAAAGGAGCACATAAATATTGTACAGTCAAGGGAATCTATTTTTTTTAAAGCCGCACCATGTTATTATTTAACTCTTTGCATGCTTAAAAACCCATCTATCATCTGGGCCGAAGCTCAATTTTTTTTAATAACTGAATTTCCGTCATTTAACTTCATTGCAGTTGAAAAATATTGACTTTTAATAACTTTGCCCGGCCCCGAGGCAGAGTGCTTTACTGTGGGCGCTGACTTGTTGAAAATCTGCCTTAAATTGAATTTGGTTTTATTTATATATGTATATATCGTATATAAAATACAGAAGCAGAAACCGAGTTCATCAACAGAAAAGGCGAAAAGAAGGGGAAAGCTAATTGACATTAATGAAACTCAGCACAAAATTAAATTAGAGCCATCCGTTTTGGGTTCATAATTGGAAGAGTCCCTAATTAACTGAGTTACCTAGCCATGGTTAGCCAAAATGATTAGGTGAGGTGATTAAATCAAAATTAGTATTACGTAATACATGCTTATTAGCTTGTTTTAATCTTGTTTAAATCTGTTTTAAAACTTTGCATAAACAGAACTCATGAAAATGTTTAGAACTTTCGTTAAAAAATGTATTTAATACCTTCTATGGTTTATTTATATTCAACCTTTCTTTTTTAGCCCGAAATGTACCATATATTGTTCTTAAACCATATATTAATATCATATTAAGTTTCTACAGTGATCTCCCTTCAAAGATTACCTTCTAAATAGGATTAACCTTAAACTTTAACACCCATTTATCGCCCCAACACATATCCACATTTCCGCCTACTCCCAGCCCACTGTACAGTGAACACTGACCAACTTGGTGGAGGACGCTGAGTGCTTTGCCATTGGCAGTTGCAAACTAAGAGTATGCTAAAAAAATGAAAAAAAACGGCAAAAAGGAAGACCCAACGGAGCCAGAGAAAAGCGTCCAGCAAGTGTGGGTGCCAAGCTACATGTGTATGGCCCACAATAGCAACAGCTACAATAACAGCAAAAAAAAAAAATAAAAAACAACCTTAAAAACAACAACAAAATCGAGGTAAAACTACTTCGACATCGAGATGTCGTTGTCGATGGTTGAATGCTTTAGTTTGGCGCCCACTCGGCTATCGCCAAATGGATGGAAAAATGGATAGAAAAACAAGCTTACACAGCATCAAATATTCATATATACAATTTAGATTTCAAAAGAAATTGATCTTTATACTTGAAAATGGTTTTAAATAATTTATTATGACCTTATTTTTATATTTCATTAAGATTTATGTGTGAAAATCCAGATTCGGATCATAAAACTGGACAATAATATAATTCCCTTCGAGCTGTTGTAAAAAAGGCAGAAGTTAAAGGACTTCCAGCCCAATTTACATCTCTTTTTTTCCAGTGTGTAGGCCCTGGGGCGCAGAAAGAGTTTCCATATGCGGACAGCTTGGGTTGACCAAACTGACGTACTAACTATATGGCAAGCGTGGTCGTCGACAGGTCGTTGGGGCCGCTCCGGGGGCAGGTGAGAGCACATTTACATGACGCGGCGAAAGTGAAACGCGGGCCTGAAGCCGTGATTAGATGCAGGTTCCTGCTCCCCAATGGCGGACATACGGACATGCGGCGACAGGCAACATCAGCGGCATTTGACATGTGTTTGATTGGACGGACAAAAGAGCAGGACGAGGGAGCACAGAGCGGCGGCGAACCGTCGTCCGCTTTTGAAAAGCACCAGCAGCGATAATGGAGCAGGAAAAAACTTAACAACAGAAAAAAAATGGAAACCAGAAAAGGAAGTCTATGCGCGAAGTTGAAAGTACACTTTATGTTAGGAAGTTACATTTGGTTTAATATAATATAAGTTTTTATTTCTTTAAAAACTAATGCCGAGTGTTCAATGTCTTTTTAATTATGTACATAAAGTATTCTGTTCCTTCTTTAATATCCCTTAATTTCCACATTTTAATCCTTTATTATTATGTATTTTTAAGGTAGGAATTAGTCAAAAGCAGTATTTTTATTCCCAAAAAATGTATGTTACCCCCGTTAAGGGTATACAAAATAGGAAAATCCTAGTCTTGTGTCTGCCATTTTTGCAGTGGGAGTCGTAAACTGTCTGACTGGCGGGCACAAATTAATGCTCATGGCTGAGGTGGCGGCATAGTCGGGAAGGTGGAAGTTCCAAGTCAAGTAGCACGGCTTCCAGTCCCCCGATAGCCCCTATTTCTGGGCTTTTTCTTTCTTTCTTTTTGAGCGATGAGCCGACAAGGCGTGCCCGACAGCAGCCAAAAGACCAGCATTGCACTGATGATGTTGCTGCTGCTGAAAGTGCAGCAAATGTGCCTGATGTTGCCCCGATGTGGCTGATGACGATGATGATGGCGGCGGCGGCGGCAGTCGCTCAATCAGCTCAAAACATCTGTTGCTGGCAGAAAACGTGACAGAAGCGACATGAAGGCGGTCGAAATCGTCAGTCTCCAATGTCCTTATAATTTGCATAAAAAGGGGGGTCAATTTCAGGCAAGTGTCCAAGGTTTGAATCGATTTTATAGATTGAGATAGTCTGATAATCAGCTAAGTGAATACCGGAGATATGAGGCAAGAAATTGAAAGGGGTAAATCAGTATTACGATTTATAAAATTATAGAAGTATTGAAAGAATACCAGCATATATATTCCAGCTTTATTCTCTTTAATTTTCATAGTCCCATAAGCTTTTTCTTATTTATTCTCCTTATATTGATATTATATTAGGTTATTACTCTTTAACCATTAAACTTCTTTGCTTTCTTTTATCAAGAATAAATCTATAATTAATCTACATTTTTGAACTGCCGTCATTATTCTTCACCCTGTCCAAATGAATTCTTCCTCCATAAGTAAGTCGACAAACTCTTTTCCGGCCTACTCAGCACATTCGATCGGTTCACTGAGGTTATGTATTTCTGTGGCATGTATTTTTCGTTTTTCAGAAAATCAACTGAGGCATGAAAATGCATACCGATGCATTGTATGTAATTTATAGCAATTTCCTTCTTGCTGTGACTGCAGTTTTCGTGTTTAGGTCTCTGATATGGTAATTTTTTGTGTACGGTCTAAGGAAAATTTATTAATTTATGCAACACTTGAGTTTATATTTATTTGTTGTTGTTGCTGCTGCTGCTAGACATTGATGTGTTTGTGGTATGATTTTACGCTACATTTGGCCAAGGCGAGCATAACAATTTATTAAGTCTTCGATGTGGTTGAGTTCGCTGAGGTTGAATTTTGCCAGAGAATTAATTTAATGACGGAGAGGGGAACGGACACCATGCAGAGAAACTCTACTCTGTCCCCCCTTCGCATGTCATCTAATTGCGCTTGCTTTTGGTTTGTTGGTTTACTTGGAATTTGCTCTTGTTTAGTTGCCACCACTTGGGGTCACGCCCACCGCCCCCAATTAAGTGTGTGCATAAGATTACAGTGAACTACAAAAATATGCAGAAGATAAACAAATGTTTCAACCACTAATGAATCACTATTCTATATTTAACAAGGCATTCCGTTTACTTATTCGAGTTTTAATTATATATTTAATGTACCCTTTTAACTGCTTTAAATTTATACATTTTAATGGAATATTTTCTATATATAATGCTCTTCTTTTGTGCAACATTTTCTCTTAGTGCATGGGTTTTGTAGGCGTCCATTTCCTGCTGCACGCAACTCACACACATGCACTAATTTCCATGTTGGGCGTCGTGTTATTTTCATGATTTCTGTTTTCCATCTCTTGTTGCAGCTTTATTCATTTTTTTTGTTGTTGTTGTTGTCGAGACTGTTACATATCTTGTTATTAGCGCTTTAATGAACCTCTTTTGCAGCTGCCAATCAGCGGCCGAGAAGGAGGGTAGAAACTCATTTGTATTTATTGCTGCTAGTTAACACAAAAATATGGGAAGCTAAAATGGTAGTGTATTCAGTCTCAAGTTCACATAATCGGTTTCCAACCGATCAAGTGTTCATGTGGGAGGCGTGTAGCACAGTTTTCCTTGCCGCCTACTTTTCATCTTGCAGTTTTCTTCATCACTCATTCAAATTGGTCATTGACACCGGTCAGTTGATGGCCAAGGGAAAAGAGGGCGTGGGTAAATGGTTTATAGCGGAAATAGTTAAAAATCCATGTAAAGGTTGATAAATTTAACACAAGCCAGTAATAAAAATGTTTTTTTACATAGACTGGAGATAATAATAATAATAAATTCAGATTGAATGAGATAAGCCAGGTTAATTCTCTAATAAATGTCAAAATTTAACACATTAAAAAAGGGAAATATGAGGTTATTTCAAGTAAATTATGCTCATAAATGTTAAAGGGGTTTTCTTGAAATAGTTTAATAAATTTTCTCATTCAAATCTTAAAAAGAAATCTTTTCCAACCAATTTTCGAATTACCTTTAACAATATATATTTTCCATAAAGCTTTTCATTCGTTTTTCATTATCAAATTGACTTAAGGTAAATTGACCCTGAACTTCTTATCACTTTCTGTCCCCACGTTTGATTAAATTAATCTTGGAATGCAATTCCCAATTGAATGCTCTTCATCAGACGACAAATCGCAGATGAATATGCACATTGTGGTTCAATCGTTGTCCATTAATTCTCCAGTGAATAAAATTCCGTCCCTGGACAACAGAGCTGCAATAAAAGTTGATCCATTGGAGAGAGCCTCCTTCCCCCCGTCGTGGTCGAGGATCAGCAGACGACGCATAATAAATACGAATAATTGTGTGAAATTAAATTATCAATTGCAGACAGAAGCCATAAATAAATGATGAGTGCAAGTTCTGACTGTGTGAACCGAAATTGTTCCGGCAGCCCAAAGAGAAATTGCATTTTCCCACAGGACCAGGAGGAACCATCGTCAGCGCAAGGGGGTTTTGGGTTGGGGGTGAAAAACTGCATGCAATAATTGCACAGCGAGTGGTTTTGTGGCCACACAGCGGAAGGGAAGTTTCGCATTTCCGTCCCAGAGTTTTGCAAGCCGACCGGAGGACGGGGGACACGTGCAAGTAAAATATTTACACAAACGTTGATGTTTCCCTATTGTTACCTTCTCGGCAATTTTCCCCCAATTTCCATGAAGAATAAATCGAAATGTGCGGATATTGCCAGCCATATATCACGCCCTGTGAACTAGATCAGTTTGCCGCAAATTACGTATTCAATATAGTGGACGAAGGATTATCATAAATGTCCACTATTTAAGAGAATATTAATTTAAATGTAGGAGCATTACCTTTAAATTAAGTAGCAAAAAGTACCCATCGAACCTTGGATTTAACAGCATCATAAAATGTATTTTTATTTACAATAAAGGAAATATTTTGAACGTCAGAAAAATAATGAAAGCCTTGACGATATATTATAGAGAAAACCTTGCCATACAATTTATTATAATAAGTACTTTGAATGTGCGTTTATAGCTTTATTAATTGATTTTAAAATATCAATTACTTGTGTATTTTCCACAAAAAACTTATTTGTAATCAAAAATTCCATTTAATCTTCTTTTACCAAACAATATAGCTTCCGATCATCTAAACTTCCGATTAACTACTGTATTTCGTTTACCTTCCCCATTGTTGTGGTGTTTGTGCGTTGCAGGCAACGCCAACGCACAGTGCGTCTGAAAATGTGTGTTACCAGCCACGCCTCGTCAACAAAAGTTGCTCTAATTCGCCATTGTATGGCATTTCGTATTGAATTTATTACGTTTTGTCTGTGTTTGCCTGTGTGTTTGTCTGTGCGACTGATGTTGTGTATGTCCCCAAAACTAATGGCTTCCAATCAACGATGTTTGTTCAATGTATTTTGCGGTGGCTGCGACAGGTGCACCAAAGCGTCAAAAAACATCACGGGAAGTGCGGGGGATTGGGCGGCAGTACATAAATTAAGCGAGGTTAAGCATTCATTACGCCCACTGAAATTCGTACAGAGAGCCCCCCAGTGAGTGATTAAAGCTTCAGCTACAGCCCGAAAATTTTCATTCAATGGAGTAAAAATCAACGGGAAATTAATTAAATTAAAACACAAACGAAATCAAAGTGGCCAATTGCATTTTTAATCAATTTATATATCAATCCAATCGCAACAATTGCTTTCAATTCAATTTATTTCCCAAAGAGTCCGGCATTGAAGTGGTAAATGAAATCAATTTAAATTCAATATGGAAGTAGTAGAGGAAATATATATTTTTTGAAAGTGCCTGCCATATTGTTTTGAGTGGGATTTTTTGAAGGCTGCCAAAAAATAAGCTAAAAATAAACCAATTCCCGTGTTATTACGATAAATAAAATCGCAATAAATTTGCATAAGTTTGAGCTTTGCAAAAATCTCAGATAATTTAATCAAAGTCAGTCGCTTTCTTCTGAGTGATCTTTCCATTATATGTGTATGTCGCTCGTGACGCCGTCCCTGGATCTTGATTAATATAGATCAAATCAGAGCAGAGCAGAGCAGACTTCAGAACAAGTCTACAGTGGCGTCTGACGTCCAGCTGCTTCAATTAAGAAATTTCATTAAAAGCAAAAAGAAGAACCAGACCCAAGAAAGAGAGAGTGCAAGAACGAAGTGGAGTGGAGTCCTCGGAGAAGAAAGAACTAAGGGGCGCGGAATCCCCTGAACTTGGAATGGCCGTCGATGATTGAGATAAACAACGCTGGTCCAGGTCCATGTCCAGGTCCAGGTCCAGAGTTACCAACACACTCTCGATTCGCCGGAAGCTGCTTGCACTCGCTCACATAAAAATCTCAGCGGCGCTCCCTGTTCCCTCTATAAAGTGTTTATGGGCCGATCTAAAGCACTGCACAAAAATTATACCATCTTTTTACAATATTTAGAGGTTTTAATAACCTTTATTGTAGTTAATTTTAAATTATATATATCAAAATTATAAACTGATGATGGTAATAAAATTCAAGCAATACTTATATTCCAATTACTTTAAGATCTTTCAAATCTATTTAAATTAGATCTTATCTTCCTTGTTTTTCCGTGCACTATATTCTCGTTGCTATAATTTAAAAAAAATCGTAACTTTTTATAGCTTGCATATTAGTTTTTGAAGAATATTTATGGTCGTAGCTGTTGAGTCGACGCCTCCCTAGAATAATGATAAATGCGCTTAGATCCTCTGTTCCGATTAACATCTCACAACTAGTTAGTGCAGACCAACGACGATTCAGCTTATTTTCGCAACTTAATGGTGATTGATAATCATATAAAAAATCCATTTAATATTGATTTATGTTCACTGCAAAATAGCTACAACTGAAATTGAACGATATATGGTGGAACGGGCAGGCAATAGCTTTCCATACTCCCTAGCCAGGAACCAATCAGGTATCCGAACATATTAATCAAGTATTTGTAGTTAATTTAGTTATTTATAGAAGACTTTAGAATTTGGAGTTGATTGTTGTTCCACGATAAACATTATGATTGGATTTATCTTAACCTTATCTTCTAGAAACAGAAAATGTTTAACAATTTAATTTAAAATTAATTATGTTTCACACAAATGAGAAAACCTTTTCGTTTTCATTAAACTCTATTTGGATTTATTATCAAGCCAATAATCAATGGCCTTAAATCAAAATGTCAGAACACCTAAAGCGGAAGAACTTTTAATCTTTTGGATAACAGGCAGTCAATTTATCTTCCAATTAATTCCATTCAAAGCCACATGTGAAAGTCATGAAAAATTGCATTAATTTGAATGTGAATCGATTAATCGACAGACTATTCATAAGCTGAAGCCAATTCCGAAATCATTTCCAAACTTCACATTTGGCCAAGAGACTTGTTTTCTTTGGCGTGGCCAAAATGCATAAATATATAAACATATAAAATCGGGATTATTTTTTTCGCACTGCTTTTTTTTTTTTTTGTTTTCTCTCGGGAGCATTTCGAAAATTTAACGCCATAAACAATTTTTTGGTGGATTTGCCAAAATTCAGCAGAAAGAAAGAAACAAATGTTTATTTATCCAAGCGGCTGCCGCTGTTTTCGAGCAATCTTCACGGGAAGTTCAACATCAAAGTTGCCTGGAAATTTGCCATGGAGTTGATGCGAAGTTCTTGGGGAATCCGACCCACTGTGGCCATAAAGTTTGTATTACCATTTCCGCCTGAGGCGGCATAAAATGCTGTCATTCAAACCTCAAGCTGACCACACAGCGTGAAATGGGCAAAGGAGGGGGCCAAAGACAGCTGGTCAATGGCACACTCCTCTATGGGGTCTCTCTGTCAATTAAAGATGAACTCCAGATGACCCTCTAAAACCACATCAGTGAACAAATAAAAAAGAGGATAGACACACACATACAAAACAAAAAAAATAAAATCATGTTCATTTTCTGTTTTTGATTTGATTAAAAGTAAATACATTATCGATAACCATATCACATTTCTGTTTTGACGACGAACGAGACTCCAATTTTATGGGTATTTCAGGGTCTTTGACTTAATGGAGTGTTTAATTGTTTATGGAAAGCATTTTGTTTGCTGCTCGTTTAAGAGTTTTGGTTTTTATTAGGAACAACACCCTGAAGATAAAACGAGGAATAACGTATTCTTGTCTTTTTCAATCGTATTTCTTGTGACATTCAACATTATTCCTTGCCCAATATCTCATTTTTCTTCATTCCTTGTTAAAATATCGATACGATATAATTTAATTAATAATTGTGCTGGTGGTGCTATATATATTTATAAGCTTTTTCAGCCTTGAAATTAATGATTTATTCAAATTAATTGGATTTATCTCGTTTACGGTAGCTACCAAGCGTAGCAAATTTCATTTGGACCCGTTGACATTGTTAAAATTCCCCTTTCCACCTCCAGCTTCCATTTTTTTCCCCCATTTAGTTGTCATCATCATCATTATTGGTGGGTGGGGGGGAAGGCTAAACAACAGACCTCTCTAACCATAATAACAGGAAAAACAACAATAACAGCTCTTTTTTTTTGCAATTGAAAAAAAAGAAAGTTTTGCGAAATTAGACTTTGTTTTGGACAGAAAATTGCTTAAACAACAAAACAAAAGCAGAAAAGCGAATAAAAGCGAATCACTATACATTGCGGTCATTGTTTCTGCGTGGTCCAACTGCGAAACTCTTTATAAACGGTCTCCAAAAGGTAAAAAACAAAACAAAAAAAAAATCGGCAGATAATGCTCTAAATACAGATGAGTGGGGGAAAGTACTGGTAATTTGAAAATAATTGAGTTCGCCGTAGAACTCTAAATGGGGCAATATAGGGTCAAGCAGACAAACAAGAAATTAAACAAGCTTATATTTAAAGCTTTAGAAATCAGAAAAATATAGTTATATATCTTTACATTATCATAAATAATTTATTATATATATTTTATTGATTTGCTAACCCACTGTGCTGGTACGTACACCCATAAATATTTAAACTACTATTTATTTAACAAATAATTACCAAACAGTTCGAGGGGTTATTCAATTTACTCATCCACAGGCCAAGAAAACTCCATTAGTTGTCGGCCATTTACACACCCGGGATCAACGAAGCGTTAAATCAAACATTTGCCGAGTCAAACATCTCGATCAAACTAATTAATCATAATTTTCAACAGCACAAAAAGACACCAACAATAAAAAATCGAAAATAAAGATAGCAAACGAACGTCGACGGAGCCAAGTGTGTGGGGATCAATGGCCCACCAAGATTGAAAGTTCAATATCGAAGAAAAGAATCCATATGAAAAAAGCTATACAAAGAAACGATTTTAAATGGGTTGGGCGAAACGCAATGGAGCGGCAAAAAATAGATCGATCTTGTTGGATGCATTTCCTAATGCCAAGAAAACGAGGAAAGACCATTTAAGGGGCTCCCTCACTGAACCAAAACTATGAATGAAACTAACCATGTGCTTGACTTGGTATTTTGTAGATTAAAGCTAATGACTTGTACAAAAATAACAACAAAAAAAGGTGGTAAAAATTGAACAAAAAATATGGGAAGAAAATCACCAGGGAACGAAGATGATATTGCATTCAACTTTGTTGTTGCAGCGGACCGAAATGCAGTAAACACAACGGGCTCTCCTGTTTTTCTTCACCTTTTCTCAACCGAACTTGGTACAGTGCGGCTTGACTTTATTATTATTTTATATATATACATATATATATTTTTTCTTTCTAATTCTACCATCAGAAGAATAGTAAAACAAAGAAGCTGTGGCGGCTAAGTGTTAAGTTTTCTACCAACTGCTCCCAATTAAATTCTTCAATGTTTTATTATTATAATATTCTCTACGTAAAGTGCAATTACATATATGTATGTGGTGGTAAAGATTTAAGATTTATAAGTATTGTAAAATGTTTATTGGGTTGGTGTTATTAAATATGTTTCTTCTATGGTTCCTTAGAGTGATTCTACATCTTAAGTTCCTATCAGCCATAACCCTAATTTTCCCGCTAGCTCTTAAATATTTATGTTCCTTCTTCTCGGGGGATCACCGTACCCCGTTCCAGGCAGCAGAGAAACAGTTAAGGCGGCTTCCAGCTGCAACAACTGCCACTTCCAGGTTTGCAGCAGACGCCAGCAGTCTGGAACCGATGGAGCGGTGCCCGTTTTTGGAGAATGGCTTTACGGGGCCCAATGAGTCATAGCTTTTCTACCCGTTTTGTTGTTGTCGTTCTTGTAATCAGAACGAGCGTGGAAGCGGCGAGAATGGGTAAAAGAGAGGCAAACAAGTTACCTGACGGGATCGGTGTATCGCTAGCTGCGCTGGCTGATTGCGTGGCAGTTGTGTGGGTAAGCGGCTTAGCAGACTGTCCCAGACTCACGAGATCCGAGAAGAGCGCGGAGGAAAACCCCATATACCATGAGCCATATTATACCTACACATGTGTGTATGTGGCTATACCTTGTGATCAGCTACCGAAATGAATAATGATTTAATAGGGCTCACCGAATGGAAATTAAATTGTAATCACTGGAATTGCAATCAGTTTTAAGGGAGCGAGCATTCTAGAAAATCTTAAAAAGGCCACCCAGAAGATCTAATTCGTTTTACATCTAGAGACAGGCCTGATCTACTTATTTCGAAATACAACAAACTAGTTGTTGAGCAACGAACTCTAGTTGATTACTTCCATTTAAAAAATTAACACATTTGCTTGGGATTTTACGAGGCACAAGCCAACAAAAATCGAAAAACAACTACAACTTTGTTGCAACTGATGAGTTAAGATAAAACGGAATGGTAAAGCGTTAAGTGAAGCTCAAGAGCTAGCTGGCTTTAAAGAACAACCTGAATAGATACGAATATTTGCATACCCTGTGTTGTTAGCTTGGAGGAAAAAGTGATTCTTCAATTTGTTAAAAACCTTTATTTCTCTTGGAAAACTTTTTTATAAAATCTAGTTTATGTCGCACATGAACTTAATGCATATAAACATATAATTTATAGACTTTGATCACAATTTCAGGATACACCATTTACAGAAGGTAGCCATTTTCATGGAAATTTCGAACAGAAGAGTTTTGCTTAAAGGTTTTATTAAAAATTACGAGTTAGGATCGAATTTTTCACTTTTTGAACCGAGAAACTGAAGTTATATGTTAGTTATATGTTTGTAGGATAGTTCTAAGTTGTACAGTGAATCCATACAAGTTTGATACGAATATAATATAGCCAGTATTTTCCAACAAGCGGGGTAGACGACCCATTTCGCTATTTTCTTCTTCCCTCTCTTCTGGACATAAATTTGAAAATCTAATAGTGACGAGTCTTCGGATCCTGTACCGCTAAGTGGAACGGAAGAGAGGTTGGAAAATCAAAACGCAAAGAGGCCACAAACAACAACAAACCTCAAGACCTACTTCAACCGCTAAAAGAGAGAGCGACAGAGAGAGAGAGGAGGAGCAAGCAGCAGAAGAAGTAGGACAAAAGTAGAAAACAAAGACGAGATCGGTTGCAAACGAAAACAGGATGCGCATGCGCAGTTGAAACGAAACGAAATGGAACAAAACTAAAGGTGAACATCATTATCGTCAGAAGGGGGAACAAAAAAAAAACCCAAAAAGAGGAAAAAGCGAAATCAAAGAAATCAACAAATACAACATAAAAGGAAACGATTCTCAGGGGCAGTGCAAACAGACACAAAAGATGAAGCAGAACGCGATAACGCAGCCCAGAAAGGAAATAGGGGAACAAGAATAAGGGATAGCAGGCGGGAAATGGGGAGGGTGGAGTGAGGAGGTGGTTGGGAAGAAGAAAAGACACCGAAAGGAGGGGACAAATGGGAATGGCAAGCGATAAACGTCATCGGCCAGATTATGCTGCATAAATTATCAAATGCAAAAACACACTACCAAAAGGGAGCGCCGCATAAAGTGGGAAAAGAGATGCAAAGATCCACAGAGAGGAGACAAGAGAGAGGAGCATTGTGCGCTGTAAATAATTGTAATTTACGTGGAGAAGGGTACTGACTCTACCTACCTAGCCTTTACTATTAGGCTCAAGATTTTAGGAGCCCCAGCATAATTTTGAAAATAATAATTCCAATAATATCTTAAACATTATCAGTTAGTTTTTGGGTACCAGATACATACATCTAAATATTTTATCAATGCAAATTGAAAAAGCGATGTTGTCGATATGATTAATATATACCAGATACATACATCTAAATAGTTGTCAACATGATTTCATTTAAATAAATAGATTTCAATTTAAAAAACTTCAATATTTCACAAATATTAATTTTTATTTATTGTGAATGGTACTATTGCCTCTTCCTCAGGTGTTTGCACATAATCCTACCTACCTGAGCCGACGCGGCAAAGGTAAAGAGAACCTGACGAAGAGGGCGGCAAAGCAGAGGAGATGGAAAGGAGGAGGCAAAGCAAGAGCAAAGCCAGACCAGAACAGCACGTACAAGAAATTAGCAAACATACAGCAAGAGACGAGGGAAGAGTAAGCGGCGATGGGGCTACGAGAGTCGTAAAGAAGTAAAAGCGAAACGACGACGAATCGGATTATGATGTTCCCCAACCTGATCATGATGATGATGAATGGATTGGTCTACGACTAGCATAGACGGAAAAGAAAGAGGGAGGCAGGAATATGGTGGAGAAGCAGAAGGCAGGAGAAAGAGGATAGGAAAATCGCCTGCGGGGGCAGTTGGACAAATGGAGTTACTAAAAGACGCACACACACACACACACACACATGACAAGAACATGAACATGGACCACGCGTAATGCGTTCTCGCTCTCTCTCTTCTCTCTTCCTCTGACTGTAATCGTGGCCGGAATCGTAAAACGTGATCGAGGGCTTTATGTGTACAATACGTTTTGCCATGGCTATGTTATTGTTATTGTTGTTTTTATTTTTTTTGTAAGAGTTCTTGTTTTTGTGTTAGTTGGTTCTTGTTGCTGGCACTTTTCGATGCCCTACAAAAACAGAAAAACATACATGTGATTCATTCGTAACGTTCCTGGAAAAGTCATAGCAACCCTGAGTAGCAGCTCAATCTTCTATATAATCCATATCTTATGTTTACTATTTGTATTATTAATTCAGCTTCGCGCTGACATTAATATCCCTATAAAAATATTTTATTTTGGGAATCCCTGGGCATCACATTGCTCTGGAACTGTAAATTCGGTTCATTAAGCTTTTGAAGACTCCATGGATACTAAAAATCATCTTAAAATATACATGATCCAAGAAATAACTTAATACTCCAATACATGTATCTTTAAGTGTACAAAAACACTAAAATTAATTATGATAGCAGCTCAAAATCTTAAAAATTAAAGTCCATATAAAACTGAATTACCTAGGAGGAGAAAGGAGGTCAGCACAATGATTATGTTTAATTATTTGTGGAGTAGGTAAAAGGACTATGATCATTTTATATCAAAATATAGGTATGTATGTATGTATATACAAAATATGTACATATATTTAATATTTAAAAAATTATTATTTATGATTACTGAATCATAGGTGGCGGGTTTCTCTCATAATTACTCTTGATTATATAGGGGGAGGGGAAAAACTGATCAAAAACCTGATTACTTTAATATATAGTCAAACCCAGATCATTATATACCCTTTTTTAAAGTAAATATTTAATTGTTCTATAGAATAAATAATCCATAAGAAAAATATTATATTTAGCTCCTGATTAAACACAATATTACCTATCCCCCTTATCGAAATCCCTATAAAGAGCATTTAATTTGTGTCTGTGGCGCTCCCCATTCAAACTAATTTTACTTTCTTAAGCTATCTTCTTTTTTTGGTAACCTTTTTAGTTTCAGTCTTGGTTCATTGCTTTTTTTTTGGATCTTGTATCTAGTATCTTAAATGTATGATTATTTTGTTTTCTACTCCCTCCGGCCGACAACTTTTTCATTAGAGCGGAATAAAACAAGCGAAATCAAAGAACAACAAGGGTTCTTTTTTGTTATTTTAGCTGCTTTCAGCATGTAATCTCAATTTTCGGTTTTCGTTCTCCAGCTCCCCCTCGTCGGTCTGTGTCTTCCTGTCTTCGGTCTTTCGTTGAGGGTAATTTACAAGTCTGGGCAGCAAAATTTACATGCCGCCACTGACATGTTGTTGGTGTTGTTGAGTTCTTGCTTGTAGTTGTTGTTGAATTATTGTTGTTGTTGTAGTGTGCTGGATGGGCTTGGCCACAACTGCTGAAGTTGTGGGTCAATGATTCAGCGCGTGGATGCGGCAACAGCTGTGCGAACTTTTGACGGATCGCTTCGAGGAAGTGGGTCCGGGGAGTCGAGAGAAATGGGAGTGGATATATGTACCAATGGTGTTCAAAATATAATCTCAAAGAATTTAAGAATCAAATGCTCAATTGGAATGTGGGAGCAGTTTAATGGAGCGACAGCTTCAGCTAAAGGTAATTTTTCACCAACGCTGCTTATAATCTATAGCTCAATGAGTTATGGATACAGATTTACCTTTTGGGTGATTCATTAAATGGAATGTGATATTATAAAAACTCTTCCATAAGCTATAAGTCGAGTTCTTAGAATCTTCTTAATGATATCTGCTTACTAAGACCTCTGGAAATCTACAATCTAACCTCAAACTTATAAGAAAACTCTATCAACTCTCAATGTGGAATTTCCATTTTTTTTCTGTCATCTCCACATTTTGACGAACCGCATTCAAGACTTTTCTTATCAGCAAAAAGAAACAATTAAAGACATTCTTTTGCTTTCTCATCTTCCGCTTGTTGACTCAGTGTACTTTTCTGTCATTTATTTGAGTTTCTATCCCCCAAAAAGAGACATGCTCCCGATAAGAGTTTTCAAGGAAAAGTACGACACTTAAAGTGTTATAGGTTTTCAAAATGTCACCTGCAGCTGGCAGCTCATAAAAAGAAATTTGCATAATTACTAGGCTTCCATAATCAGCAAAATAATCTAAAAAAATGCCAATTATTATTAACGCGCCACTGTAAATGGCCAACGATCCGCCCACTCGGTACACCTTCTAAGCCAACACCCACATTGTTATGGGAAAAAAGAAACCACAAGAAGTATGGAACAGTGATCCATCGAAAAAACCTAACATTCCATAGTAAAGTTATATTTTTAATTTTAATAGTTTGCATGCTTACTTTATGATATTATAATATAAATTCGTTTCATCTTATAAATTTTAATTACAGTCATAATTTTAGCGACTGCTCACTGTACTGGCAACCAATTAGCAGAGATGAGAAACTTGAGAACCGATCGCGAACAATTACGTGAATAATTTACAGCTGAGATATGGGCTACTAAAGCTGCCAACGCATTCGGGGATCAGGTAGATCAGAAGGAACCGGTTAAGAGAGAGGGTGTTTTCGTGCTTTTTAGTCGATTCTACACGGGCAAAAAGCACATAATAATACCAAAAGTTAGATCATCTCACTTAATAAAATTTAATATGCGTGATAAATAGTGGAGATATTGAAGAATACCATTTAATAGGAAATAAAAAAAAAGGGAGAGTGTAAGCTTTATTATACTACAATAAAAAGCATATTATAAAGTTACACACATATAAAAGCATTGATTGTAAATTGTAGATTCCTTTACGCAGGATAATAACAATCCAACCTATTGACCTATCTCTGTGTTTATTTTCGCACTGTGTAGCAAAGGAAAGGGGTACGGTTTCAGGTACAGGCACAGGTACACAAGCACTTACCGCTCTTGAGACGATCGTTAATTAGATCCTCGATCAGCTGCGGACACTCGCACTCGATGGCATAGCAGAACTGCTTGAACTTCTCGAATCCGCTCTTGGCAATAATCTCTATGAGATTGGCGCACTGTAGCCGCAGGATTTCGGCGTCATTGAAGCCGGAACAACCGCCGCCGCCGCTGCCACCGCCCGATGGCGTTAGCGAGCGGCTGTCACAGTTGGCATCGCCGTTAACGCTGGCGCAGCGCGAGGATCCACTGCCCCCGCTCCCGCCGCTGCCCCCGCTGGCCGTGCTCCCGCTGCTGGCGACGGCGCTCAGCTTGCGTTTGGTTAGCGACGGAGCGCTGCCGGGCGGCTCGACGCCAGTTACGCCGGCAGAGGCGGCGGCAGAGGGCGTGGGCGTGACGGCACCGTAGGGTTTCAGCAGTAGATCCTCTTCCGACTGGCTAAGCACCGAGTTCTTGACAAGCACCGCCAACAGATCGGTGCTGCCCAGGTCCAGCATTATGCGCTCTTGGTGGCGGCACAGGAGAGAGCGCACCTCTTCCTCTTCCTCGCGCGTCATCTTGGCCGTTGTTTACCGTTTTCTACTCTGGTTTATTACTGTATTTATTGCACTCGCCGGTTGCAAAAACAACAAAACACATGCCCCTCGGCCATTTTCGCATTAAATTTCGATGATTTTCAACGGGTTTTGCCTTTTGTTTGCACTTTAAAATGTATTCAAATTGTGGTTATTAGTTGTTGTTTTTTGATTGCACTTTGTAAGTATTTTGAGTGGAGAGCTACACCCTATTTGTTTTGTTTTCGCAGTTATTTGTTATTCGCTTTGATTATTTCACTATTTCTGCACTATTAATATTCATAAGATGACAGCACATTTGTTTAAAAACACTATCCTTGCGTTTCGTTTAAGAAATTTGATTTCTTTGATTTTTCATCAAGTAAACAACGAAAAAAAAACGCGCCATTTGCATTCGCTTGTTTTGTTTTTTTTGCCGCCTTCGCAAGGGGTTCATGAAAATATATATATTATATATATATTTCCGAATCAAATATGCTTTATTTATTTATATTGGATATAAATATTTATATATTTATGCCGGCACTGAGTAGAATTCGTTTATTTTGCACAACAAAACGGATTTCGGTGTGACGCGATCGGTGTAGTGTTGCCAACTCTTCGGGTTTACAGAAATGCTTAAAAATCCATTGAAATTAGCTGTTACAATTGTAACATTATGTTTAATAAATAACATGAGTTTTCGTGTGCGCTCAAATTATTTTCTTCTTCGAAATTTAGTAACCGGCAGCACAACCGCTTTCGTTGAAATATTTTTTTTAACTGAAATTTCTTGAACTTGAGCGTGAGTTTCAATTTGGAGTCCACAAGGTCCACAATTGAAGTCCACAAACGAAACATTTCGTTAACATTGCTCAGCGTAAGATTTAAAGTCAAAACGAAACTTCTACATGTTAACACGAAAGCGGTGTCAAATTCCCAATCGGTATGTAGAAACGGGTTCGAATTCCCAATCGGTATGTAAAAACAGTGTCGAATGTAAAACCGGTATGTCAAAATGAAGTCAAATTATGTAAGAAACGTGTAAAATTCCGAATCGGTAGGTAAAATCAGATAGAGTAAGTTAACAGATCTGCTCTCGTTGACAGAGGAGAGTGTAAGTTAACAGACATTGAGCGCAAAACAAAAAATAATTGTGTTTACATTGCACGCTCTCGCTCTCTGTTTGGATTTCTCTCCGAGCGGCTTGGCTAACAATTTTTGTTGTTTTTTTACTTTGCTTAAAAACGTAAGGTTATCACGTTAGATGAGAAAGACTTTAATCAGATTTCATTCTGTTATTCTACAATCTTAAAGGATTTTAAGGAAAGTCATAAACTAATTCGATTTTAGATAAATACTTGCAATTTAAGAAATTTTTCTTATTTGCGATTTGTATTTGTTATTCCTCAAAATAAACATCTTAACCGACATGGAGAGCCTTCGGTCAAGACTGTGACATGGGGAATTACCATATCGTGTGGGCATAATGAGGAGCAGGAGCTTGCGGGGAGTCCGAAAAAACCGGAATCGGAAGCAGTCTTACGGTGTACGACACCTAGCCTTGATTAATTGCCACTGGCCACACACTCAGCCACATGCTTAGCCCGTTTAACGTTGAGTGCCGTGCCGTTTGCAATCTGTTGGCCAACTTGTAACCGGTCATCACAAAAGGAAACACCCAAGGAGCACTGTTAAAAATAAGACCCTTGAAATAGGTGGTATTTTGTGCAAAAAACATAGAATTAAAGGTTAAAGAAAATTAACTAAATAATATTAACAAAAAAAAACTTATTTACATGAGTTCTAAGATCAATAATGTATATCTACAAATTTCTTTTCTAATTCAATCTGATTTTCAATTAAAATGAATGCCTTAAACATTAAAATTAATTTGATTATATAGGGTGGGGGTTGAAAATACAAGGCTTTATGTTTAATGTTAGCTTTCTCTGCACTTAAATTGATTTCTCTTTCTAATATTCTCACATTAGCTTTGGTTTTCAATATATTTTCTGATATAATAATATTTCCCTCACTGTAACCTACACTTACTTTGTTGGAAGAGCTCTAATTACGTGTGTTTGAATTGCGGCGCTCTGATTAAGGCCCTTTTGCTGGCCAATCGATGATTGTGAGTGCTTCAAGCCGGAGAACAATAATAACAGATGTTTGGCCAGCCCATGGAAACGGATAAGGATAATTAAGGGGAATTAGTCGATGTAGCTGCTGTCGAACGACTGATCTGATTTGCACAAGGGGGGGAAAATTCGTTCGGCGAATTCCAGGGCAGACCAGGCAGCAGCATTCCTGACATTTTCCGCCTGTCAGCAGATTAACAGGTGTAACCCGCCCCCAAGTGAGCCAATCACTAAATGCTTTTTGCATAAATTGATTACGATAACTTGCGCCTATATCCCCTCGAACATTTTGCCGCCCTCTGCGAGGTAACCACGGAGTTAACCGAACCGGCAACTGACAGAAAAGAATATCAACAAGTTGTTTGTTCGGCTTCCATAATTTATGCAGCAATGCAGTCGAATCCAATGAATATAGTGTGTCGCTCATAATTCTTGATAAATTGCTCTTTGCTATTCAAAATCCACCCTCGACACTGCCACTCCGCCACAAAGGTTGTCCATAAAATGGGCGAAAAAAGATTAATAAAAGTCTTCGATCATTGCAATACGAAAAGGATATGGGGAACTGATGAATTGTAGAACATATATTTTCCTAAGTCAGTGAGTGATTTCCACAGGCATGCAAAATATATAATCATCTAGATCAACGAAGGGCACGCAGTGGCTCTTTTTGCCCAGTTTGCCCAGTTTGGTCCGCAGGTAGAATTTTGTTCGATGGCGCCAGCATGTCGCACAAGACGACCGTCGCGCGTGCCCAGTCAACCATGAAGAAATGCAACAACAAATTCTATTGAAAATAGGCGTCAAAGAGGAGACAAAAAAGGGTCGCGAGACTCGCGATCTCGAGTTTGCAACAACAAATACAGTGTCTTCGCCCACGCACAAAAAAACAAATTGCGCAGTTAGCCGCGATCCCTGCACTGAGTGAAAAAATTTTGATTTGTTCTTTAGTCGTTCTTCTAACAAGGCCATGGAAAATAATGAAAAGTGACTGAAGAAATTGAAAATTCCGAATTTAAAAGGCGAAATTTTTTATTTTTGGCAGTATACTGCATTCGGGCACACAAGTGACCCTTTTCTCGACTGCGCCGGATCGCGGTGGTGGGGGTTGTCCCTTTTTTTTGTCTGTCTGCTGTCCCGATATGAGTTTGCCCGGTTCCTTAGATTTCGTGCCCATCCTTGATCTAGATACATTTCTTAAGTCTCCTTAAAATATAATAATATAATATTAAAATATAATAATAAAAATATAATAAAATAAAATTAATTTCAATTCACTTCATTTTTAAAACGTATATTTTTTTCTATCAGATTTTAAGTCTGCATTTTAGGAGCTTTAAAAGTGAACTAAACCAAACAAAGGACTTCCTCAGCATCGGCATATTTACTGTCTGCTAGCCACTGTAATTCCCAAGTTGCAATTCGGGGATCGGTAAACAAAAGGTTGCTAATGAAGGAATTAGAATTGGAACCAAAAAACAGCTGGAAACAGGAAAATAAATATATTAATATATTAATGACCACAACATGTAAAGTTTCCAAGATTTTTTATTACAAAAAATATATATATTTCCATAGCTAATTATGTTCTGAACTTATATTCTTTACAAACCAGTATCCACTGTAGTTCTAAGGTGGGTGTCGACAGAACCAGAGTTGATTTGTGTGAGTGTTATGAAAGGCTTGCATGCAAATTACTATTATTAAGGAACAATTGCACTGTGATGCGAGCGAATTCAGGAAAATATTTGCACAAAAAAACAACAACTCAAAAGGGAAAGTTGAATGGCATCGAAATCCGGGTGAATCACTCCCACAGCAGAGCTCATTGGGAGGATTACACAAATTCAGTAAATAGAAAATCGGGGAAGGAGATGGGGATGTGTTATCATCAATTGTGCCACATGTTCTTGCCCAATGTTTCCATTTAGTATTCCTCATCACGTCTCTGCAGCTTCCACCAGCAATTAAGTGTAGTCAGGGTGGATTAGAGAGGGAAAAAGATACAGTCGAACTCCCAGAGGTTAACCTTAACGTTCTTTCACTGTTTCCCAAATAAATAGACTTTTAAGCCCTGAGCTTGACTGTACCAACTTGGTCAAATCAGACCGCTAGACCTTAAAGTTCTTTCCGATTGTCTGAAGCTCTTCCGGGGCGGAGAAAACCAATCCAAGCTGGCAGAAGGGCCCAGGGTAATCATCCATCAATCCTCAGACGAACTGCTTCCATTACATTACCCTTAACCCCACCCAAAGATCCAGGTGCACTTGGCTGCCTGATAATTGTCTGGGGGAATTGTCTTGGACCAGAAGTCAGTAGCTCCATTTGCCGATTGGCAGATTAGCAGTTTATCCAAGACCCACCGCACGTGGCGAACCATTTGAATTATTGTGGAATTTTTATTATTTCGTTATTTTGTAATTACTTATCACAGAGGCTGTCGTGCTGTTCTCTAATCTGGACCAAGAGAAAGGCCATAAAAACGAATGTCCAGCTGTATGCGGAGTGCAAACGACTTGAGTAATCGTCGTCAAATGGTTCTGCAGGTGGTAATTCGATTTAATTGTTTTCACTGACTTTGTAACCTACTTTAAATTGTGGCTATATAATGGCTGGATAAATAAGCACATTATTAATGTCGATTGCAAACAAATTGTAGGAGAAATCAATTGGTAATTAAATGTAATAAATGTGTCTGTCTACTTTTCTGGCTTCAAGTTCTAGAAACTGTCGAAGAAACTTAAGTTATTGATCGAAAAACATTATTTATTAGTAAAGAAAACGCATTAGAAAATCTTTATCGTTTGGAAATATTTAATATATTACATTTTTACAATGCATATTAAATTTGTAATATATTTCCTAACGATACTTTCTATATAAAATAATATATAATTCATGGCTTAAGGTTTCTATTCTGGGACAAATCACTAATTTAATTAAGGAATATTCTTTAAAATACTTTCAGGATATTTGAGGTATATTTTTTTTCCATTTCCTAAGCCTCTCCTAGATTTACATATATAAACATATCAAATTGTTTAAAAATATCTCGATTATCGAACCTTTTAAAGGGTTAATTTTAACCATATTTGGCTTTTAAAAATACTTTTAGGAACTTGTCTGGTATTATTTGTGTATGAAATATCCCTTAACCAAGCTTTTATATTTGTATATTTCTTGAAATCAACCAAGTGGTAGCTTTATATAAATAAATACATTTCCTTAAAGACACTTAAACCGTACCCAAAATGATATAATTCATATATAACCTACGTATGTATAATTAAATTAGTTAAAATTTTACTTAACTTGTGTTAAACTTGTGTTAAACTTTATCATATTTTCCCTTTTAAAACGACCCTCGAAAGCTCTAAGCTTGGAAAAAGCTGGAAATCACTATTGCGATGAGTATGTAGTAACCGTTAGTCCCTTGGCTATCCCGTTCATTCGCCAACTAATACACCTGTACTCCTCCAAAAAGCCCGTAATCAATACGATAAAAGCCCTAGAGAGAGAGAGAGAGAGAGCTTAATCAAAGAAATAAGAAACACCGCTTAAAAGGAGAATAAAATCAGATCACTTTCGTTTGTGCGATGGCCGCAGCCAGAAGTGAATTCCCCAGCGAATCGAACAGTAATCCGAGCACCAAAGCCGAAAGTTTGAGGGCGTTGAAAAAGCACGTGGCCACGTGTTGGCAAAATTTGTGCAAAAAACTCCAGCAGCCCGCCTCATTTCGCAAGAGTTCCCACAGCCCTTTCTACAAGATCTTTGTGAAGGCCGACTATTCTGCAGGCTTTAAGGAAAAGTCCAAATTTTTGCGCCAATTTCAGAGGATCTTCAAGAAAAGCGAAAGTGGCGGTGTGCCGGAACCCAAGTCGGAGTCTTGGAAAGTGCCGTTGGCCGATGACGTCGCCAAGCAAAGATTTCAAGAGCAATTGCAAATCGTAGGGAGACTTTTCTCCTCGACTCTGATCTCCACCAAGGAGGAGATCACCACCACCAGTCGGAGTAGCAGCAACTGTGACATCAGCTACACGAGCAGAAAAAAGCAGAGCTACTGCAGCAGCAGCACCATGACTATAATCGAAAGCAATTATATAGAGGTGCGCGAGGATTATCCCGATATCGATGCCGAGGTGCGCGCCATATTGCTGAGCCATGCCCAGAATGGAATCACGATATCGAGCATCAAGAGTGAGTTGTATATTTTGTGATCTTAAAAGGTGCCCACACTTAAGGCTTGGCTGTTATGTAAGCTTGGTTTTTAAGCAGTTGCAAAACCAAGAAAATATTACTAGACTTGTTGGTTATTATTTCTACAAGTGCTTTAAATATTTAAAAACATTTTTTGTAGGTTTCCCAAAGACTTGCCTACCTAAAATAATTTTTAAATATGTTCTGCTTGTGTTATATAATTTTCCACCAGTGCTTCTCTCATTTCTAACATAGCTTTCTCAAATCTTTTTTAAATATTAATTTAAAAAATATATATTACTGTGATTTTCTTGAATATTAAATGTTTTTAAAGCAGTGATGCCCACACGCTTACATTGACACGTACATTGTCTTTGCCGACGGCATACGCACGCTTACACCGTACCGTGTGAGCAGAGCTCGGGCAGCGAAAGTTGCAGGCTCTGTAGGTCAATTGATTTACAAATAATTATAATCCCCTTAATCCTTATCCAAATCCTTCCAGATGAATATCGCAAACAGACGGGCAACAACTTTCCTCTGCACGACAACGTGACAGACTTCCTGCTGACCATTCCGTATGTGACCGCCGAGTGCTGTCAGTCCGGCAAGCGGCTCTTCAACCTCAAGCCCAACAAGGAGAATAGCCATCTGCTGGACATGGTCCTCAACCAGAAGCAGCGCAGCGACTATAGCTCCGGAGCACCGTCCATTGAGGACAGACACATAATGGGTGCTCCGCGAGCTCCACCGCGTTACTGGCGGTCCGGATACAAGCGGCGTGCTCTGTCCCCGATGGACAACAATCTCAATGTTGTGCAGAAGGTGGCCACGGAGAAGTCGGCGATTGGGCAGGAGAAGGCGATTAATACCAGAGCGACACCGCTGCCACATATGGCCAAGGCGGCAGCGGAGTCGAACTGGTGCTATCAGGACAATTGGAAACATCTGTGAGTGATCTTAAGCTTGATTTCATTAACTAACTTAAATACTGATAAATGGGAATAATTATATGTTTAATTTAATGCTTTCTTTCGTAACTAATCCCTTATTTTTATTTCCCAAACCTGCAGCAACAACATCTACCTGCAATCCAACGTAAATACACCGCACATGCCAGTGCACACGCAGATTTATACCGATCCTCCGGAGCGGCCAAGTCACTTGGCCAATTCGGAGTTGATTCAGCCACCCAGCCAGAACCATCACAGCCCGAATCTCAACCAACAACAGGACATCTTTAGGCGTCCAAACTCATCCTGCGAGATGAACGGATTGAAGCGGCGCCACGACAGGACGCCCACAACGACAACAATGTCGACGGGAACGCATAACGATTCCATGTTGACCATCAGCTCGGACTACGATGCCTACCTTTTGGACTTTCCGCTAATGGGCGATGATCTACTACTATATCTCGCCCGGATGGAGCTGAAGTGCCGTTTCCGCCGTTACGAGCGAATCCTACAGTCGGGACTCTGTGTCTCCGGCCAGACGATCAACGGTGCCCGAAATCGCCTGAAGAAGGTCAGCCTCCCCGAAGGAACGCAGATAATTGTGAACATTGGATCGGTGGATATATTGCGGGGCAGGCCGCTCGTTCAGATCGAGCACGATTTTCGGTTGCTCATCAAGGAGATGCATAGCCGGCGGTTTGTCCCGATACTCACCAACCTTGCACCGCTGGCCAACTATTGCCACGACAAGGGGCTGTGTGACAAGGTCCTGAGATTCAATAAGTTTATACGCGCCGAGGGCCGGGGTCACCTCAAGGTGATCGATATACACTCGTGCTTGATCAACGAGCGGGGCATCGTACGATTCGATTGTTTCCAGAAGTGAGTAGTTAATTAATAGTACGATATTCGATATACGATTACAAGAACATCCTTTAAAAACTAAGAATTTTAACTACATTTATAAATGCAATTAATTATTATAAAAATCCTTTCTTTTTCAGCGCTCCCCGTTCCGTCTCCGGTTCCAAGGAGCCTTATCTGTTCTGGAACAAGATCGGAAGGCAGCGCGTGCTGCAGATGATTGAATCGAGTCTGGAATACTGAGTTTCCGGAACAATTTGGACTGGTCTGGCACCGGTCCAGCCAATAATGAAGATGATTTTTACGATTGATCCACGCTGACGCCTCGCTGCTTTTACTGGGAATTCGCCAACGAACTGTTTTAATGTGTTTTATGTTTCCCCACCGTCCATGTGAATGTTTTTTTTTGTCTATTTTGTATTTTGTAATGTGCTTGTGTTATATTTTGTTTAAACCAATTCTGTGTTTTGTGTTCAATGTTAGATTTTAATATCTTTAGCTTTCGACGGCCTGCCTGTCATTGATTTTGCATTTATTGTCTGTCGAGTTTGTGCACACTTTTTGCCGCTGTCCCAAAAGCTGAGTGCAAATTCATTTGCGAATCAATGGCAGGCACGTTGAAGCCCTACTTTCCTTCCACATTTTCCCTGAAAACATTTCCCCTTGCAATCCCTGAAGTGTACAAATCGGATTGCAAAGCCAAATGGAATCTAAGTGCAAATCATTGCAAATGTTATAAACTGTTTCTGCTTCTACTGTTCTACCTTATTTGTTTCGGCCAAAATGCTTCATGCTCCTGTATCGTTAACACCCCGCCCGCCCAGTGGGCGTGGGTCCCGCGGATACATTTGAGTCATGCTTGCATTTTGGCCCAGAACGAAAATGCATTTCGCTCCACTTGAAGCTTTTACTTGCTTGCACAGAATCAACGCCGCGGCTGATTTATTATTGATGTGTTCCAAGCAACTTCAAGCGGAGCATTTGCGCCACTTTCGTCTTCCTGTTTCCGTTTAGCTAAAAATAAAATGAGTCAAGTAAAAAGTTTATAAAAAAAGAAGAAGCTTATACTCTGCCTCGGACACGCCACCGGAAGTGCGCGCGCTAAGCGTGTGTGCGTGTTTTTGGCACAGTGTAGCCTATAGATAATGCCTTACTTTACAGTATTTCCTAGAAAAGCGCTCTCTACTTACTAAATATTTATAAACTAATTTATTGTCTTGAATGTATGTATGTTAATTGTATGTTATGAAAGTGATCACGTTTTTTTTTTTTGGTATGTCCTCATATAACAAGCTGCAATGTAAAATTCTAAAAAAAAAATGAAAAAAATAAAACAATTTAAAAAGGAATATTTCTGGTCTTCATTTCATTTGCCACCAAAGAGAGTTTATTAATTTATTTTTATATTTTAAACATTTTTTTATTATAGAAAAAAATAAACAACAAAGAACATACAAGTAAACTTAAGAAAAAAAGAAATTAAAAAGCAAAACAGATATTGGTTATCAGCTTTCAAAATCAAAAGTTCCCGCCAAGCCAAGAAGTCGATTAATGGTCAATCGATAACGATAGGCTTGGCTATGTTTCCCGCCCATTCTTAAGGCTTCACAAAGTTACATTTTTCAATGGTATTTATAATAATATTTGCTAAAGTACTTAATACTCTACGTTACAAAATTACGTTTTGGACCAATTCCCTTTAAAATATTCAGTTTACAATCAGTTTACCTCGTTCCATTACCTATAGTTTAAGTATGACCAGCTGCTGTGGAGTCGAAAAGTTGTGGATGTTTTCGCCGTTCTAATCTCCAGCCACACTGTTAAGCAGGCGACGGCAAAAAAGTAAGCAGCTTTTTACGTCAAATTATTGGAATTTCTTTTGACCTACGTTTTTATTTGTATCCAGAACGAAATGGCTTCATTCTTGGCACGTACGGGCGGTCCCCTACTCGATTCCGTTAGGCCAGCGGCCGTCAAAAAGGTGAGTAGCCGTGGCAAAAAGCTAATAAAATTGTAAATTGCGAAAAATCAGTCACTTTACATAATAAGGCGAAAAGAGAGAGGTGCAGTGAGAGTGGTCTTTATCTCTCTCGCTCTCAGCTGGTAACGGGGGTGGCGATCGTTTTGCTTTTAAAACAGTTTTTCTCTTTGACGCTAATTTTGCCTTAATAAAGCTGATGCTTTATTAGATGAATTAAATTGTTTAACAAATAAAACCGCCGTAAGAAAGTAAAGAAAGAAAGTTCTTTATGTGGCTTAAGTCTTAAAGAGAATCACGATCCCGCGAAGACACCTGACTTTCTGTTGTTGTATTAGTGTGACGCAACTCGAGTGTGTATGTGTGTGTGTGTGTGTGCGTGGACCTTGAAAGCCTTATTTATTCCCCCTACTTAATTTTAATTTTTTAATTTTTTTTTTTATCAATGAGCGGCGGCTGTCAACTGACAACTGTTGCTTCTTTGCTTCTCCTTTTGTTGTTGCTATTTGCTGTTGTTGTTCTTGTTGCCGGGCCTTCTAATTAAATTTTTAATCTGTGAATTAGATTTGGTTATCATCGTGAAAATGCCGTTAGCCCCTAGACTCGCTCTTAACCCACATTCCGTCTCGTTTGCTCTTTTTGTTTATGTTTGTTTTTTTTTTCGTATGAATCAGCGAACCAGTTTTTTTTCAAATATTTTTTTGCTTGACAATGACCTCGTGACTAAAAGTGGGTTTTTTTTTACTTTGATTGAAATTCAATAGAAAAATTAACCAGATTTCTGCGCTAAATTAACGTATTATTCTTTAAAATATAACTACAGCTTAGCGGTAATTAAAATATTGGTTACATTTAGCAAAAACTTTTATAGGAATTGGTATTTTCTAACAATTAAAGACAGAACCTTCAAAATCGCAAATAGTTCTTTAAAATACAATTTTGAATGCATTTAATAAGATAAGCACTTGTTTTTAAACTAATTACTGAATTTAAAATGCAATTTCTTGCAGATTCTCGGCTTGGCTCCCATCGCCGTGCAGCAATTGAGGAACCTCAATGTCCAGGAACATGTCTCCTACTCACTCCTCAACGAAAGCAAAATCCCAACGCCACGGTGAGTGAACCACAAACCAAAATCGAAAACCTTTAGGAACTTATCAAAATCTCGCGGAAATATAACAAATAATCGGTCGCAAAGTTTCGGTTCAAAGTCCAACGAAAGTGCCGCGTTGTTCGTTGCGTCGACAATGGTCTTTGGTTTATTTATGTCTCGGACTTTGACTGGAACTTAATAATTTGCATTAATTACTTGGCTGGGGTAAACAAACCAAAGAAACGCAGTTGCCGAGATGATAAGGTTGATAAGATTTTAAATACACTTTGAACGATGCAGATTAGTGACAGGGGTCAGTGACGTGGGTGCTGATAAGATGTGAAAACTGAGATAGTTGAGAGTTTGCCACTGTTGCAATTGTTTAAGTAAATATGAATGGAAAATAGCTTAATTAAAAAGATTCTTTATTTAAATTTTATAAAAGTAGATTAAATATTAGTATATAGTAAACTAAAGAGTATTTTTCAATTGCTAGATAGATAGAAATCTTTAAAAATAGATGGAAATCTGATTAAAATCAAGAGTTTTAAAGCAGTGGTGCCCAAACGCATGGATTAACACGTTAGACTAGCAATTGTGCAGTTTTTGCCGCTTACGAACGCATACATTGTCAGTGTGGGCAGAGCTCGGGCAGCGAAACATGCAAACTCGCAAATCTATGTCTAAGACATAGATCATCTTATGAAATGCATGAACCCTTTAGAGTTTTATTCAGGCAACATGCCAGTAGTTAATTTCCTCCTAAGCTTTACCTATACTTTCTCCTATCGCGCCTACTAACATCTAACCATAACAAGCACGTGCTTGAGGTCGCAAGGGCCACTTGAGTGTACTGACTTTACTGCATTAACGTCCTAGAATAAAAGATATCACTCTTTTAGAAGCAAATCATATAGAAAAACAATATAAAGTATTTTAGAAAACCCAAAAGTAAATAAAGAATATAAAATATATTTATTTAAATCAATACACATAGTTCTTAGCTTGTTTATGCATAATTCAATGGGAATATTTAATAGAAACACTTTAATAATCACGCCATGCCGAGTTTTTAAAGGTATATGCTATTATCATCATTCCCAACGTCCGAATAACCTTGTCCCAATGAATTCCCAGCCTTCGCAGCTTACAATTTTAACGCTTCGCTGATAGGAGAATATTTACTTGAAAACGTTCTTATCAATAAGTTATAGCCCAAGATCAGAAGGTCATTCAGCGTACAGAGAAAGAACTCCCAGAAATTGTTTAGTGTGCACAAAGTGACTCATTGATTTTGCAGATTTGCGGTTGCCAAGAACGGCAAGGAGGCCAACGACATTGCCACCAAGCTGAAGACAGACAATCTGGTACTGAAGGCACAGGTACTGGCCGGTGGACGTGGCAAGGGTACCTTCAAGAATGGCCTCAAAGGCGGTGTTCGTGTGGTCTACGAGTAAGTTGCTTAGCTTTCAGTGATGTTTGGAATAATATTAAATGGAAAATTACACCATTCTTTGTAGCCCCCAGACTGCTGAGGAGATTTCCTCCAAGATGCTTAACCAGCTGCTGGTCACCAAACAAACTGGCCCAGCTGGTCGCATTTGCAATAAAGTGATGGTGGCCGAAAGGAAATTCCCGCGTCGTGAATTCTATTTCGCTGTGATGATGGAGCGAGCCTTTAATGTAAGTCTAAATATGATCTATGAAAAGAAGTTGCTTTATAAACTATGAAATTTATAGGGTCCCGTCCTCATCGCTTCGAAGGAGGGTGGCGTTGACATTGAGGAAGTGGCCGCCAGCAGCCCTGATGCCATTCTTTATGAGCCCATCGACATTGCATGCGGTTTGACCTGCGAACAAGCCGAAAAGATCATTGAGAAAGTGGGTCTGGGCGGCGATGGCAAGGAGATTCATGTCCAAATGCTAATGAACCTGTACGATTTGTTTGTGAAGAAGGATGCTCTCTTGGTTGAGATCAATCCCTATGCCGAGGATGCCATGTCTGGCTGTAAGTTTGGGAATTCAGAAATTCCTCTTTTATGTTGGTTTTCTTTCGATATTTGTACTAATACCTCATACCACCTCCTAACCCCATTAACTCATTTGTGAATGCTGGAACTCATGTTGTGACTGTCCAGGCTGTGAGTATACTTCACCGACTAACCATCCGTATTTGTATCTCTTATATAAACACGATTTTAATTAATATTTTTAACTCCTCTTAGTCTTCGCATTGGATGCCAAGCTGCGCTTCGATGACAACGCCGAGTTCCGTCAGAAGGAGCTGTTTGCGCTGCGCGATTGGACCCAGGAGGATCCCAAAGAGGTTGAGGCTGCCAAATACAATTTGAACTACATTGCTTTGGATGGCACCATTGGATGCATGGTGAACGGTGCTGGCCTGGCCATGGCCACCATGGACATCATTAAGTTGTATGGCGGCGAACCAGCCAATTTCCTAGATGTTGGTGGTGGTGCAACGGCCGAGGCTGTGAAGGCTGCCTTCAAGATCATCACCTCCGATCCGAAGGTGCTCTGCATTCTGGTCAACATTTTCGGCGGCATCATGCGATGCGATGTTATTGCCGAGGGCATTATCTCTGCTACCAAGGATCTTAACCTCAACATGCCAGTGGTTGTGCGTCTTCAGGTGAGTTTTTTTCCTTTTACATTCTAGAGCAACTTTTTGACAATCAATTGCTGTTGTTTCTGCAGGGCACCAAGGTGAAGGAGGCTCGCGAACTGATTCGCACCTCTGGCCTGAAGATTCTGGCCCGCGATGACCTGGACAAGGCTGCCGATCTGGCTGTCCACTTGGCGCAGATCGTTAAGCTGGCCCGCGAAATGAAGATGGATGTGAACTTTGAGATTCCCGATGCCCAAAAGTAGATAAAACCATCGATAAAACTGGCTAAGTCAACACCACCTCATAAGCACACACAAACACGCAGACAGAACCCAGCTAAATGCCTAACATTTACTCAAAGAAACAAATGCCATCGGTTCGTAGTTAGAGCATTATGTATTCGTGTTCGCTCGTCGAACTATTTGATGAATTAATTTTGCAAAAATGTTAAGTTTAAAGCCGTTGAAGAGTCGAGTCCTAAGATATGTCATAGTTAATTCGAATAATCCCAGCAAGTTGAGTGTTCTCTTTGCACCTAAACAACCTCTAAATAATTGCACGTGAATAATAATAGTAAAAAAAAAAGAAAAACTGGAACAGAAACTACTTTTAAATTGTGATTTCTTTTGCAAAATTCATTGAAATTCTTTAATTTATTTAATTGCAACGCAGCTGCTTCGAAAGCAGCCACGTTCTCTCTTGTGTATTATGCTATTTAGTTTGCTTTAAATTAAAAAACACAAAACAAATTTAAGCTGAAACAAGTTCAAACACTTTTATTGGCTTTGACAATAAGATCCTTTTCGATACTAACACCTCCGAACCTTAGGGAAAAGGACGGCAAGGGAGGAGATTGCAAAGGAGCAGAGGCCAAAGGAAAAGATGGCAAGAAAGCAGATTCCAAGATAGAAGCTAAAAAAGATGATGGCAAGGACAAAGGGAAATCCGAAAAGAATAAGCCAGAGATTTGCCCAAAGGCCACAGTTGGCTCCGAAAAGAAGGGCAAAAAGTAGAGCTCTCTTTTTCGGTTATAAAGACGCAGCAGAAAAACCTCAAGAAGTCGCAACGGGAGCGGGGAAGCCATTAAATTTCCGAAGCGTTTCGATTGTAAAATTTTAAATTGATCTTAGACCATAATTAGTAGATTTTTCAAAATAATTTTTATAATAGTTCTGGTTTATTATTTATTGTGTGCGTAAGTCTTAGAAACGATCGACTAGGGATAGTATGTGGGTCTGCTCCTGTTCCCGCCAATCGGTGTCGCCATCGCCCAGGTTGCCAGCGTACTCTGTGGAGGTTACATTGTATATTTCTCCTGGGTTTCAGACAAGTCTTCAGGGTACTAACCTCTCATAATGCTGCGAATGGTCTTCATGGAGGCTCCACGCAAGTTGAGAATTTGCAGGACGCGCTGCTTAACAGTGTCGGCGGTGGCGCTGACCTCCAGCAGGATGTAGTCGATGCGCTGCAGGGTGAACAGTCCGCCGGTCAGGCGCTTAATATAGTTGTTCTCCGCCTCCTCGTCCTCATCGATGCTGGGATCCTGTTCGAAGGATATATCATAATCTCTAACCCATTTCAATACCTTTTTATTATACTTTACCTTCGCCTGCTGATCAATCTCCTTGTCGATGGCCTCCACCTTGGCCAGATACTTGAGGTGCAGCTCCAGCAGGCGATCCACTTTCTCGTGATCGTTCTCCACAAACTTGGCCAGCATCCGCTGGCGGTGGGTGCCCTTGCAGTTGCGCAGCATCGAGGCAATCACGGAGGCCACATGCTCCTCGTGCTCATCGGCGGAGATCAGGCGCTGCTTGTTCCTCTTCGGGGTTTTCATGAACAGCGGAAAGATGGTACGCAGGCCGAGAATCTCTACGAATTTGTTGCAATTGTCGCGACCATCCTGACCGGCCATGGCATGGTCGAGCACTTTAAGGGAACCGTTCCGGGACATTTTCTTTTCGCGCAACATCAGGTTCATTAGCTGGAGTCCTTCGCCGCAGAGGAAGCGATCGCGATTCTCACGGGCCATCAGCGCCGAACAGAGGCAATTGAACATGTTCTGCATGTACTCCTGCTCCTCGTTGCTACCGGGGTCGTGTCGCTTGTAGACAGCCAACTGTTGGAGCAGCACATCCACGCCTTCTAGTAAGCCCAGCTGCAATCGGTTGTCGTTCTCCGTTTGTATGAGAATGGACAGGATCTCGCTGCAGTAGAGCTTGTTGGGATCGAAGGGTGTCTTGCCGCGCAGGCGCTTTAGCAGCCAAGCCAGTAAACCTTGGTCGGCCGCTTCCTTTACGAACTCCGAGTCGATTTCGGTGAGGTTTTCCACAATGGCCAGGGTGTTGTGTACTCCATCGGCTTCCTCCTTGACCTGCTCGTTCAGGCGCTCTAGATTCTGCACTAGCAAAGCACAGATCTGCTCCTTTCGCAGGGCCTCTATTAGGGATTCGGCGCCCTCGCGACTCTCTCCCAGGATATCCACGTCCGTGACCTCCTGCAAGAGATCCACCACGGCCACGGCGATGTCTGTGTTCTGATGGGCCAACAGTTCCAGCAGACTGTGCAGGCCATGCAGCTCCACCAACAAAGGATACAGATCTGGGACAGTGGCCACGCCCTTTAGCTCCTGGATGACCGTATGCAGCTCCACCTCCGAGTCCATGAACTTCTCCGGGCTGTCGGCGAACTTGATGCGCATCTCCTGGTTCTTAAGGTTGCGCTTCTCGAAGACCAGAATCAGTTTCTTGAGGCCCTGCTCGTCCAGAACATCGCCATCGGCCTCCTCGTTCTCCACATACTTGAGGATGTTCAGGCGCTCTTCCTCCGTGAGTTCAGGGTCGAATTCAAAGGACGAAGCGCCGGCGGACGCTGCGGAGCCCCCACTTTGTTTTCCATAGTGTGCCGACTCCTTGGCCTCGGCGATGCGCCGCATGCGTTTTATTTTCTCGTCGCCACCGCCCCGTTTTCCGTGCGAGGACTCCGTGTCGAAGTCGTCGTCCTCGTCATCGTGCGGCCTCTTTGGCGTCTGTTCCGGCTGTTGTTTGGAGACATCTAGATGTAGTAATATCCATTAAATAGCGTTTTATTTACCTTAAAAGCCAGCAATTCGCCGATGTCCATGGTTTTTTAACATCGATAGGCGGATTAACCCCTCTAAACTAGCTGGTCACACTTAAATCGACCACAAATCACTATTGAAGGCAGCTGGTCTCACCTAAATCAATCACCAATCGCATATTAGGGGCTCATTAAAATGGCGTTGCCAGATTGTGCTAGGAAACTCGCGCTGTTTCTTCATGTCCGCGATTTATTTCCCTTGAATACTTATTCAAGCTGCTTTTGTAGCACGGGGGGAGACGCGTAAAACTCTTTCAATAGGTTTGGGCATAGCTGATGAATGCTTACTTTACGATGTGAAACCATAGCGGACCAATGTGACCATAGCGTTGTACTGGCAGACTAGGCGCGCAGTTTGAAAACTGTTTCGTGTGCCACCTGAGACTGAGAACACTTTCAATAGCCAATTCAACCGCCGAAATATAATTTTTATTTATTTTACTTACCAAGCTCGATAAACATAAGATTATAATATTATAATTCTCTATTTAAAAGTATATATTCAGCATTTAAATTTAATTTAGGAACAAGCTTTATTTGTAAAATAAAAAATAAACCGAACTTTGTGTTCCTGTGCAATACAAGAAGCCGGCTCGGATATGCAACTGTTCTCATCAGTATCCGAAGCTGATCAGCTCTTTGAGAATTCTGAGCCCATAGTTTGGACTTTGTTTCCTTTGAGGGCAGTTTTTAAGATTAAAAACATTCTCTGTTTGTATAATTCTCACAAATAATTTAATTAATTTTATTGAACTTTTATTCTTGCAAGGAAAAAAGTTTAACATTTTTTGGAATCTTTTACATTTAGTGATCCGAACGTTTTAAACCTTATTTTAAAGGTTTTCAACTTGGATAATATATTAAAAAAAACAATTTAAGATTTTACGTAATTTAATTACGCAGTGTGTCTTTAGTTTTTTTTTTTTTTTGTAGATTAAAAAAATAAAAAGACAAATTTTAAACAATAATAAATAAGATATTTTGTAAGAAATATATTTTTAGAGAGTTTAAAAATTTGTTTACCGTAAAGTTGTATTTCTTCAAGCAATCTTGTATTATTTTAAAATATTTTACTACCTATAAAATGTTAGTTAAGCTCTGTTGAAACCATAAATCATTTTGGACATCGCGAATCACGCCCACCTAGCATCCCGAGGCGCCTTTGCCTTTGCCTTTTTTTTATTTTAGCCCTGCGCCTGTGCCTGCAACTATGACGACGAACTTTACATAAATTCCTAAAGGCCGAACCCCGAAAATAAATTTACAACTGCTTTAAGCCCAGGCAATTCAACAAGTTGTTTCAGTCCCGTGTGTGTCTGTGTGCCTGCTGCCCTCCCGCTCGCTCTGTCGGGCTTTCTTCGAGCCAGTCTCTAAGCCAGTTCGTCAGCGTGATTTGGCGTTGTTGTTGTTGCTGGCCGTGTAGTTGTGGTAGTGGTATTTGTACTGGTAGTGGTATTGCTGCTGCGGCTGTGGCTGCTGCCGCTTTTTTTCTTACTCTTTTCTGGCTTGTTTCATGTTGACCCACTTTTGGCGGCAATACGTGAGCCCGCACAGTGGGCCAAAGCGGCGGTGAAAGCTCTGATTTGTTGTAGTAAAAATTAAATATTTTTTTAATAGAAGTAATTATTGTTATAGTAAATATTAGAATAAGTAAATAGTACAATGGAATTACATGTTCTTTTTAATCTCCTTTTCTTTTAACAAAGTAACGAAATTTGCTGTATTTTTATTTATAGAAATCTTTAAATAAAAGAATGTTGATAATAAACAATAAGTAAATAAAAACTTTATAAGGATAATACAAATAAAATGTACTAAAAGTAGTATTCGAATGTATTGAGGGATTAAGAAGGCATACAGATATATTTTTAATATAAATGAAATACTTGCAAAAATCCTTTCTTTATTATTTATTATTTTATACGCCTTATTATTCATTATTTCATTATTTCTTTGTTTTATTTATTAATATATTTAATTTCCCTATAAAGTTTCGTAAGTTCTTAAAGGCTTGCCATCTCCATACGTTTTTCAATTATTAAATCGCAGCCCCTGCTTCCTGGCAGTTGGCCCCACGGTGCCGGGCAAAAAAGTCATAAACTGAATTGCCAACAGGTTATGGCGACGACCACGAAGACGACGACTACGACGACGACGACGATGGTTGGCTGATGTTTTTGTTATTGCCCGGCTGCTCGGAGTAGTAAAAAGGGCCATGACAGTGACACTTTGAAGTTTGAGGTTAAATCGTCAATGTTGTTGCCTTGGTCTTGGCCGCACTCCTCCTCCGACTGCATTTGTTATTGCGGCTTTGCTCTTTATGGCTCTCTCGATATATGTACACATATATACATATATATTCCGCAGCATACAACAAATTTCGTGCGGACTTTATTTCTTCGTTTACTGTATCTTCGTTTCGTATATTTACGGTACACCTTTCCGCCATGTTTCGGTATGCAAAATCTGCGCTGCATTCAAAAGATTTAGGCAACGAACCTGCCCAGCCAAGTCATTACTTACCGTGATTCGAAAGACTTAGACAGCGAACTGGAATAAGAAATAACTTTGAACTCACGCACGCTCACACATCATGATATATTTGGCTTATTAATTATGTTTCTTATTTTTTTTTCGCTCACAGACGCACAAGCACATTCACACACAGAGACAGCATTTGAAAAGTGAAATTTCAAAGTAGAACAAGCAGCGGCAGCAACAGCAGCAGCACCGCACGTATAGAGGCTCCAATAAAAATGGGGTCACTTGTCGCTGGCCAGCCGGCTCCCCTCGGCCAGCCCCCACTGACCATTGATCGCATAGATCACGCGCCGTCTGTTGATGTTGCTGTTGCTGCAGTTGTTGCAGTTGTGCATTGTAAATTAATTGCAGTCGCGTCGCGTCTTTTTTTTTTTTTTATTTTTATATTTGACTTGCACCGTGTTCTCAACCAGTTTTAGGCCATCCATCGTGTGTGCCATTAAAATGCACCACGAACTTGACAACGAAACGGAATAAATGGTGAAATATTTTGCTTAAAGCTTAAAGACTTTCCCTGTAAATGGGAGTTCTTGTGTGGGGTCCGTTGAATAATTATAACTAGGTTTAGTAATTGTTATTATGTCTAATTTAAGATATTTTGTTAATTAAACATTATATTATAAATAAAGGAACCCTTTCGTACCTTTATTAACCGGTTGACAATATATATTTGGCATTATTTTAAAGACATAAATAAAAGTGCTAGTTCTTGATCAACTTTCAAAGCTTCACCTCCAACGCTCTTGTCTTTGATCTTGTTACAATATTGTTTTGTGAGTTACTTTGTTGCCTTTCCGTTTTTTTGGCTCGTAATAATAATCAAGTTTAATTGCGTATTTCATAAGATTTTCGTTGTGCACTGTTTGCTTTTGCTGCTAATTAAAGTTTTGCTGCAGACAGCTGCATGAGAAGAACAAAAACAATAATTAAACCAGAACAGCACAGCACAGCACAGCACACTTAAATATTAATAATTGATTATAATGTTTGTTACAGACATGATTTATTCTCCTTTAGAATCTTGGCCAGCTGCTTGACGAGGCGTGAAAAATGAACCGAAGACTGACTTTGGAAATCATTGCAAAATCAAAAGTTGCACTTGGCTAGTGAATTTAATTTTTTTAATTGCCGAAATAAAAACAAGAGCGAGCAGCGGGTGCATAAATTATGAAAAATTGCGAAATTTTGGCATTTAACAAAGCCAAGTATGGATCTCGCTCGATCCCTCTAACTTCCGGCACGCGATCCATTTCCGTTCTGCTTTGCAGCTAACTCTTCCTTCCTTCCGTCCACCCAACGTCTGCCTCTCGCCCCACCCCTTGCTGGCATCAATCAAAGTCTCAATCAAGAGCAAAAGTAATCAAAACTAACAGCAACAAGCTGGCACACACACAAATCATGGGTGTAAACAAAAAGGGAAGATGACAGAGGAGCGGGAGGGCCGCGCGACAAAAGCAAATATGGAGACAAGGCAAAATCGTTAAAAATAACAATATATATGTGTGTAAAAAATGGCATAGCAGCGGCAGCAGCAACATCAACAGTAACAGCAGTGAATGGGGCACAACAACAAAAAAAATAAACAACACTACACACACACACTGACAAAATAGAAATGGAGAGCAACTTTCACCCAAGGTCATTGTGTCTTTAACTGCGCCACAGCACAAAATAGCAAGGCAGCAGCAGCAGCAGCAGCAGTACAGCAACAGCAGCAACATCGCCAATAGCAACTAGCAACTTGCAACTGCTGGACAATATGAATATGCGACGGCGACACGACTCGACCGTCCCAGCGACCGACGCCCGATTTGCTATTTTGGCCAGAAAAACCAAGCCAGAAAAGACCATAGCCTTTGGACAACGAATTGGGAGTATACTCAATAGAGTAGAGATAAATAGATATAGATTCGATATTGAGCGTGAAACTAGTACCGAATATTGTTATTATAGCCTAGAGCTGGAAAAGCATTAACGTTTTCGGTGCTTTTAGTTCGAAGATCGATTTCAAATCGATTAATATCGATGTTTTTCTACCTGTATTACTTACTTTTATACCCTACTTTGTTAGTTTTAATTGGGAAGTTTGTTAAAATATTTATTTATTGTCTTATACAATATTTTTGAGATTTAAGGAAACTTAATTTACACCTCAAGATGTGTTCTATATTGAATTGATAATTTTTTATTAAAATTTCGTTATTTTTGAGCAACAAATTTTAGTTTAAAGGCTTTATGTACATATGTTTAAGTATGTGCTTCTTAAAGTCCTTTTTTATTTTTTTTTATACTTGAAATATAATTATTACTTTAATAAATAAACGAAATACTTTCAAGTTGCTCAACATAAGTTGTTATTTAATTATTATTAAATAACATGCAACATATTTATACCTTATTGGCATAAAAAAGATTTTTTTTTACCTTTCAAATATTTATAAAAATGCAAATTCTTCTGCACAGTGATTATACCCCCTTAAAGTGTATATGAAACGACTATCTTAGCCTGACTGTCTGTCAAGTCGTGGAGTGAATCAGCGAAGGAGCTGGAGACTTCGAGTGGATGAAATAGCTAACAGTTGCTACTGCATGCGCCAAAAATAAACCGAAGTTTCAGCTGCAACTGCAGACTGCAATTTCATGATTATATTGGCCAGAGGGAAACCGAGGAAGCACAACAAAAGCCAGTCTCGACTTGCTGAGAAAGGTCGCAGAGAAGCTGGCCTATCATTTGCCGTTGGTTAGCAGGATGTAATCCAATAGAAGCTTGTTTTGAGGGCTAATTTGAGTAAAAGGTATAAAAGGTAATAAATACAAATTTCATATTAAATAAGCTTTTCTTAAATATATTTCCTCACTAAGAAATATTTCTTAGTTTAATTATTTTAAGCATCTTCTCCTACTCAGTCTGCGAAGTAGCTTCTTCACTCTCCATCTTCCTCCATTATTCAACTTAAAAGCGGCTTAAGCCAACCTAAATGTCTGCTTAGGCATTTCAATCTTGGGCACTTCAATCTTAGGATTCCCCTCATCATTCATATTATCTACGCAGACACCTTGATCTGGGTCATGCTTAGCCACATTGTTAGCTGGATGCAATTAAGTGGCCGAAAAAAAAAACTAAGAGATGAGAGAGTGGAAAATTACTTTTAATTGACACAAACTTTAATTAAAAATGAAGAAGAAACAGATGAAAGAGATTCCACGGAAATGTGTCTTCAGCGCTTCTAATGCATTTAAAATTACATCATTAGGTTCTCTTTTTGGCAAAAATCTTAAAGTTAAAGACACCCTGCAGGCTTACACAAAGAAAAATAGGTACTTAATTATGTATTTAAAGGGGAGATACAATTTTTAATGATAAGCGGGGATTTTTAATAATGAGATTTGTATATTTTATCATTTATTTATTTTTTTATATGGAATTCGAAAGAAGCTAGTGTTTCTTTTCATTACTAAACATATGTTAAAAAATATTTAATAAATATAATAAAATATAATATATTTATATATATATAAGAATTAAAATATTTGGGTGACATTTCTTGTTGTGTGACCTTTCCTTCCCCAAATGCTCTTCCAAGAATATAACAAAAGCTTAACCCATGACAGGCGACGGCCGCAACACGTAGCACAGTTTGATTAGAACAACAAAACGAAGCCACAAGCAAGCCGAAGCAGCAGTCGCAGCAGTCGCAGCAGCCATGATGTTGCATAAATTTAAGTGCCACAGATACAAGGCGCGAGATACAGAAACGAGTTACAGATACATCAAGAAGCAGGCGCGCCAGCAGATGAAGACTCTCCGAGTCAGCGGCATAGAAATGCGGATGCGAACTGGAGACCCCTCTTGCCAGACATACACACAGATATATATATATATATATATGTATATATATATATATATGGAGGTGTATATCGGTGTCTGCCTCCAGACGGGCTGCGGTGAAAGAGCAAAGTATCTTAGTATCTTAACATTTCAAATCCGCTGCGGTTCTGTGTGGAAACGAGTCTGGAAATTGGGTCAGTGGCACAGTATGCATGGTATTCTCCGGCTCCGTCTCTGTATCTGTATCTCTTTCCATAGCTGTGGCGCTGTATCTGTGAGGCACGAGTGTATATATCCCCTACGACTGTGTGGGCTTCGCCTCTTCGCTCTTTCTTTGGCTCTTTCTTCGCTGGCTTTCTTTGTGGTCAATATAATGATTCTACCCGACTGGCTGGTTCGGTTTAGTTTGGTTTGGTTTCTTGGTCTTTTCGACTCGACTTTGCTCGCATACTTTTGTGGCTGCTACTCCATTTCTTGTTGTTTTTGTGGCCGAACGTGCCACAATGCGACACTGTCAGGTTGCTAATGGGGCTCATAAAAGCAGGGGCTGCTGGGCTCTGTGGCAACACCCAAATGTCACCAAAAGATCCATTAACATTAAAAGTTTTCCATAATACGCATACGCCGTGTGGGTCATTAAAAGTAACAAGTATTTCAGGAAATCAAATGCTAAACTTATCTAGAAAATAATCACAAGAAAAACCTCTTTTAGGTTGAAAACTTACCTCCAGAAATGCCATAAATAAAACAGCTTTGCAAATTGTAGGCTTAATTTGTTTTTTGCACATTTTGAATGACATTTGAATTTATTTAAATATAATTAATTAAATATTAGGTATTACAGTTACGAAATAAATATTTACAAATCGAAATGTGTTGAACAAAATTCAAGTTTGCTTTTGTAAAAATAAATAAAATTGCACGATAACTAAAATAACACAATTAATATTGTCCTCTTTTGTTTTATAGAAATTATACATACATATAGTTAAGAATATCATTAAATTACTTTAGAATTTATGTAATTTTTTGTGGATTTTCTTTTATTTTTTGTGTGTGTGTGTGTGTCGAAAGTTTATGGATAAATAATTTCGGGTATATCGAACATAATTTATGGTTAAGATTAACGTTAAAACTTTAGCAACAAACTTTTTAAAAAACAAATTAACAACGCTTTACGATATTGGCTAAATTAAATCGAGTTTATTACTTGAGTACATTGCTAAACGATTTTCATCATTCTATTTCCATTTCCATTTCCATCGATTTCGGTTTAGATTTATCTCCGTCAACGTTTTCGTATTTTACGCAAATGAATTATTATGAATAATATTTTGCCAAGCCCGCTACAAAATTCTTAGACTATTTGTTTGTTTATAAGTATTTATATAATTAAGTATTAACGCTTTTCCATTGGTTTGTACATTTTAAAAGTAATTAATTTAAAATTGTTATTGCTTTTGCTTGATTAGTTTTAGATTTAAATTGTAATTTGTATGAGTCACTTTTCAGTTTTCAACATGATGAGGTACAGACAACATTCAGAACTTTATACAACTTCCACTTCCTCGTATTCCCCTCCCTAAATTGGTATTATTGTCTAGATTGTTTATTGTTTATATATATTAATATATATATTACCTGTGCCAGGACCTTGGTTGCTCGAAGATCGCGACCCTGCATCAAAACAGAACAACAGTTGCAGAATGACAATTGGACGCTTCGTTGTTCTTACATTGCTTGTGGTTTCTTTGGCTTTTCTTTCACGATCTCTGATGCTGCGGATCTCTGTCTATATATCGGGGTATAGTTACAGATATAACCATGTAATATGGATTATATAACTATTTCCCTTGCTTGTCTGGAGGTAGTAGGTTGATGTTTAGCTAACATATCGAAACTAAACTTGAATCTAACATAGCCAAAAAGTTGTTACCGATTTGAGGTTTATATATGTGAACTTTTCTTTCTTTTGAGATAGATTTATAAAAATATAACAAACTATATTAATACAAGAACGAAACTGCCAAGAAATTTTTTCTTTTTTTCATAAACTGTAGCTATTTTCCCTAAGAAGCTCGTAATAAAATTCTAGTCTGCATTTGTCTTAATAAATGGAATAACCAAAGAGATCAAAAGCAACCAACAACAACGAATATCAAAAAGTGTGTGTATGCCACTGCGTAGCCTTGTAAAAAGTTATGCTCTATATAGATATATCTCATATATAGCTTGGCCAATCCCCGAATATCCTTCGATATACAGACATTGGCCTGGCCAAGCACTGGCACACACGCACGTAGAGAAAGCAGGGAGAAGCCACCCAAAAGAAGCCCATCCTTAGACAATATAGATCCTTGTCAGAACCAAAATTATCGAGGAAAGAACACCCACACAGAAAAAACTCATCATCAATATCAAATCACATAAAAATATAAATTCTCTAGACGTTTTAAAAACAAATATAATGAATATAAACCAAAATAAATGCTTTTTAAACCCTAGAGATTTCTCGTAATTCGATTTGAATATCATTTATGCTCATATCTTAAAGATATGATCCATTGATATGCTGATTTTGATATGGAATGATTGTAGTTTTCTGTGCTGGGAAATGAAGCTTCTCCCTGGGAGATGCTACTGGTTGTTCGGCTATAACATAAAGCTCGTAGAGGAGCGTCAGTCACGCCCAATTCTCTTGTGTATCTGTTGATGTTTGAGCAGGTGCGCCTTCTGGCGAAAGGCCTTGGCGCAGACATCGCAACGGAAGGGCTTCTCGCCCGTGTGGGTGCGCAGATGCACCTTAATGTTGGACTTGTTGAGGAAGCCCCGATTGCAGATGCTGCATCGGTGCACGGGCTTCTCCTTGCCCAGCAGACCGCTCAGATCGCTGGCACTGAAGCCCGACGGCGAGATGGCGCTCATCTGGGGTGTGCTGTTGGGCGGACCACCAGGCTCTCCCTGCTGCTGCTGTTGCTGTTGTTGCTGCTGCTGCTGGCTGGACTTCTTCTGAGACCTCGATCGCTTGGCCTTGGGTGTTCCGGTGCGCAGCTCCGAGCCCGTCGTGCTAGCCGTGGTCGTATGCGGATAGTTGCCCAGAAGGTCCGGCGAGCACAGACCGTTATCCTTAAGGGACATACCGGAGTTCTGCATGGGGTAGCCGCCCTGCTGATGGGGATTCCCCGTCGCTTGGTTGCTGCCCGGCTGATTGCTCAAGTAGCGCGGATTAATCATCAGCCCATTGGGGTTGTCCGTGGTGCTAACGACCGATCCGGGCGGACTGCAACTGCTGCTGGTGGCTGCCGCCAGTTCGTTGCAATAAGAGGTAGATGTGGGCGCCTGTGGATCGCCCTTGCCGCCAACACCCTGTTGGGATCCGCCGCCGCCCGAAGAGCCACCATTCGGCGGTCCATTCTGGAGGCGATTCTGCAGCAGCGGCATATAGCCATGGCTGAGCAGGCTCTGAAGCGTGGAACTGCTGGCGTGCATGGGCAGGGGACTGTGCGGCAGCATAAAGTCGCCGAGAGAGTCCTGCTGCGAGACCAGGACCTTAGCCGACTCCTGTTGTATGCAATTGCCATCGATCCAGGCATCGAGATCCATCCAGCTGTCCCGCGTATCATTATTATCGTCCTTGTCCAACTGATTGGGCACCGTGGTGTCCGCAATGGCGGAGCCTATGATGGCCGCTATATCGTCTATGGAATTCATGTCCACATACTCTGTCAGGTCCTTGTAGATGCGAACGCCGCTGTTGTGCAGAGAGTCGGCCACCTGGTCGATGGGCGTCAAGGTGGCTATGCTGGGACCTGCCCCATTATTGCCATTCGCCGAGGATCCGGAGCCGGAGCCGTTCATCACACAGCTATCGGCGACGGAGTAAAGCTTAGAATCTAGTTGACTATCGGCGAAGAGTTTGACATCCGCCAGGCAGGCGTCCGCTCCACCATTATTACCGCCACTCCCGCTCAGGACACTCTCGGGCAGGCAGGTGGAGGAGGACACGATGTTGTGCTCGTTGGAATTGGAGTTGCTGCTGTTGCTGCCACCGACTCCCGCACTCGACTGCGTCGTGGACGTGGGATTCGATTGGTAGGCGCTCTGCATGTAATTGTTGTTGCTCTCATCCGGCAGCCTCTGGGCAATGGCATGGTAATGGTGGCCGGAGATCCCATTGATGGAGAGGTGGCCGGTATAGCCGGTGAATGGGGGCAGCGGCTTCAGGTCGGAGAGGGCGTTTAGCGACGAGCCATTCAGCAGCAGGTTGTCGAGCACGTCCAGCGAGTTCTTTTGGTCGGCATCGCTGGGCAGCGAGTCCAGGTCGTGCTCCAGCAGCAACTTGTGGCCATCGAGCAGATACTGGTCCTGGGCAGAGGTCTGGGGCGGTCCCCAGCACGGGCTCATCAGCAGGCTCTCAACTTCCGATTCACTTGGGCCGTTCATGCTGCAAAACTTCATTGTCAGTGGACCCAGGTGATCGAGGCGAATCGTTCGGCGATCCGAGGGTTAGCACTTCCTACGCTTTCCAGGGACCAAGTTTTAACTGCAAAGAAAGATAAAATCATGGGATAGGAGTTAGATGATATGTTGGCTAACTTTATATGCTTTTTAATTGGTTTATGTTGATAAAATGTGTTTTTTAGACTAAGTTACTGAATATTTTGTTAGGAAAGTCTTTACATTCCGAGGGAGTTATTAATTAAGCAATAAATACAAGTTATAAGGCCTTTATTAAAAAAATCAAATTTCTAGAATTATTATTTATTAATTCATTAAAAAGGGGGTCATATAACTTAAGTCCAAAGGTGGGTAAAGTCTGATGGCTTACAACAAATTCCCCTGTGGCCCATCTAGTAAGAGCTTCATTCATCAAACTTAAGCTCTAAGATATGAGCCATTCACAGATAAAATACCCAAGAAATCCCAGAAGATCTTTGGCCAAGCTTAGCTTGAAATTAAGCTTACACCGGGCTTCCGCTGAGATGAGACCCAACCTCTAAAGATTTAATTAATTCCCATATCTTACGCTTCCCCGGGTTCTCCCTGCACTTGCTGACAACCTGACACATCGATCCCGACCCCCAGATTAAACCTCACTAATGATTCTTTAATATGAAAATATTAAACCCAGATCGTAGGAAAAAAAAACCATTTACTGGCCCGCCCGTCGACTAAGACTCGTATATATATTTCCCCCCAGCGATAGAGATTAAGTTAAGACATTCGATAAGCCTTAATGTCTACAAAAAAAAAAAAAACAAACCGAAAAACAAAAAGAGGAACAGCAGCATGAGATGCATAGGAAAACGAAGAAGAAACCGAAAAAAATCGATACCAGAATCGGCCAATAATAATTTCCAAACGGTATTTGGGTCAAAACATTAATAATCAGTTAAATTAGCATATAAATTGGTGGGGCCAGCGGGAGAGGGGGCTAGATGAGAGAGAGGAGAACGCATTTGGCCACGAATGTGTGATCGTATTCGATATTTGTATTGCGATGGTGCACACGCTTGATTGGAACCCAACCAAGTGGAAGTTCTTCAAGGCACCGATTCCCAACTTCATATAAAGACCGACAACGAAAGCGCAACAACAACAACAACGAAAACACACAGGTTGTAGACCCAAAAAAAAAAATACAAATAAAAAGAAGAAATGAGAAGAGGCAGAGATGGCCCACACTAAACGGTACACGGAAAGAAAATTCAGATGTTCCTTAAAATATTTAATATTGGAAATTAAATAATAATAATGTTTTATTGATTCATGTAACTGGAAAAAAAATTAGAAGATTTATGTGCATGGTGCCCTACAGATTCGCGAGTCTGCAAGTTTCGCTGCCCGAGCTCTGCTCACACAGCCAGTGTAAGCGTTCAAATGCCATCGGCAAAGACAGCACTTACACCGCTATTTATACAAATGCTAGTCTTTCTTGTAAGTGTATTCGTGTGGGCACCACTGCTTAAGGTTAACATTAACCTTTTTCAATTTAATTCAATAAATTTTTATTTCCGTTTAATTTAAGTGGTGGTTAGCCTAGACTGACATTAATTAAATAATAAAATACCCTTCTTTATATTTTTCTAAGAACTTTATGAAATATTTAGCCTGTCCAATTGGTTTTTTAAACAAAATAAGATCTTACTAAATATACTTTATCAGAAATAAACTTTTTATATTGCTTTAAGGCAAAGAATGAACTTATAAAATGTATTCTTTTCGTAAATATAAATGGAAAATATTCTTTTAATTGTAAATAACTTTTTGCTGATACTTTATTTATCTTTTATCATCTTTTATTTATTTTTAAATGTTTTTTTGTGTAGTGTATAAGTTCATTTGGTTAACTAGTTGGAACACAAAATGAAACGAAATGAAATGAAAGAAACGGTAAAGCAACAAGAGACACCCCTCTCTTTCCTTCTTTCTCTCTTTCTCCGTCTGTCCCTGTCTTTTGTGCATAAACAGTTAACTTGATTTCGAGGCTTGGCCAAGAAGAAGATGAAGAAGAAGACGAAAACGAAGGCGGCAGAAGAAGAGGCAGAAAATCAAAGCTAGACACTGTCCAGCTGCAAAGAGAAAATTTCGCTTTCAACAGGTTGGCGGTTGTAGCTCAGCAACATTTACATTTGTGTTTGCTTTTTTTGTTTTTTTGTAGATTCCCAGCAACATGTTGCTAGTTCAGCTAGCATGCGGAAAGAAGAAGAAGCCAGAAACAGCCGCTCAGCTAACGTCGACGTCGACGCCAACGTCAAGCCAGCTAAGCAGGCGCAGCTAAGCGTGGCGGCAGAGCAGCGGCAGAGGAGCGGCTGAAAAACTACCGTTAGCCGAGAGACGAGAAGAGACCTGCTGACATACTTCCGCGTTCGGCAAAAGCCCGATCGAAAAGCCGAAGTCGAAGCCGCATCCGACGAAGCCCGGCTTAGGCTCTTTCGCTCTCTCTCTATCTCTCTCTTTTCCTCTCTCGCTGACTTGGTAATTGCTGAGTTTTTGGATGCTCATGCTCATTCTCATTACCCCAACATTGTTGCTGGCACAGTTTCGTGGGCTTTTGTGTTGTTGTTTCACGATCGTCTTTGATTTTATGAATTTAAAATTGCAGACCGTTACACTAAAAAGAATTTATGAAAGTAGGAATCAAGATCTCTAATTATAGTTTTAATTATTAAAATATATTCTATACTTCATAAGGCTGAATACATTATAATTATTTTTAAATAAATTAAGCCTGGTTGCTCTTCAGATTTATTCCTTTATATTTCAGGTAAATATTAGGTTTTTTATTGAAATAAATACTAATAAGTATATATTTTTTAAAGGATATACTCGGCTTACAAGTTCTGGTGCTGAGTTATTTTATTATAACTTTTTAAGTGATATATATAGGGATATTTATAAAATGAAATGAAACTTTAAATATATAACTAAACTCTTGTCGAAGAACCACAGAGAATATCTTTAAAACAAGCAACCACAGAAGATATTATTAAAACAAGCAACAGGGGTATTATAAGGATGTTTCTGAAGATAGCAGTTGATCTTTATCAATATCCCTTTCTATGTATCCTCAGCATTCACTATAGCTACCAATTTATTAAAATAAAGATTAATATTAGTATAATACATAAATAAACAAACGTTTTTTTAGATTGGTTTCAGGTTTGTTAAATTCTCCTACATATTAATAAAACCTAAGTAAAGATTCTTTAATTAAGATATTAATATTTTAATGATTTATTTCTTATTTTTGAATAGTGTATATTTCGAGGGGGGCGCCTTAAGTCTGAGTGACGTTCCGATGCTGAGTTTATGGCACACGGGAGGAGAATTGAAATTGGCGTGAAATATTTTATGGCAAACAAAAACCCCACTCATTCCGATTTTGTAGCTCCAATCCAGGGGTTCAGATTCAGATTCCGACTCAGAATCGGTATCTCTGACTCTCCCATTGTTATTGTTTGACTGCGCGTCAGATTTTACACATTTTTGTTTGGCCGGCGTTTTATTGTTGCTGCTGCTGCTGCTGCTGCTACACGCTTTTAATGAGCCACATTGTAACGGTGGTCTGCCGCTCCGTTTGCATTTGAATGCCCACCGTCCCACACAAGCACACGCACACTTAGCACACCTGAAGCACACCTGAGGGGCGCACACACCAACGCACAATTTGCGGGGGCGCGCCGCACAATGGGCCGCTATTGTAATTTGAGCTTGTAAATGGTCAAGAGACTCCACAATGGACAATGTCAGCTGACAGAGATCGGCAACTGTGGGGGCATTATAATTACAGCTATGTCAGTCAGTTGGCCCGGCTGAAACCCTTTTAACGGTTATTCCAAACGAATTAGTGCGAATTTTTGACAGTCGAGTGATTTTATGACCTCTACTCTAGTTCCGTTTTTTGTTTGGTTTAATGTGTTGATTAGACTAGGGTTAGTTGTTTAATATTTTAATAAGAGGTACCAAATAATTTAATTTTTAAGCAAATACTAAACATTTAAACCATTAGCAACTATAAATATTGTTTATAATAAGAGTTTGATGTCTAAATATTGTTATAAAAGTTATTGGAAACGAAAGATCAAATAGAAAAGTATTTTCCAACTTACAGGAAAAGTATTTTCGAAGTTAAAGATATGTTTTAAATAAATTTAAACGACTGTCGATTACTAAATATATCGATAAATACAAATTCTAGATACAAATCCTTGATTGTTATAATTAATTATAACACTTTTCCATAATTTAAAGCTGTGACAAACAAAAGACTTAGGACACGAACCTCATAAAAACTAGGTTGCCACATTTCGACCCAGAGCCCGTATATAGAAATGAGAAGAAAGGCTGCGACCATATACAGAACCAATTAAAAAAAGAGCTATCTCCAATTAGCTAAACGACCTGCCGCCACTCTTTTATGGTCTACAGATCCCACAACAAAACCCTGCTAAGTTCCATCACAATCTCTCTCACAGAATCCCAGCGGCAATTGATCGGCCAACTATCCTGAGGCCTCGAAGACACAAAAATAACTTATTTAACCATCTAACAGGCAACTAAATGTCTGACCCGAGCAATTGACCAGCGAAATGAACTCTAAACTGCATCAACACAACACGAAGCAAGCAACAGCTGCTGCTGATCTGATGGAAATTGAGTTCTTAGCGTTTCCTAGAAAACTCGAACGGAAATTGGGCTTAACCTTTGGCGGCAATCAACTTCCGTTTAAATGTTCGAACACGATGCGGCGGCAAAGGTCAAAACGTTTTGGCCAAAGTCAAGCTGCAAACACTTTCCTCCCGCCTCCTCACGAAACCCAAAAATGAAAAGAAAAATCAGGTCGGCATTGGTGTTTTCCGCAGGGGGGGCTCTACGGCGGGGGGACCAATGGAACGCTGGAAAAGCGAATGAAAAATTATTTGATTGCAAAATTTACAACCGCTAGAAAACAACAGCAACAAAATAAGAAAAACCGCACGTAGCAGCTTCCACTGGGTGGAAAAAAAAAAAACTTTGACCAAGACCGAGAAGCCGAAAAAAGCCTCGGAAACGTGTGGCTTGCATTGAGGTCGCCATCAGTCATTGAAGGTTTCTGATGCTGTGCGGCTGCCACAGACACTCGCCCCCCTCGCGACCCCTCTTCTGTTGGCCACCTCGGATGTGGATGCAACAAATTGTTGGCAGTGAAAAAAGAACGAGGCGAGAGGCAAAAGATACGAAATGGTGTCTCCGCAGCTTGGTTACTCTATTCTTCAGATAGCACGAAACCTCTAAAGATACATCGGAAAGTGCTTTATTTCGTTTCCATCTGATTTGTTAGAAAAAATGTTATATTTCTATTAAATGGCAAATAAAGAATAATTTTAGATTTCTTATAAATAATAACCATAAAAATTAACACGTTCGTCTCCACTCAGGGTATTCAGTTTACTAAGAACTGGAGAGACTGGCAAACTGGAAACTGGGAAAAACGGACGGCAATGGCAGCAGCGATGGGAAACGTGCTTGGTCTTGGTTCTGAGTTCTCAATTCTTGATTCTGGGTCCTCGGTTCCAGTTCTTCATCTCCGCTGGCGATGCCTTGGCAGCTGTGCACTTGACCGCACATGTGGCACGTGTGCTGGATGGGATTGGGCTGGATTTGGGGATGTGGATGGTGGAGCTGTGTGAATTGTGGCATACCCATGGACGTGGCTCCCTCCTCTGAATGACTAACTAAGCCCAAAGACAGACGCGAAGCCAAGCCCATCTGCAGACTGGCCAACAAATAGGCGCACCTTTCCACTCAAGAAGCTATCAAAAATCTTGTTTTCTCAAGAGCGGACAGAGAAAAAATGTGGAGCTTGGAGTCCAAAAAAGGAAATGCTTTCTTTTCGTAATGAAGGAAATATTAATGATACAGGATTTGAAGGCTGTTTTATATTTTAATTAGATATTTGTTATGAAAAGGGTAATAATATAATTTAAAATAAATGTATTATATTGTTCCTGATTCTTTAGAATCTATCTCGCAGTGTACTTAGGCATATGGTCCAGAATAACCACAATCGAGAGGACTTTGGCAAATGGGTGGGCGGGCAGTTGCCTTTCAGCCTGTTGCCTGTTGTATATCAAATGAGTTTGTTAATGCTGAATGGGGCCAGGCTGCAGCTATCTATCTATCTACCTGCACTTGAATTATGTTGTTCGAGGTGTAAATTAGGTTTTAGATTAACTATGTTGTAGGTTTTGGGGGGTTGGCAAGCAGGGAGAGGAGTTTAGAAAACGTTCAACATTACTTTAGGAACCAGTTTGACTCTCAGATAGACCGAAATTATATTTGCATTTTATTGGAGTTTTATAGATAGCTATTGCGGCTAATCTATTTCCTTTTTTGATTAACCATTTAGTAGGTATTTAAGGTATTTAAGATTATAGATTTATTTAAAGTAATTTATCAGGACAGATTCGAATTAATTTGACTGCGATTCAGCATTATATTTATAAGTATTCATATTCTTTACAAATAACTAGAGCAGTAAGGCCTTCCAAAAAGTGATATATTTGGTCTACAAAATAATAATAGAAGGTGTGCCTTATTGTCAAAGAGTTAGTCAATATTCTTGACTATACTCTACATATTCTATATTCCTCAAATACCCCGCAATGTATAGTTCTCTAAACTGGTTATTTTCTACATATTATTCTTGATAAAATTCCCAAAAATGTGAAATGCCCTAATTGAATATTGGAATATACAGGTTATGCGTTCACTAACTTGTTTGTTTACCCCTTTATTTTCTCCACTCAGTTCCTTCTCTGGCCGCATCTGTTTAATCTATCTTTAAACTCTTGTAGCTTTGAGCCACTCAGTTTTATCGTCAGCCTCCGCTTAGCCATGAATGAACTTCTGGCACAACAATTTGCTCTGGTCCCGGCCAGCACTTGACTCGCCTCAGCATAACATATCTTTGGGACCCGTTGTCCCAGTCCCTCCTCCTCGGGGACTCAGACTCGGACTCGGACTCGGACTCCAACTGCCGTTAGCCTCCACGGCTTCCACTCCCTTTTTGTGGCCAACATGTGTCCGACAAGCGAGATGACAAGCTGGCGATAAAGACCAGGCCCGAAACCCGGACGAAGGCTTGGCGATATTTTTATGACTGAGGCTGTATTTTGAAAGATAAACACACTGAACAAATGCTGTCATGGATGGTGTGCACATTCTATGCAATTGGATATGGGAAAGCCAAGCAGGGAGAATCATAAAAATAACTGCAGACAGATGACATTTTCGGCTACAAAAATTAGCATTGAGGCTTTGTGGAAGTGAAAATTATTGGCAGTAACCTAAATTCAATTTTATAGCTTATAGGTTTGTACCAACTAAGTTTAAATTAACTTTAAGACAGGCATATTCTTCTCTACATTTCAAATACAAAACTAGAAACTCTTCCCATTGTGGAATATTCTCTTGTTTCATAGTTAAATAAAGAATAATGACGTCGATTATCATATAATAAACATTTTTGTACTGTGTACTGGAGACCCTCCACACCGATAGATAAACTCCCTGAAGGCCCAGCTACAGCTATGCAAATTTGTGTATTTTTTATGATGCTTAACTATTTTTAGTCAGTTTTTTTTTCAGCTAGTTTCTTGTTGTTATTTAAATGCGACGCCCGCGATGTTTTTTTTTATTTTTGGCTTTTTATGTGTGCGAGTGTGCGTGTCGAGACTCTATTATTATTATTTTTTCGTGAGTTTGTTGTGGTCATCTGAGAGAGCAGCGGCAGGCAACAACCACAATGACAACATGTCTGGCAAGTCCCAAAAAGCATTGCCCAGGTCAGCGAACTTTTTTTCTACAGCGCCTGGCTTCGTGAATAATATTTGCGTAGTTTATTTCGTTTTGTAGTTGTATTCCCATTGTTGTGCAGCTAAATGTGTAAATTAAACATAAGACTATAAGCTAGGGAGACTCCTTAGCGGGTCCCGCTTGATTTAAAAATATTTCTCTATATACATAAACATATACATATATATTTGGCAAATTATTTGATCATCTTTAGATCTTGGGTAATGATCAGCTAATGGCTGAAGTTGATTGGGCGGTTTAACCCCGGGGATCTGATGGTTATTGTTAAGTTTGTAAGTCTTTAGCAAGTATTTGGATTTGTTAAGTGATTTCAAAGGGAGAAGTATCTAAATACTAATACTAAATACTAATATAAAATAGTAAAATGTAAAATTAAGCATACAGACTTTGTAAACTTTGTTTTACATTAATTTTTAGTTCTCAGAATCTACACTAATATTTTAATACTTTCTATAAAGAAAACTATTCCAAATCCAAGATATTTTAAAGGTTTATCTTCACCAGATGTTGCCAAATATTCTTTTATTACAATATTTAAAATATTTCTAGCATTTATATTTTAAAGATTTTTGTTTTTATCAAAGAACTAAAGCCACAAACCTTCCTTTGCAGTTTTGAATTTCACCGAATTAGTGCCTCAAATTAAAGTGATACCACAATTAACTGAAAGCTCATGGTTTAAGCCCCGCTCAAGAACTTAATTTCGTTTCATCTTTTTGTAATTGATATGTTATGCTCGCCTCCCCATCTTCTATCTTTACAAAAAATAAAACACCTTAACTCGACCAGCACACCTCTTAATTAAAGATCGAATCGAAGCCGATTGTGAGCTCAATTTTGAAATTCAATTAAAAACGAAAGAAGAAAATCAGACAATATGAGAGCAAGATATATACTCATATACAAAAAAAAGAAATACAACAAAAATCTTTAACCCAAAATGCAACTTAATGCTTAGCGAATTTGTTACGCTCATTGACGCTGCCAGGCAGCTGAATGAGTAGCTGTTGGTGTTGATGTTGCTCTTGATTTTGCTGCTGCTGGGCCTATTTCATATACCAACTCACTTGGGCTTACACAGAGAAAAAAATGTGTGTTCTACTATAGAACATATTTTTAATGAATTTAATACGATAGTTGAAACGATAGTCAAACAATTTGAAGGCTTACTGACCTAGGAGCAAACTAAAGTAAGTGTTATTGATTTAAAAAACAAACTTCGCTGTCTATTAATTAATTATTACTGCTGAACGAAATATATTTAATTTTTATAAGAGTTGTTAAAAGGTATTTATTAATATTTTCATTCCAAATTGTTAATAAAAGGAAAGCTATCTGTATTGTATTTGATGTGTTGTAAAACCTACATTTCCTACATTTCCTCCTAACAAATCAATATGAAAACTTGACATTTTTAAGCTAATAACTACAAGAATCCATTGTCTGATAGAGCTCTTAAATTTCTATCTCTGTTTTTAACATTACACCTATTTCAGTGTAGGCCCGGCTTGTATCTGTATCTCTATCTCTCCCACTTGGCTTTGTTTTTGGGGGGGAACTGCCGCTTGCCGAATGAGTAAGCGTAATTTTGCGTCATCTAACGGTACAAACAGCCGCTACTGTTGTTGTTGTTGCCATTGTAGCTGGAGCTTTTTAATTTTTTTCTCTTATTTTATTTTTTTTTTCTTTTTGGCTGCCATTGCCATTCCATTCTTAACGCGCCGATTGTTGTTGTATTTTAGACCATTTTTGTCAGACAAACAAACGGTTTTATGATTTATTTTTAGCCCAAGCAACGGCTTGGCAACAGTAGCCGGCCCCCCTACTTCCCCTTTTACCAAAAATATAAAAAAAAACATTTAAGTGCTAGCTGTAAAGCGACGAAGAAGGGAGAGGGAACCACGGCGTTTTTTACTTCCGACTGCAGTTGGGGGGAAGTTCGTTTTGAGGTCGCCCAAAGAGGCTTAATTGTTTTGGAATTATTCTATTTTTTATACCAATTTTGGTGCCTTTCGGATGCATATTGCGCATACGTCATGTGGGAAGATCTGGAGACGAGCTTGAAATGTTATTAGCTGAGTAAGTATTTAAGAGGCTATAAAGGAATGCAGGAAAAAGATTTATGTTTGGGATTACCCAAAAAAGAGCTACAAATATTTGTATTTTGTGATATAAATATCTGGAGATACATGAGTTTTTAGCATATTTGTATTCTATCTTGATTCTATCTTTATTTCTTAAAACAAAACTTAAGTTTTAGCATAATTTAAAGGTTTGTAATGTTTTTTTTTAACTGAGATCTTTGCCGGTTTATATTAAACATTTCCAAGGCTTCTAAAAACTTTGGTCTTGTATATATTGAATATACCATTATTATATATCATTATTTAAATAGATTTCAATAATTATAAATTTGTATACAAAATTATTTGGGTTTTTACGAGAGATATTCAAGGAAATTTAAGGAAAGAGAGAAACTGAAACACAAATAACGTAACAAAATATAAATATAAAGATGACTAAAGCCTTAAGATCATAAAGAAAATTCTGGAAGTTTACAAATTACATACATATAAATGTCTTTGCAAGTAGCCTTATATTATTATTACTGCTATGTGTCTGTGCTTAATCATTTACATAAACGTCTGCCAAATATATAGTAACTCTAATGACTCACAATCAGATCCGTTTCCAAGCCTAATTGTACAGTTTTAATTAGGTTAGGGAATTAGACATAAAATAGAGAAAGAGGCAAGGCTGGCCAGACTAGCGAGAACATTTTCTGCAATAGTTTCTTCAACTCAGCATCGAATTCCATTCCCGGGCTCTAATTAGCATTGAATCCACCACGAGATGCCTTGTCACTGGCCCATTAGTGGCATGTGAATTTCGCAAATGTCATAAGTAGAGCCCTAAGGAGGAACGCCCCTCCCCAGAGAATCTCCTCGCCCCTCCCCCCATCCCACCTGTCCGTCTGTCTATAGGCCGTCTATTTGTATTTCATAACAGGTGAGTAATATGCGAGCGGATCGGAAACGATTTCGGTCAATGACTCTTGCCTGATTTGTTTATAAGCCAGAATTGAGAATATTCTTCTTATTAGCGCGGCCGTTGACTTGAGGAATTTCGGTTTGTTTGGTTTTGATTTCAATTTGTCTTGTCTTGGGTTTGGCATATGGGTATTGGGTTAGGGGATTCATTCATTACTTACTGTTACGAAATGTGCAGCTTCAGCTAATCGACATTTTGAAAGAATCCAAAAAAAATGTAGCTAGTGTCCGATTTTATATTTGCTGTTCGCTTTTGCTTGCGATAATCCTTGATCAGTTTTTTCTTGTTTAATAATCCTTTTGGGGTTGTAATTTAAAATTCCTTTTAATATTTTGTCGTTTTAGATATTAGTCTTTGATGGGGTTAAATTTGTTTTGTTTGATTATTAAATAGTTTAAAGCCAACGCCAAATAAATAGAGGAGAAATGAAACCTTTAAAATGTGCCATTTATATAGCTTTTTAAAAGTGTTTAGGGATGTAAAAATAAATAAATTAAGAAGCCAAACACCTAAAATAGGAAATATAAAATGTAGAAACTTAAAAGCAAACAAAAAAATGCGGGTAAAGCAACACAAATGTGGAAAAAGAACAAAATAAAAAGTAATATTTTTGTATACTCACAAAAACAATGGGAAGAAGACATACAATTATGCTTAAAATAATGAACGGGGAGTAGTACGAGTAGATTGTTTGTATTATGTGGGATATATAGATCGTGGATGATAGTTCCGTGGTGGATAGAGGTTTAATTTATATCGTTTTCCAATATTCTTGGGCTCTTTTTTTGCTTGTCTTATGTACAAGGGGACAACGCAGGTAAATAACCGATTTCCGTGCTGTTCTTTCGATTTATTTGAAAATATTTACAACAGCTTTTTTGGGGAGTATTGAGCATGTGTGTTATATTATTTATTTATTTCGTAAATTCTTGTATTTCTTTTGAATTTTAACTTTTTTTTGTGTGTGTTTAAGCGTATTTCCTTTGCTGTTGTTTTGTATATTGCACTGTTTGTATTCGACACTTTTAGCACTTTTGGTATTTGTATTTCAATTGTAATGTATTTGACAATTTCCTTAACTTTTTGTCAACCATTTTCACAATTTTTCGACCGCATTTTAACCATAGTAAATTTTTGGTGTTGTTATTGTGGTTCACTTATTTTTTGTTTGTTTCCTTCTATTTTATTTGCTTTCTTTTTATTTTGCTATTTTTTTTTTTTGCTGTGGGCTTGTTCTAATTTCTGCTGCTTGCTTTTCGATTATTGCCACTTCACATGTTCGCCAGTATCTGTGTGTAAGCGTGTGTGTGTGTGTGTGGGATGAAGAGGAAGAGATCCACGTCCACAATCGAACCGAACGCGAAGAAACGAGCACGCGAAAAAAACGCAGAATACGGGGGAATCGCACAAATCCGAAGACGTCAACGGTAGAAAGCCAACTGTGCGCAGGCGCAACACGAAAAGAAATTTCCGAGCCAAGAAGTTCAACGGCGACGGCGACGGCGACGTCGACGCAGGCAGCAACGGTTGCGAAGATACAACACAAAAAAAAAAAACAGATACAAATCACGTTCGGTGAGCGCAGAGAGCAGCGCAACCGAATATCGCGCAACATGTTCGAGAGCCAACATGTTGCGGCAGGTGGTCGAGGTCAGTTCGAGTCGTCAGTTCAAAGTCAGGGCTAAGTTTGTTTATGTTGCTGAAAACTTGTACAGGAAAAAATAAATCAATTCGAGATTGTTGGAAATTTAGAAACCATTTTCTGTTTTTTGTAGATTACTTACTTATTAACATAATTAAATAAAGTATTATATATGTTGCAACATTATTTAGTTATAAAAATTTAAGATTGGGAACATATTTTAAAATATAATTTCATTTATTTATTTGTACAGTGTAGACTTTAGTTTGAAAACTAAGATACAGGAAGAGTGACAGCCATAACTACTGAATATAATATAAAATAATATCTTAGTTAAAGAAAAAATAATTAAGTTACTGTAAAATATAGTTATTTTCCTCAGAACACGAGTTTTTGATTTATAATTTAGTTTTCTTAGCTTAAATAGCAACTTTGATATACTCTAAATTAAGAGTAAAATAAATGAAATGGTATTTCAATATTTATATTTATTTAATTAATTTATTTCAAATCTTTTTTCATATTTAAACAAAACTAAACTCATCGCTCAGTCACGATCAAACCTGTTCGAAGCTCTCTTCATTCGACTTGCTCTCTTCCTCTCTCTGTTCATTTCTCCAACTCTCTCTCTCTCTCTCTCTTTCTGTCGCGAGCGCGGTCGCATACAACTTGACCTACTTAACAAAAATTTAAACATTTTTTCCTGTTATTCCGCCTAGTAAACATGTTGCCAGCGATTTACAGTTCGCCGGGCCCCGCAATTCCGTCAGCAACATGTTGCCGGTGGGTTCGTTTTGCTGAGATTTTTGGTTGCAGAACACAACAGCGCTGTATTGTAGTTGTTGCATTTCCTCTTTGGCACTTGTTGCTATTGTTGTTGCTCTGCCTGATTGTTGCTGTTGCTAACATTGTTGTTGTTTACTTGCAGCGCCTGTGCAGTTAACGGTATCGCTTCGAAAATGAAAGCTCCGAGCAGCGCTCACAGGTTGCCGTGTTTTTTTGTGTGAATTTTTGTGTTTTTACTCACGACTTTTTGCAGATTTTTTTTTCGTTAATTCGATACCCTTACGTTGGGTATTATAATAGAGGCGGTTTTGACCTTGTTAGGGATTTATTTTCTGAGGGAAACTATTCAAAAAATGATTTTTCTAGCCTCCCCCTATGTTATAAATGGTTTCCATAGTTTTTTTTTTTGTTTCTAGTTTAGAATAATTAATAAATAATCTATTAAACGACATTATATAGCTTCCGCTTTATTTGTACATTATTATTAAGTAAATAAATAATTACTTACTAGCTAAATTTGGCAGGGAACTTACAACTTCGGTCTCCTAGGCTGGCAAATATCGCATAGAGGTTAGTATCAGTGTTGCCTGGCACTGGCATTAGCATAAACAAGAGCCGCCTCATCAGCCAAAGTTGACCAAATGCAACTGCGTCACTGCGGATCTACACGGGTACTTTCCCCGTCGCCTCCGCCGTATCCGTCTGGGATTGCTGGTCATGTTTATGCCTCATGATTTGTTTTTCATCGGCGGCATCTTTTTTCTCTCCGCCTGTTTTTTTTTTTTCAATGGAATTAACTTGCGTTTTTTATTTCGCAAAAGTATTTTATGTCCATGCTGGCCATATTGTATTTTTTTTTTTGTTGCATATCAAATATTTTGTTTATCTTTGCGTGCGTGACTCAAGCCTGTTAATAAGAAAAATGTATATTGGGTTTGTCTTGAACTTTGTCACCTACTTGGAAGCCCAGGGAAGAGTTTCATTGCCAAGTTTGTTGCCTAAGTCTTTTGTTTGGCTCAATGGCAGGTGGTTTTTGATAATTAACAATGGTTAGTAGGGGCATGACAATAAGTGTGATGTGTTCTTTGAATATATTTGGATAGTAATTAAAATATTAAGCAGGGAATTAACAAATAATAAATATGTAAATATATTTAATATTTTTCTTGGTTACTTACTCCCTTTTGTACTTAGTACTTTATATATTTATATACTTAATAACTGGCAATATAAGTCCCTTTAACTGCTCAAAAGCCTGCCGTAATTTCCTTACATATGCTGACCATTTTTGGGCTCCAAATAATTGTAATATCAATCAAATGTCGGACACAGAACCAAATGGGACTTGGTAATTGCTTGGCGTAGAACAAAACGAAATTCAATTAATGTTCTTGCCCCTTTAAAAAAAAAAAAAATCAACCATTGCCTCCAGCACTTCAAGCTCCCGCCAAGTTCCGAGTTCCAAGATCAATACCGATGTCAAGACAAGAGGCCAGATTTCGGGCCAAGGGAAAAATACAGTTAGACAAATTCTATGCACGTCAAATGTCAATCTTCCGATACGCCAACAGCAACAACAACAACAACAACGACAGGGAATCAATCTTGGCATTAAAGAAGTTTCGGCAAAACTTGTGAAGAGCGCATACAAAACTAATTGAACTTGGACAGCGTGACACTTCACAACAACAGCAACAACAAAAAAAAGATGAAAAAAAATAGGGAACCAAACCAAGCTAAACCGAACAATATAGGAAAGTGCCTCTGGAGTCAGGCCATCAGTCAAGGCATTTTGTTCCAAGCAAATAAAGGCAAGCAATCAAATTCAAACGCCAGAAGAGTTTGAAAAAAAAAGAAAGAGATGGAAAAAGATGGGGACACCGGGAGGGGAGAGGTCAATGGGGCAACGGTAAAAAAGTAAATGAAAATAAGACTCAACCGCACATTGTGTAAATATTGACGCGCGCGGGTCAGGCCCTCAGAACAAGATTTGTGCATTTGTCAGGGGCCAGCCAAGCAACAGCTTCACTGCGGCTCCTCTCCTCCGTCCCGAAAAAAAACACACACATTTGGGTTAGACAAACTCGGGCTGAACCGAAAATAAATGTGCCCGAAACAAAATGAAGACCTTCCGGGGATCTTGGAGGCACACACAATGGGTGGCCTGGCCCTCTCCTGACCGCAAAAGATCTGTAAATTAAGGTGCAAATAACAAATTGCGCAGAAGTCAAAACAATTCGCAACGCCTCCGAGCTGCACCTTTCTATTTGCCCGAAAAAAACAAAACAAAATACGAGCTGCAAATGTGACACAAACAGAGGACGACCGATCGACCGAACAAGTGATCGCGGGGTGGTCGTCGTGGGAGATGTGCCGAACAGGTACGACAGGTAGGATTTATGTACCGTCTAGTGTCGCAAATTGAATTGTTAGCTGTTTGACTACTGACCAAGTGGCGGTGTCCTGGCGGGTAAATAAACTAAACATGGCTAAATATTTGCCTTCACTTTCCGCCGAGTTTGTGTCTTCAGTCTTGTGTTTTTATAAGCAAAACTGTGGCTAATTTGTTTCTCATTTCAGTGCGTAGCCAAAGAATTTTGTTTAAGTTTACAGAATAATATTAATATAATAATAATAACGTTACTATATAGTAGAAAAGTCATTGAAAGTCATCAAGGTCTTATAGTCTTATAAGTAAGCGCATTTGTATTTACAAATTTTACTATTTAATATTATTTTTTACTTTAATAAACGTATTATATCTTAACACAGTTTCTCAATAATTATAACAAGAACTAATTCCATATGCTCAGTCCCGTCAAACAGTCTCCGCTCTGATCTGATCACCATTTGCCTTTACTTTATGTATTTCCATATCAAATCGACCATCACATCTTGCTCCGATGCCATCCCATCCATTCCCATTTTAAGATCACATCTCTCACATCCTTCTAGCCTCGCTCCATAACTATTCTTTGATCTCTTGTATCTTTTTTTTTTTGCCAAACCAAAAACTGCGAATTGATGTCAAACGTTGCATAAATTTGGCATCATATCTAACAGCAACAGCAACAAGAACGACTAGAAGCACAAGCATCAATAATAATAATGCAAATTCGGCATGCATAATTTCGTACTTCACCTCTGCTTCTACCACGTTTTTTTCTCCCCCATTTTAAGCCAAGGTGCGGGCGTGAGTTAGCCCAGTTAGAAAGAGGGAGAAGACGGATGCTGAGATGGCGGCGTTGTCGATGCGGAGGCTTATCAACGTTAATAACACGCAAAACGACAACATAACGAAAACAAACTAAACAAAAGCAATAAAAGAAAATGGAGAGCAAGAACGAGAACAACAAAACGAGGCGGCAATAAAAATGCTAAATAAATGGCCGCATGTGTGAGAGAGGAAGCGGAGAAATGGATCTGGGAGAAATATGAATGTAGTGCAAAGTGTGGGAGGCCAGTCTGGTGGGCGGCGGCTGTAGTATGCACCGGAAGAAATTACTACGACTATGGAAGTCCAAAGTTAACTAAAAGAAAGGCTAGCAAAATCTTAAAAGCATTTTTATGTATAGTTTGTGTCCTAAGTCTTTTGATTTATCTCTACTTAAGAATTTATATTTACTTAGAAACCAATTTTAATGCTAGAAAATAAGGCTAAAAACCTTTATTCTTGGTTATTTGGTGGGCTGTGCGTCCTGGTGGGTGGTTGAGTGGGTGGCTTGCTACCCAGGTAGGCAAAGGTCAAGACGAAACGCAATTGGCAGCCGGCAAGTTGGCAACACGACAACGCGGCAACTGCGAAAGCAACACAAACTGGCAACTGGCAACTGGCAGCTTGGCAACCGGAAGTGGGTCAACGAAAACCGGATCCGCATCGTCAAATGCAAACGCAGCTGTGTGTGGAAAGAGATAAACAACAAATGGCAACAACGACGACAACAACAACCAGCGAGCAAACAACACAAACACAAAACAAACAACAGACAATGCAAAATGCAATTGAGATGCAAATGCAAATTGCATTTGCCACATGTTGCTGTTGCTGGCGCTGTTCATGGTGTGTGTGTGTGCCAGCAACATAAATAAACATGAAAATAATGCACACCATTAACATTGCCAATGGCCCCCAAAATGCAAAGGGGGAGGAAGCGGGCATGGGAATGACAGTGTCGCCTCAATACCCTCTCCCCGAGCTTCTCCCCCTGCATTTCGGATAGACAGGCGGACAAAAGGCCATGTGTCTGCCGGAGTGTCATGGGCATGGCTTTGGCTGACTTCGCTCTTGACAAACTCCCTGCTGCAACTAATGAAGTTCCATTCGGGCGGCTGAAGTCGAGGAAAAAAATGCGGAAAATGGGTAAAGATATGGACGCTCAATTGGTTGCAAGAACCACAGATATTTCCATCTATATTACGGCTGATAGAGGTTTTTAGAAAGGTTCTTTGTTGGCCAAAAGAAAACTAATTAAGCTGCCAGACTTTTATAGGCAATTATAGCAAAGATGGAATGCTTGATATATATACAAATATATATATGAATTGTATTTAATTTAAGTTAATTTTAAAATGTTCTTAAGTTTATCAACTAATTGTAATGGTAGTTTTTACTTGCATATATTTTTGAATGAATAATATTACTATAAATATACGAAAAACACCTCTTAGTAATATAAGTAATAAAATAATAAAAGTACTTAGGGAATATTAAAAATATATAATAAATCAAGTTTACCTTATTTTCTTAGCTTTAATTTATATTTACTTTATCCAGAAGAGCCAATCTACATTCGTAAAAGTCTTGTCCGTTGAATTGAAATGCCTTATTTATGGCCAACTGCATTTGGGGGAATAAACCTCTGAATGCGTGAGAGAAAAGTTACGTTCCTTGTATACAAGCATAAACATATGTATACGATTCTTTATTGATTGCGATTTGCTAAAGAAATTTATTGCATTCAATGGAGACTGGAACTCGAAAGCCGCAATTACACAGAAACAAACGATAAATTTTAACTTTGAGTTAAAAACAAAGCCTTAAGAAGAAAGAGATTCCAAATTAATATTTTAATTCATCAAAAAAGTTATTGGTTTAATGTTAAACACAGTTAATGAGAACATAAATAAAATATATTATAATATAATATAATGATGAAATATATTATTTATAGACTTATTACTTACTTTACTTATTTTCTATACAAATGTCAGTATAAAATACAAAAATGCATGAATATTTACATGATTATTATTTAAACTAAACAGATATATTATTAAGATATATTATTCATAATATTAAGACCTTGAACCGGATAAATAGCTTCTTTAAAAATAAGAAAGTTAGCCAAATCCTTACACTTCATTTATTGTTTTATATATTTTTAGATAAATATATTTAATATAAAATAAAGCATACAATTTCTGTGACATTTCTCGCTCTGTATGGATACGCAAAGACTCAGGCAACGAACTTTGCCGGTTGATATAACTGGAAAAGGGCAGCCAAGCTTAAAGAACAGCGGCAGTGGCAGCAGCAGCAGCAGCAGCGGCAATGGTAACAACAACGACAACAACAACAGCAGTCATAACGGCAAGCCGGGTCCCAAAAAGTAGATGATGGGACGCAGCGCATCATTTTGTCTAACGGTTAATGGCCATGGAGCTTAAGGAGCAGCCGCTAAAACGGCAACGGAACTTTTTTCACTTTTCTCCACATCCACGAGATACAAATGGGCTTGTGCACCTGCACCGCTGTCTGCCGTCCGCTATCCGGTGCAGTTGGACAAAATCCGAATGACTGGGCCCAATCCAAAGCCGAATATGCCTCCGAGATCTTTTTAATTGAATTTTCCTCTACTTTGTGCAGCGGCGGCGACTTTTTTGGGTTACCGTTTAAGCCGCTCAACTGCTTAATTGTCATCAGATTGGGCGCTTTATATTTTGGCCGCAAAGATGTCTGTGTGCCCGTGTTCCCGTTGCGACAAACCCGGGCGTAGCGAATTAATCAATTTGCAGCGGATCGCCTGACTGGCAGTGACTTTTTTTTTGTAACTTCTGGCCTACAGTGCATCCATTACACGCGGGTATCTCGCTGCTCTCATTTTATTTATTTTTTACCAAATAAAACTGGTACTTTGCATATCGGCGGGTGTCGGTTGTGTCTCTTTCCGTGTCACTTTGCAATCAGTTTGTCATTAAATTGAACGGGCCTCGGAGGCCAACGCGGCATTGTATCTGACAGATACTCAGCCTGGGATAGTTGTGAGCGGGAGAAAAGAAATTCTGCGCCAGCAGCAGCTGTTGCAGCTCCTCCGGTAGCCTAGATGGAAATGATAGCCAGCAGTAGCACTCCGCTGGAAAGTAATCCATATTTTAGTCTGCAAAATGGGTTTTTCTTTTATTCCAGATTATGAAGAAATTAATTTCAGTTCTTGAGTAATTTATATATTTCTTTTCCTTGTTTTTATAATAATTATTACCTTATAAAAAGGATTATTAAATCGAAAAGGTTTGTTGTCTGAGTCTTTTGATTTGACAGAGAAATTCTCATATTTTCCGCCAGAAAGATAAAGGCTCCAAAGGCTGCAATTCAGGCTACCTTTCTTTCATCAGTCTCTCAAAAATACTCCCCGCCAGCCCTGCCGCCACGAATCTTTTCGAATTCTCATTTATTTTTTGCATTATGTTGCATATGTCACGGCTGTCAAACGCCAGCAAAGCACTGAAGAGGAAGCAGCAGCGCAAGATGAACTCAACTTGAATTTTTCACCGCTCACCTTTAACCACTATAACACAACAACAGCAGAAATCTTTGCCAAAATTTAACGCCTGTCAGGGAGTTGTCAAAAAAAATAAAAAAAGAAAAACCAAAATTGGGGAAAGAGCCGCTTAGAGCCGCTGTGGGGGAAAAGAAAAGAGAAGAATGCAGCGAATTATTGGACGCTCGGCGGTGCCACACAAAATTAACCCAATTATGAGAGGCGCAACATAATCAAAGCGGACAAAGGATGCCATCGTATCCTGCTTATTTTCAACTTCACTTCGTTGTCCTACCCTTGGGTACAGAGAGAAAATGTATCAGAAACTATAGTAAACTTATTCTTATTCTATATTTTAAAGTGTACTTTATTAATGCTTTTTTAAGGAACTTTTTGTATGGTGAAATTTTAGTAGTATTATTTACTATTATTAAATTATATCAACAGCTATCTAGTTATTATAAAATCGTCTATTTTTAAAGGCTTACTAAATTCTTAATTTATAATTCTAGGTTCAAATGAATTGTTGTTATATAAAAACTGATGGCTTTTACGATTAATGTGGAAGGAAAGAGATGGATCCTCTTTGAAGCATTATTATTTTTCAAACCTTCTTGGTTCCTTAATTTTTCATTCAATAAATCAGAAAACATTCCTCTATAAAATATGATTGTTTTAATGTCTGTCAAAGGATTTATTTATATTATTTATTGCTTACACATTTACACATTTAATTAGAAAAATAATAATAAGAAGAATTCATTTGATTTATATATATATACTCCTTTTTTTGCTGTGTTCAATGAGAATCAAACCGAATTGGGTCACGTGCTTGGATCTGACATTCGGTTGTTGTTGCGCCGCCGCTCGTGATTCAAAGAGGCAGCCGGAGGCTGGGAGTGCGTAAGGTAGGGTGACCACACCGCACCATCCCCCACACCCTTTCCCCATTTCCCCTGCCGTGGGACAAGTGCAGTGTGTTCGTCTTCGTCGGGGTCTTCTGTGTCTTCTGTTCTTCGCGTCGCGCCCATAAATTAAATGCACAAACAAGTTTCGCATCGCATTTGGAAGATAAACTCAAAAAAAAAAAAAAGGGGGACAACAAACACCAGCAACGGACGGTTGGGGCGGAGGCAGGCGGTAAGGCAGTTGCTTTCGCATATAATTCAGCTTTGGGCTACATAATTAATTCCGCCAAGCGGCGGCGGCGTCCGAAAGGAGGTGGTGGCGGCTCTGGGGTGGGGTACCAGAAGGTACGTGATATGGGCCAACAGGTTTCGGTTTGTATTTTTTTTGGTCAGTCGGCGCACTTGTTGCCATCGCGCCCAACCAAGACACAGAATTCATATGCGTCTCGTTTTGTCGTTTCGTGGGTTTTCGGTCAACTGGGGAGAGGGGACCCAAAACCCAAAAACCGAAAAACCGAAAGAAAAAAAAAACCATAGCCGGTCAGCGATTCCACTTGATTTGATTTTGGTATGCACCATGAACCGTTATTCAAAATATTCGAAAAACGTTTTAAGGTTCGCCGTCTTTAAGGTGTGCACTGGAAAAAATGTCTTGTGTGGCCAATTAACGCCGGCAACTATTAAATAATATGTTTAAAATTGTTATGTATTAAAAATTTAATCTACTTTGCAGTACTTGAACCAATTATCCTCTCAGAAGATTTATATGCTAATTACATACTTTAAACCTTAATAATTAATTATAATTAGAGAGAATCGAGTTCAGAAACTGTAGACATAGTACAAAAAAATTTAACTTCGAACGCTGAAACGAATAAACTCAGTAATAGAGATCTCATTAAACCCAATATTGCTTTAATTATATTTTAATCCTTACCTATATCCGCTCTAATATCCCCTTAATATTTTATAAGTGTAACTTCATTTAGAGATAAGTATGTTTGTATATAAAGTGGCCTGTTTGTGACTTGCAATCACGCTGCATTGGCACAGTGGAACCAAATTGGCAGCATATCCTGCTTCCTTAAACTGCAAGCAACCTAAAATTAGTTTGCCACTTAAATACAAATTTTTGTTCATGAGTAATCGATTTGGCTGAGTAATAAATTAAATTGTGAAACAAATGAGCAATAAAAATACCTATAATTTAATAATGAGATTTAATGATAAGCCAGATTAACTATTAAAGAAGTTAATAGCATATTTGTACAGGATTTTCCAGAGTATATGGCTTTGATTATTTATTTATTTATAATTTAAGTTAAGTCCTGTCTATAAGCAAGACAAAGCAAAGTTATTTTAAGCATTCTTCTACAAGAGACTTTGACTTTGGGCAATAATTTAAATTATCAACATTTTTGGCATTTCAGAAAAGAGTTTCCTTATCTCTGCACTCTTTTATTTTTTAATTCTTTTTATTACATTTTTAATGCTGAACTAAGGCAGCGGGGGAAACGGAGGGAGGCAACGTGGTCGCATTTGCAAAGAAAATGGAAATGGAAAATTGTGCGGGCTGAGACTAGACCAGGCCAAGTGTGGAAACTAGTTAAAGTCGGTATAATAATTGTTATTGTTACTATCGTTGCCGCCGCTGTTGCTGTTGTTGCTGTTGCGGCTTGGCATGGTAATGAGCTGTGCTGAGCAGCCAAGAAACAGAAACAGAGTCTGATTATCGTGAGTAAGCATGATTATGCTTATGAGCAGAGAGTAAAAGTGAAAGAGTCGGAGAGTGTGTGTAAAGAATGCCTTGAGTGTCTGAGTGTTTCGTATGTAGGCCAAGTCTATTATGCGGCCAAGTCTAGAGCGGCTCTACAGACAAACACACACACACACACACATCAGTCTGCTTAGGAGCGGAGAAAATATTAAGAAAATTGCTGGAAAAATGCTTCAATGTGTTTGGTATGAGCAGCCCATGAGAAATTGTTTTTAAAGTGGTACATATTCATCAATCGGAAAGATTTGAAATTATGTTAAAGATGAGAACTTTTTATATTGGGGTCGAGTCACAACAACAAGCTTAAGGCTTGCCATTTTTAAAATATATTTATAAGATATACTTTTTTTTATGAGATTTCTTTAATAAAATCGAATAACCTGACTCTTAAAAAGAAAAGCCATTGAAGAATCTGTTTTCTATTTTTATTAGGCTTCTTGAAAAGTCTCCACCTTATATATATTTGACTTCAGGCAATCTTATACTATATTTCAGTAACATAATGCCTTGTTTTAAAATTTAATTACAAATGTGTTTTTGTGACAGCAATTTTATATATAATTGTGATTTATAGCCTACTTTATAACTATTTTTAAAACACCACCAAAGTGTAAAATTGTCTCATTTAAAAATACTAACAAACTCTTTTACAGCAAAGTAATAAACTCTACCACCTCCTCCTACTGCATCTCATCCCTCCTAATTGTATCTCTTTTTCCCACAAAACTAAGTAATGGTAATGGTAGATTCCCGCCAACAAATCATATCCTTTGCTTTCACTTTAAGAAAAAACCATACTGGGAATCTCCTCGTGCCTAAAAAAAAAAATTCCCATCAGTACATAAAACCCGAGACGCCCGCACTTTGACTTGAACCTGCTGTTTCGACCAGACCTAAGCTCAGACAGAAGACTCCAACGCCGACTGGGAGACCCACAAAAAATGTCATTAGCTAACACGAGCTACGTGGAGTGGCGGAGACAGGGAAGTGGGGCAGTGTGGGCATCGTGAGGCGGAGTCTGTAGACTTCCTTGTACAATTTGGTCAAGTTTAGTGACGCATACAGCAGGTCCGGCTCCGGGCACATCGAGTCATTCATGGCAGGTTTACCAGGCCCACACCTCCTCCTCCTCCTCCTCCTGAGTGTGTGTGTGTGTGCATTGCCAATTATGGTGTCCTCCTTTAGATTCGCTACGTTGCCTGCTGCCGTCTCTTTCTCTATCTCTATCGCTCGCTCTAGCGTCGCTTGTCATATTTGTCTGCATCGCGTTCGTTGCCTGAGTCTTTCGTTTTGCCCCCTCTGCTCTCCGCTCTCTTCTTTCTTTTTTTCGTTGCTTTCTGCGTCGTTCGCTTGCCAAGTGGGTCACTTGCGATTTCATGACCGACTTTTCGCCATTGCCTCTTCGTCGTAGCTTCTTTTTATTTCTTTTTTCTTTTCTGCTGCTCACATTTCTTTCGTTTCGTTTCCTTTCAAGCGGCTAACTTCTGCTTCTTTGTTGTTTTGCCAAAGTTATTTATGATTGGCCAAAGAATTTCTTTCTCTATGCGGCCATTTGTTTGCTAAAGGTCTTTGATAGCTTTAAGTAGTTTTTGTTTTTGCAAAAATGTGAGAATAAATAAATTAGCAACTTTAAAAGCATTCCGTTTCTTATCAACCGATTTGAAAGTGACAGTTACAAAAGTCTGATGAATATGGAAGCTATTTATGTTATTCTTTTTATTAGTTGAGTGCTTGTGAAATAGTAGAACTACCAGAATTGTTTCCTACTTTTGTTGTCTCTCTATCTTGTTGATAAATAATTATTTTAATAGGCAAGCCATTTGGGAATTGAAGAACAAGCTTTACAAATCATTTTAAGAAATTAATTTGAAATTAATATTTCCTTGCCTAATCAATAAATAACGACGGAAATTTACTTTAAAATTATGTAGTATTCTTTAATTTATTTGTTTAAAATCATGAAATATAAGTTCCTACATTTATTTTAACAAATTACAACAAATTCATGTAATAGTCTTTGCATATTTCCTATAACAAAATGAAAAGTAACTCCTACTCAAGCCTTATGCACCTTTATTATAATAATATCATATGTGATATATACTTTGTTTACCTATTTCCTCTTTTATATCAAAACAAATCCGCCTGCTTCTTGACTTTACATTATTTCCCTTCACCTCCATCATTCTTTTGCAGCATTCACGCTTCAATTGCCTTAAAAGGGGAAGATACACATATAAAGTAATATATCAATTTGACCAATTAGGCTTCCCCTTGGGCCATGACCAATACTCGGTTATTATCCGACGTACCTGACCCCTTCCCCCCCACGACATGCGTTCCATGCCATGAATGATGCTACGTGATTTACCGTACAAATATAACTCACAATTAAATTTAAACAAAATTATTATCTCAGTGTTTGGCCATAACTGTTCCTTGTACGCCACGCTCCCTCCCTTGCCCGTTCTTTCTCCACTCTTTCTCATCTTTATTGGCCACAAAATTGAATTTAATTGCCGTGTCTCGACTTCGTTTTTTTTTTGTATATGACTTTGCTGAAATTGTTGCTCAATTCTAGAATTATTTATGCATTCTGTGACTGCAAAAGCGGTTAACAAGTCTCGTTAAATCTTTATTGAATATTAAAAGTGGGCATGGCCTGGAGAAAGAAAAGAAATGGCTGCGGACTCTGATGTGTGTGACAGAATTTTCGGTTATTACGACTCTTCTCGTTCAGCATTTATGCGATGCCAAAGGCTGGGGCACGTAAAAATGGGGCAATTAATTAAGTGGGGCTTGAGCATTAAAAATGTAAATACCTACATTGATATGGTTTAAAATATTGCGATAAAATTCATGTAAGGAAAAAAATGTGAGTAAGTTTTTATAAGAAAAGTTTCCTGGTTGATACTGCACCTTAATAACCTCTTGTCACGTGCTGGGATCTATCTAGCCCGGCTTTCGTTGAAATTAGATGTTAGAAGCTATCAGCCTAGAGCTAATAAGGCACATAATAAGCGGAATAACAATAACAATAACGAATAATAGCCACAATCAAGAAAGCAAGCAACGCGTTGGGTAAAAGTAAAGAATCTATGACAGTCAACAGTCGGCGCGTCGGCGCTCTAAACGACAATCATCATTTGAGTGCTGTTGTGCTTCAGGTGGTGGCACATCAACGCGGCAATCAAAAACGATTAACAAGATCGCACCACTCCACTCTGTGGCGACCAACCACCGCGTGGAACCATCACAACCACAGCACTTGCCCCACCAGATGACCCACTTGGCCGGCTTTGACAGATGTATGTCAACTGCAGCGCGCAGTCGGAGAATTTTACAAGTTGTTAAGTGTTTTTGATACAAAAAACTAGGAACAGCCGCAGCCTCGAACAGCTACAGCACAAACTTTAGCTCCGTCTTGAATTCAGTGATGCGAATGATACAAAAAACTAGCTTAATCAAGCATTTTCAGTAAGATTAACTTCATTTATAATAATATAAATAAAGCATGAAATATATACAAAAGAATAAGTAATAACCTTTTATTATAAGTTTAAGGGAACTCCAATGGAATCTATTTTAAGAAACTATATAAATTCTGCATTTTACTTAACAATATAGCTAGATCCGCCTTAAAATCACAACCAAGCTGGCCAACTCCAGCTTGACTTCAGTTTCCACTCAATAAAGCTGACTAGTATCCGACATGTGCAACAAGTTTAGCAACTGCGGCGATGACGATGCCAACTTGAGCTCCAGCTTCGACTCCGGTTTGAAATCCGGGTGCAGGAGCAACTACAACTGAAATGTAGTGCAACATTTGGCCGCTGGTTTTGTTGGTTTTTGGGGTGTCTGCCCGCCTGCCAATCCCCATTGCTCCACCAAAGCCCCTCTGCCATATGCACTCCCGTTGGCAACCCGTTTGCTGTCAATGGGAGCAAGCCAAGTCAAGAAGCGGCCAAGCCAACCATGACTTGGTCAGCCCCCCCAAAGACAGACTTTCCTGGCGTTCCAAAAAGTAGCCAAAAAAAAAAAAGAATAAAAAAACACACTAAATATATATCTGTATAAAATTTTTTTTTAATTACCAATCGTAAAGTGCGGCCGCCCAAAATAGTTTTTGGAACAGAACCAAAAGTTTAATAAGCATGACACATAAGTATGCCTTGGCGTATGCCTCAACCTCAGGCCGGGACTTGGCTTCAATTACGGTAATACACCCACCTGGTATTACCTTCTAAACCACCTCTTCCAACCTTCCTCTTCCGTATTCATGCACACGGGTGCGAGGAGCGGAAAGCATAATAATTTTGTGTATTTTTGGGGGGCTTCTTGCTAATTATACTATCTGTGATGTACTAGATGTTGCGGGCCATATAAAACAGATTTAGAATAATATTATTTTAAAATAGAGGAAAATATTTAAATTAGCAAAGGGAGATCTTTTATATAAAACAAGAATTTTCTGCATATTATATGTCTAACTTCACGGGGATTCCATTTATTACAGTAGCAATTCCCACAGAAGAAAGCAATTTAAATAAAGGTATGGAAGTCTGGGAGTATTTAACAATCTGTTGTGCTTATCATATTCTTCTTAAAACATAATTAATTAGATTAAAATTTATATCACTAAAATCTAATCTTAATATTTATGAAGTCTTTAAACATGGGACTTGCTAAAGCCTCAAGTTTCAAATATAAATATGTCGATTATAAACATCTATTTGTATTCTATGTTTAACAATTCACAAGCTAACAAGAGACCTCTGTATCATCAGGGAATTTAAGGCTAATGTTGTCCTAGAATACCCAACAGAAACTAGACACAAACCAAAGGCCATTCCAGCTTAAATTTGTCAGCAATAGATACTGATGAAAGAGGTGGCTCCCATCCAAAACAGTTACATATCCATCCTACAGAAGTTTTCAAACTCGAAAAACTCTCAGAATACGTAAGAAAAATATTATAATAAATATTTAAATACCCAGCATTCCTGTAAAATGCCGCAATAACATTTTTAGAAATATTTTTGGTGTCCTCGATTTCCTTATTCAGTTCTGCCACAACAATTACCCCTTTTCTTGCGCCCCCTTCTTGGCGCACACACATACGCACTCTAAAGACACCAACAATTTAGGGCCCCGTGAGCAAGTTGAACAACTTTCATTTAAGTGCTCACCTTTTTGTGCACTACCCAAAAAAAATTCAAAAAAAAAAGTACCAGCACCAACAACAAATTCCAATTTCAATGGGGGAACTCAAAAAATATAAAAATAAGAAAACACAGCAACAAAAACAACTTATAACGACGTGATTCTTTTGCATTGTCTGTGAGCTCCCCATTCCGACTGCTTTTGGCCGAAAGTGTGCTCATAATTAGCCCTTTTTGTTGACGTTTTTTTTTATTTTTTTTGGGGCCAGAGCGATGCACAAAATTAGCAACTATTACGCTTCTATTATTGCCATTGTTGTTGGAGTTGTGGCTTCCGCAGAGAGTGTAATCTTGGCTTTTAGCTGATGTGAAAGTAACAGTTTTCCATCCGTTTGTTTGCCAGCTTTTTTTGGCCTTTCTGACGCCTGCCATTGAAAAACTCTCCCATTCCGTAGGAATCATAATTGAAGTCATTACCCTAAGCACGGATTCAGGCAGAGATCGGTTTGCGCTGAAAATATTTACCCAGTTTTAATTGAGGAGTCATGGTTGCAATTATTGTAGGCATGCGGGACAAAGATGTTTTGTTACCTACACACTAGGTCAGCAAGTATGTAAAAGATTAAGAAATTATATAGAAACTATTATATTTGAAATTAATTGATAGCTAAATATAAATAATATTTATCTTAAAGAGTTTAAATTAATATAAACTTATAACCAGGAACACGGTAAGTATCAAGGACATACAGGAGGAGTCATAATAAACATAGAAACCATTATTTTCCATTTGTAGTTTCATTCACTGAATATCACTTATGTAACTTCTGTTAATTCCACTTTAGGTGAAGGTTAGCCACGTGTCCTCCGCCTGACATATGTGCGAGACGTGTGCCGGCACAAAAAAGGGGATAATGGTCCGATCTCCTTGCCTGCTCACAGATTACGTAACAATTGAGTGGCTGTTGTCTAGGAATAATATACCAATCGAAGGTCAATTGCTGCACTGTAAACAAATATTCGTTAATTTTTTTTTGTATGGAATTCTTAAGACAAAGAATTTATAAATATTTCTTATATTTTATTTATACTTCGTAAAGATATGTATTCTGATCATCACTCTATGTGTTGAGAGGATTTTTGTAATGTAAATTATATGAAGAAATCAACTTTAAGGCCTACTAAAGTGTTATTAATGTTTATATATTTTCTTTATTATTTTATTTTCATTAAAATCATTTCATAAATATAAAGACAGTTGTAAAATAGATCTAAATAGTTTTTAAACTAAATATATGATAGGGAAATGGTGTTTTTTGACAATAAAATTATAAGTTCTTCTTTTTATGTCAAGTTGAAACATATTTCGTCTCAGAACGATCAGAAAAAAATCGAAAAACCTATGAAAATATCCCCATTTACTTTAAAATTTAAATTTCAAAACTCAAGGTATGCATCAGTACTTAAAACCAAAAGTATCCTGTTGGTCTGTGTAAATTAAGAAGTTGTCTTTACATCCGTTTTGTAGAAACACATATCCCAGAAGGGTTTCCGGTGACTAGTGAACAAAACTGAGGAAACCAGGATTCGACACGCTGCAGATTAGTCTGGGAAATTGGGTCAATCTCTTGTCAACTCGGGGCCGTGTCACATGCAAAACATTGCCGCATGATTTACGACTTGGCCGAGGCAAGACGGATTCCGATACCGATCCGCGGTGGACAGTGGACAGCAGCAGCAGCAGCAGCAGCAGCATCAACATCGAGAGTAGCTGGCAATGCGGATGCAACATTTGTCGCCGTCTTGTCTTTTGTCATGGCCATAAAACCACGGCCGCTGACTGTTTGCCGTTTTCCACTTAAAGTCCCCGCCATAAAATTGTAAATTTCACCGTTGCCCCGTCCTTTGACATTGTTTCTTGCCATTACCTGCCCCTATCCCGGCCAAATGATGCAAAAATGGCACGGATATTTACTTAATGACGACGTCCTCGCCGTAGAAGGGTTAAGAATGCTTTTACTATTCCCCTTGAACTATAAAAATGCAGAATTCTTTCTCCGCGTAATGCTGAGCTCATGCGTGAATAAACAACTGGCGAGACGGAGGCCGAGAGGAGAGAGGAAGAAAATACAAAAAAAAAAAAAAGAACAAAATTGGGTCAGGGCACACCTCTTTATCGCCAACGGCTGCTGACGGCACCGCCGAATTGCTGTCCATCTCATATGTATAACTCATAATAAGGAACGCCCACAGCAAACGGAATTTGCTTTTTCTTGCTTTATTATTTCCATTTTTTTTCACAAATCAACACTAAAAGTTACCCACGAGAATGAAAGATTACACAAAGAATGCAAACAGAACTTCTGGACAATCCGAAAATTTGGCATAAGAATTACGGAATAAATAACAATAACAATATTTACCAAGAAACAAGAAGAAAAATAAGGAAGGAAGCAGCTTCGACTTTATTTTACTCTATACTTTATTACCTGTGAGAGGTTATATCAAGATTAATGAGTATCTTATATAATATATAACATAAAATATAAAATAATATATATATTATAATATAAATATATATCACGCAATGTCACTACATTGTTCTTTCATTACTTAAAGTAGTTTTCCTAATAGAAATAATAAATACCATTCAGTACCTATTATTATTACATTTACTATTAAAAGAAATGTCAAACTTACTGAAACTATTTAATTGAATGATGCAAAATAATAAAAGGAGGCGTGTAGCATAAGAAAAATATAAATACAAGTAACCAATAAATAAAATAACATTTAATACATTCTTTCCATGTTTATTTTCTTGAAAAAATGTAATTTAAAATATATTGAAATAAACAAAAATGAAAAATCAAAGTCTTATCCGAAAATGTTAATAAAATTAGCTTTTTTTTCAAGCTTGTAAGTATATATTTATTTTGAGTTTATTTGAATACCCTTCTATTTCCAAACCGACTGCCAACAACTGAATATTTATTTCGCACCAATGCCTCTTCATTTCATTTAAAAGACATTCTCTTTTGTGTACAATACAATAAAACCAAGTTAAATACAAATATTGGACACCGTGGGTTCTTTCTTCAAGACAAAAACCAAGAATTGGTAAAAGGAAGAAGCGAAATAAGTAGGGTTGACATATTCAGGTTAAAGAGATGCGACTAAAGCCCACTTTTGATCTCATTTGCTTTGCAAAGAACGGCGGCTAAAACATTCTGATTCACTTTCATGCGCCGAACGCCGAACACCATCTCCGATTGTCCGGGGCCCGAAAAAGAGCTAACAACAAAAAAATGGTGGCCAGAGAAGGAAATGCAATAACAACAACAATAACAACGATGGAGGAGCTTGAAAGATTTTATTTGCTTAGCCAACGCTGTGAATATTTAATTTGCGCACTCACACACACACTCGAAGAAATATATACGCGAAGAGAGGCTTTAACGACACTGCTGACCCAGATTTTTGGGGGCAAGCTTAAGCTTAAAAGCTACAACGCTAATAAGAACAGCAATGCCGCCGCCGCCATTGCCTCCACACAGACACACTCAAGAAACACAACAAAATAAATAAATAAATAAATATATACTCAAAGGCCAAAAGCATTGTTGTATTCTGTGCGTGCTGAGGAAAGATACTCACTAATTAACCCAAAGCCAGAGTCAGAGCCAAAAGAATCAACCAAAAAAAAACTCATTTGCAAAAAGAAAGAGGTAGATGTTGAAGATTTTGGAGAGAGAGAGAGAAAAAGTGGAGGTAGCACCCAAATATGAATCTACATAAATTATGCCTAGGAAACCCTAGGAAATCATAGGGCGGCGGGGTGGTAGTTAATGTGCTCAGAAGTTGGCCCAAAAACAAATACATATGACATCATAGCGGTGGCCCTATTGTTGAAAGAAAGAACGAAAGAAAATATTATAATTTACTGTATGAAATTTTACTTTTCTTGGAACTTAATAAATAAATCTGAACAGGGCAGGATGTTAGCATGAAATTTGTTAAGCTAATAAAATAGGCAGAACGGTGTACATTTATATAAGAAGAATAAAATATATTTATATATAATTAAAATTGGTGTATAATCTATCATTACCTATTTGTAATTAATATATGTTTAATCTGTACTTATTGGTATATTAATTATATAAAATTTAATTATTTATATTAATTATTTAGAACCAAGAATATTCATAAATACAAAATAACTATTTTGGCATCTTTTGTAAGACTTTTAAATTATTTAACTATATACAAAACTGTTTTGATAATGTAAAAACTAATTAAAAGTAATAATAACTTTTATTAAAAACAATACCTATTATTTTTAAAATAATACAACATAAAAACTTAAATTGACAATGTAAATAATACATAAATACTAATTATTTGAAATTGCATACTATTTTACTACTATTTTGTGCTGGTGTCTATCTATCTTTCTTATAATTTTACATTTACTTCTCTTCTCGTAAAATAACTAAGAATTATTAAATTTGTTAATAAATATAAGTATATATATTTTAAGAATATAAATAAAAGTATAAAATTATATAAATATTAAATATAAAGATAATATCTTTGCCCATCAAATGAATCCTTTCAGACCCGCCACTTTCCGCCCCTGCTGCCTTTCGCTTTTTGTTTAAATGACTCAAAGTTGGGGAAAAACCCATTTGGCACCTGCAAACCCCTTTCTTTTATGATTCTTCTGAGGGTTTCAGATTTCACAATACCTTCAGAAATCCCTCACAAGCACACATGCATATTTAGAGCCCATTTATTGTCCAACATTGTTAAGTAACCATCATCATCAGAGTTTTTTTTTTTGGTTTTCTTTAACAACTTTTAATGTTTACATTTGGCGCTTTGGCCCAAATATTCTGACAAAAAAAAACAGTTCCCAACTCCAATCCGAGTGGGAGTGGGATGCCGAGTGCTGCGGGCCGTCTCTTTCTGTATATTTCTCCTCTTCGCTTGGCTTGAAGTAATCATTGTCATGCAGGCGATTCTGCTTCATTATTTCGCCGGCTGTACCCACGCTTCTTCCCATCTTCCCATCTTACCGTCTGCCCATCTTACCATCTCTTACCTTCTACCACTTGATAGCCATCGTAATGAGCTTTAAGTTAGAGGGTTCTGATCATCATCTCATGACGGTTTTTTTTTTCTTTTGGTTTTTGGGAACAAGATGAAGATGCTGCTGGCGCATCGCCTTCGTCATTTGTTGGTCACGCTGATGCTGGGGCCTTTGTCTTAAATACTCTTCTGTCAAGACGGGTCCACTGATTAGGGAAAATGATTGATATAAAGGGTATATTCTTGATTTAAGTTTGATATTAAATGCATCAGCTGGAATATGTTTTTATAACTAATAACGGATCTTATATCTCATATAGAATAAATTAGATTTTGTAAGTACAAAAATGTAACATAAAACTGTAGAGTTTAACTAAAAAAACATTTAAAATATTTATTATATATATATTTATAATTTTATAACAACAAGTCTAAAGGTGTATGTAACATTTAAGCCACATTTGTTGACCCTTTCCTATCAAGTTAGTGCATTTAATCATCTGCTAGTATCTCTCACACTGAGAAGTATGTATTTTCTTTCGATTTCATTGCTTTTTTTTTGGCTTTTGCTTGCTTAACCAATATTTTGCCGGTCGATAATGAAAGGAAAGCAAAACCGGTGGTCAGGGTGCGCGGAATGGTGCCGAGAAGCTGGAGATCCCACAAGCCACAAGACCCGAAATACACAACAAAAGCTTATAATCATCAAGAGTGAATCTGCTGGTGAAATGGTCTCGGTTTTTGTTTTTGTGTCGGCACACACACACTGTCAGTCAGCCAGTCAGTCAGTCCGTGTTTGTGGTTTAGACTTTGCTTTCTTTCGAGGCGGTTTCCATTGGGGGGATTTCATAATATTTGCATTGGTGTGGGCCTTTTTGCTCTTACAGGTGTTTGTGTGACCCACTTTCGGGCGACATCCCACCTCGATGCCTGAGAAGTTCTGCCCCAACGCAAAAGCCAACAAAAAAACGCTCTCTGAATGATGCGGCGGGCATTTCTCGGAAAGGCTAATATTACACTGGTTTAAAGACCAATTCATTCGCTGGGGGAGACGTGATGCTTCGGGGTCGAAATAAAAGAAAAAAAAAACCGAACAATATGAGTTTGCAAAACTGGCAACCTCGGGTATTAATATCAATTTGTAGGAAACAAAACAAAAGCTGTATTTTTAGTTAATTGGTAAACCAGTTTGTGATTACTTTTTTTAGTTACGTTCTAGGTATATTTATCAAATGATTCTAAAGAAAGTTCAAAGGGGATTCACCGAGTAGCGAAATGAAAGATAGTTATGGTTATAGATTTATGTTATCTAAATATTTCATTTAGGTTTAGAGTTAGTAATATAAAGCAATTGAAATTGATAGAAGACAAAAAAAAAACACTTTCTTCTTTAAACAATTGTTTAAAACTATTTTTAGAAGGTACAAATATCAGTTTTGATTCCATAAAGTTATATTTAGGAATACCAGATCTCTTTAAAAATAATTTCAAATTTGTATGCAATTTACTGTCTTAATTTTATAAGTTAAGAGTTACTTCAATTTAATATTTATTTTGAAAACTTCCGAAATAACGCACGAAAATGTTAAGCGAAAATGTTTCGCGCTCTAGTGGCGCCCCTATTGGTCAAAATATATTTATTGACACTAGATGTCGCTCCTACACCTTGTAGAATGTAAAATCACTTTTACCTACTGCCGAGGCAAATATAAATTTTTTAAATTAATGTATTTATTTAAGAACAAACAAAGCTATGAATTAAAGGAAAATTTGAATGCCTAAAAGGTAGAAATTTAAATTTTCTAAATTTAATTCTGTCTCGTAGAACACTGATATTGTATCTGTATTTAATTAGTTTACTCTGCCACTCTTACAATGTAAAAAATGCTAAAACCGTGCAGAATGTGGCTCTAATTTTTAACTTTTAAAGCAAACTTTTGTTAGGAATGTTTAAGAGAATATGGTTTTTTGAATTAATATTTTCTTATGCAATATATATTTATTAATCGTGCTTATTTTACATCTATAAACAAACCATATTCAAATGTCCAAACACATGCAAACCTAATTGACCTTGTCCCCATTAAGTCCAAGCTAGTATTGAAAAACTTCCATCAGAAAACATTGATTAGGGAAAATAACAGGAACAGAAATAAACTAAGCGTGGAAGCCATAATATCAGCGTCATCATCGGCTCTTCGAGTCGTCTCCCCACTGATAAGCCACTGTCTGACGAGACGAACAACTTGAGTATTTTTTTTTATATTTATTAGAGTGTCTGGAACCTGCCAGATGTCAGCTCAGAGAAATTGCCATTAAGCAATTGATTTCCGCTCCCCAGTATAATATTTACAGAGCAAACATGACAAATCGAAGGAGTGTTCATAGTTGGGAAAGAGGGAAGATGTTTATAGTATTAAGTTATTGTTTTATAGTTTTCTTTTTTCTATTTAGTTCTGGATTTCTCTTCGTTGAAATATAGTTTAGTTGTCTTTCTTGCAATAAATGAATTAGAGCTGAAAACTTCCTTGAACTTAGCTGTTAAATATAACGATAAATATTAGTTTCTAGAAGCATAAATGAAAGGAAGTAAAGAGCCTATAAACAAACCACAAATCTTTCTGCATTATTAAACTTCTTAGATTGTAGTTATTACTCTTTATTTATATTTTAATATCACAAATAATAATAAATAGAATGCCTGTAAAATATAATTTTATTATTATTGTTTTAATTATTATTAATTATGGTTTAATTAGTTATAATGTTTCCACTCCAAGTTTATTTATAAATTGCGTAAAATTTAGCGCCTTAGAAAATAGCCCTCTTTTACTGGACTCACTCTTAAGTGCAAATGGCTCTCTTAGGCCCCCAGCCTTTGGGCTCCCCAAAGAAAAGAGAGCGTTGGAGCAACTCGCCTCTATCTCTCGGAGAGACAACAACAGCTGCTCGCTAAATTCGTCGCGTGTTTTGGAAGCAACAATTCCGATTTAAATGCTCCACAACCCTCGTCCGAGCCCCACCGCATTTTTCGTTGGACGCCAACGCCACCATTACTTGTCCGCGAATCAAGGAAAATCAATTCTAGTGCCAAAGTGCGTGCAATAAAAGTGTCAAATTAAGTTTAACAAAAAGCTAAGAAGAAACGCATAAAAACAGTGCATAATGGAGCGTATTTTGAGGGGGATTATGCGATACCGGAATACAACGCGCGAGCAAATGGTGAAAGAGTTCCAGAAAGTCCGCGATAATCCAGAGGTGAGCAATCAATACGCTTTATAGGTCAAGATCTAAGGCAGACCGTCTGGAATTCGTTGTACATAAATAGAAAAAAAAACATTAGAACATGCTTTTGCCTTGTGGGGAGCTATTATTGCCTGAGTTTTAATATCATTATCACATTTTATTTCGACTTGTCAGTCGCAAACTTGGTGCTCTCGCACTTCGCGCTCTCCCTGAGTGTCGGTCCTCTCTTTATCTTTCTCTCTTGATTGCTTTATTTTTTGGTAAACAAACAACAAAGGTAAACCGGTTGTTAAACAATCCCCCCGCCACCCGCTTTATATTACATTTTATTTTTATATGCTTAAGTGATTGCTTTTCTGTGCTCTTGACTTTCGTGCATTGCTCCTCTGCTAATTATTAAATTAATTCTGTTCTAATTGGAAATATGTGAGTGGGTTTTTAGCACACCGATACGAAAATACACTAGGTAATAAATATAAATAATAAACCTGAATATATAAAAAATTATATAACTATACAATAATAATAATAATAATAATAATAATAATAATAATAATAATATAACTATACAAACAACTGACTTAAATCTATTTAAATAATATAAATTTTAAATCTACTAAAAGGCTCTGAAAAAATAAAGCATTTATTTACGAAATGTAAGGAAAGAATTTAGAAAATCAATATCATAATGTTAAAAGGATTTCCTCTGCATATATTTGGTTCTATTCTAAACTAATAATAATATAACTAGACGGTCTTATCACGTATTTTATGAAAGATCTTTTAATAAATCAATTAATGATATAATGATTTTAAAAGAATTTTTTCCAATCATACAAAATATTCATATTTGCCTTTGGATTCAAAAGTAAATCTATATTATAAATTCCAGGTATTGTTCCTGACTTCATTTGTATTTCTTTTTCATTATTATTTTATTTAATTTAAAAGAAAAGAAAATATAAAAAACTATAATTAATTATCGGCATGTAAAAACGTTTTGATTTGAAATTAATTTCGTTGCAAGAACTCTTCTAATTATAATCTGATTTTCATAAATATTTTCAAGCAAGCTTTAGCCTTTTTTTATTAATATATTTCAAAACCCCAACTGAGTAGAGGAAATTGTCCTTGAGTGACGCAAGTCATGTTCCCCCCATCAATCCATCAATATTTTCCAATTTCCCTGTTCAAACAGCCTTGAACCGAACCCACTGACACTTTGGCCGCTGTCCAAGTATGTCATAACTTGTGTGTTGCCTATCTGCAGAATATATATTTCAGTACGCACTAGCCGATATCTATGCGGAGCTAACTCTTGATACGCTTTATCTTTCAGCCAAAGGCCGTGTTCTTCACCTGCATGGACAGTAGAATGATTCCCACCCGGTACACGGACACCCATGTGGGCGACATGTTTGTGGGTAGGTTTTCCCTCTAGTTGACTGTAATTATATATGTAAATAGTATTAACATTCCCACTAATTCTCACCGATAATAAGTGCGAAATGCGGGCAACTTGATACCCCATGCCCAGCATTTTCAGGATGAGTATTTTAGCTGCGAGCCCGCTGCCTTGGAGCTGGGATGTGTGGTCAATGATATTCGGCATATAATCGTGTGCGGGCACAGCGATTGCAAGGCCATGAATCTGCTGTACCAGCTAAGGGATCCGGATTTTGCATCCAAGGTGGGTCTACTATGATCAGGGATTTAGTTCCTTACATCACTTACCTTTTCAATCAACAGCGGAATCGTCGCCTCTCACCCCTGCGCTCCTGGCTGTGCACCCATGCCAACACAAGTCTGGACAAGTTCCAGGAGTGGCGCGACACTGGCATGAAGGATCCCCTGCTCTTCTCCTCGGAGACACCGCTGCGTCGCTTTGTGGCCTACATCGATGAGGAACAGAAGTTCGCCGTCGAGGATAAGCTGTCACAGATCAACACGCTGCAGCAGATGTCCAATATTGCCTCCTATGGCTTCCTTAAGGCCCGTCTGGAGTCGCATGATCTGCATATACACGCCCTGTGGTTCGATATTTATACGGGGGACATCTATTACTTTAGTCGCGGCGCGAAGCGATTTATGGCCGTCGATGAGGATAGCGTGGATCGATTGTCCGAGGAGGTGAGGAGATTCTACTCGTAGGCGGATCAACCAAGTGGATTATCTGTGATATGTGGGCCTTATCTACCCTTTACGGCATTTACAAATGACCAATAGTTAGGATTGTTTTTGTGTATTTATAAGTGTGTAATTGTTTTCTTTTTTTGTATATAAACTTAAGGCCTACGAAGGTTTCAACTTACAAATCTACGAAAAATCAACGAAGGAGATGGCTATCCATCGCCAACTTGCTAAAAGTCTATCACAAAACTAAAAACAAAAAAGATTTAAAGGATGACGAAGTATACGTTAATTTTTTACAAAATGTGGATCAGTATAATCTGATCTGATTAACACTTTAAATAGTCTTGTAGCAAGTAAGCGACTTATACATATATACGTATTTATTATTACGGGAAGCGATAAGACTTTTGGGGGGGCGCGGCACCTGGGGCGCTTCGATGTGTAGACCGGATTTTATGTCTTTTGAATGGGGAGATATACGGGAAAACAACGAGGGCCACACATCAATGGTACTTGTGGCCGTGGTGGCTCATGGCACTGTTGTTCGGATTCTCTAGCTCCTCAAAGTACTTTCGTGCATTGCGTATATTCACCAGTGTCGCTTCCGAGGGCAGGGTGGGATCAGACATCACCACCATCACATAGGTGTTGCTCGTAAAGGTGTCAATGAAGGCGGCGAATGCATTATTACGCACCTCCATCGACTGGAACTTGGCGCCCAGCTTGGAGCAGCTCAGCTTGAACTGCTTGATGATATTGGAAACCTTCTCAAAGCGATGCGAATCGCGATTCTTCTTGCTCTGGCAATGGGATATCACCAAGAAGGTGGCCTTCTCAAACAGCAGCACCTCGTCGGCCTCGATTACGTTGGCAAAGTGCGTTACCGAGTTCTCTAGGACGGCCACATTCGGTATCAGCATGGTGACAATGGAAGACCAGGCTCTGTCGAACATTTAGAGGTGAACTAAAAGTCGTTTAGATGCGATGATACACTTACTTGTACAGTGTTTCATCCCAAATGCTGGTGCGGAAACAGGTGACATTGCCGGGCTTTGACAAACGAATGAGATCGTCCTCGCGTATTTTGAACTCACCTTCGCGATGCTCCTCCGGCACCAGATCCATTTTGTGGACCAAACAGAAGATCTTGGCCTCCGGCGAGTTCTGCAGCAGGGCCTCCAAGCAGCTCTGATAGTAGTGAACGTCGCGCTCCATCTCCCGGCTCTCCACATCGAACACATAGATGAGCACCTCGACATGCCGGAATATGTTCTCGCGCTGCTGGGCAAAGTACTGTTTCATGAATCCCTCCTGGCCGCCGCAGTCCCACAGATTGAGCACCAGGTTGCCGAGGAACTTTACATGCGAATGCTCCACATCGACTGCGGGCGGGGAGCATGGGGGAATTGGAATCGGTTTTGGATGCTCGATTTTATTATAGTAATATTACTCACTTGTTGCTCCAAGGCGTGTCGTATCACGGGCAATATAGTTGGCGAAGATAATGGAACGCATGCTGGTCTTCCCCGACCCGCTCTTCCCCATCAGCAACACCTGAACAATGGCAAATACATTCCAAATGGAGCCTGTAACGAGTTAAATGCAAATACATCACCTTCTTCTTCATTGTGCTGCTCCCCTTTAATTCTTTTAACAATAAAAACAAATAGGCTGGGGCCAGATGCAATTCGATAACAGACTTTGTGGATGTGACCGTCTGCTGGGAAAATACCAAAAGCAAGGTGTAAATTGTAGAACGCAGCAGTGCTAAAATGTAAGTCAGCTAAAACTTATAGCACAGTACGCAGACCGCCGAAAAGAGATTTAAGCCAGTAATAGAAAGCGAGAGGAAAATGGAGCTGTCCATATATCTCGTTATCACCTAGGGGGAGAAAGTAAAGTCTAGAACATCAGTTTGTTTGTGCGGTTTTACAGGTTTCACAAATACTAAATAAATACCAAAGGCAAAACATTTAGTATTTCGACAGCGGGGTGTAAAAATGAATACAAATTTTGCACTGCTGCTTACTTCGCTTAATATACAAAAAAAAAATACTGCTGGCATGTGACAACTTACATCTTGTCATGTCTTTGACAATTTACATCATTTGACACAGCGACTTTGTTTTGCCAATTGTTGTGTGTGACCCTTGATGAAAAGCTGAAAAACCCACACATTTTGTTCATTTTCTTTGGTAATTTCATTTCATTTGTGTTAAATATTTAAATATATTATTTTATGAGTTTTTTTGGGAAATAAGAATTGCCGGTTTGTAAAATACACGTTTATTATGAACGATATCAAGCGTTTGAAGGATCAGCAGCGCGAGAAGCATCCAGGATTCGATGGTTACATCGACTGCATGACCCGTTCCCTATTCACAGGCCTAGCCTCCTTTTGTTTAGGTTCGTCGCTGTTCTTCTTTTATTTAAAGCAATTGCATAATAAATTACACAAATTACAGGCTTTTCCGGCAGCTACTTCGCCCAGAAGATCATACAGTCCCGCATTCGCTATCCAATTAAGTATAATATATTGGTTTCCTCATTGGTGGCCACCAGCGTTGCCTACCAAACAACTTCAAATCGAACGAAATCCTGCCAGGCGGCGTGGATGGCTTTCGAGGAGAAGCATTCCGTGCTCAACGAAAAGATCTTTTAATCCATAGCTAAGTTGTAATTAATTAGATTTAGTCATGTTGAGTCTCCGGACATGTGTGCGTATGGCCCGGAGTCTTCCTCTTATTCGTCCGATGGTGGCAATGCCATTACGCTTTAAGTACACGCAACACCAAGGGGTTAAGGGTATTCGGAACAGAAAAAGCTTCTACGAGGCACAGATGCAGGCTGGACAGGGAGCGGAGGAGGAAGGCGATATGGAACAGAACGAAAAACCGACTGATCTGACGGACATGCGGTTTTTGGATGATCGGTGAGTCTAAAATAATGGAAAGTGCGAGTAAAAATCAAGAAAAAGTTTGTAAAATAATTTAATATGCATTACTTCTTGTTTATTTGATGTTTTTCCATGTAAAGATGTACAATATTTGTTATTTATTGATGTTCTTGCATTCCAGTGCCTACGATGAGGTGGCTGGCGGTGCTATGAGGATCACCCGAGATACGGCCAGCTCCCAGCAAGTGCTCATCCTGCAGCCTTACATAAAATGGGCAGCCAAGCGCCAAAACACTCCCAACAGCGATGTCCGACCGGAGGATCAACTGGCGGAAGCCTCCGCATTGATTCATTCCCTGCCCAACTGGCAGGTGGCCATGGCCCTCAAGGTACCGCTGGAGAACCTCGAAAAGAAGACACTATTTGGCAGCGGCAAGCTGTTGGAACTCAAGGCGCTGGTGGCTGATTTGCGACAGGAACGGCATCTAACCTGTCTGTTTGTCAGCAAGGGAACGCTTTCCTTTGCTCAGAAGCGCTTCCTGGAGGCGGAGTTCAAGCTGCCGGTGATGGATAGATACTCGGTGGTCATTCAGATTCTCAGACTGCATGCCACAAGTGCCGAGGCAAGGCTTCAGGTAGGGATTGCTCAATAGCCTGCTTAATTCTTGAATTACTTTATCATTTTTATATATTCCTTCAGGTGGCAATGGCAGAACTTCCATATATTTGGGCCCAGGCTAAGGATGCCAGTGTGACTCAGACGCGACGCCAGGGATATGCCTTAACCGATTTGCAAAAGGAGATACTGCGAACCCGCGAGCGAAAGTTGCGAGCAGAACTGGATCGTGTGCGCCGCCAAAGGCAGTTGCTGCGCCAGAAGCGCAAGCAGCAGAACTACCCCATTGTTGCGGTGGTGGGATACACCAACGCCGGCAAGACATCGCTAATCAAGGCTCTAACCGTGGAAGATGCGCTGCAGCCAAGAAATCAACTTTTTGCCACTCTAGATGTGACCGCCCATGCGGGCTGCTTGCCCTGCAACCTGGAGGTCATCTACATGGACACCGTTGGCTTTATGTCGGATCTGCCCACGGGTTTATTCGAGTGCTTTGTGGCCACCTTGGAGGATGCTATGCTAGCTGTAAATTGTTTATTGTTTACATTTCATCAGAACTTGAATTTCTTGCTTTCTTTTAATAGGATGTAATTGTCCATGTCCAGGATCTGTCCCATCCGTGCCACGCCGCCCAGCGCAGCCATGTGGAGGCCACGCTGCGTTCTCTGGCCTTCAATGTGGCGGGTGGAGATTCCACAGCCAGTCAATTGCCTCCGATCATCAATGTGTACAACAAATGTGATTTAGTAGCCGCCAAAGCTAATCCAGAGGCAGCTGCAGTGCATCATATATCAGCACGATCGCAGAGCGGACTGGAGCCCCTGCTGGAGGACATTGAACAGCAGATATTGACCGCCACGGGGCGCAGGAAACTGCAGATGCGAGTGCCAAATGGTGGACCTGAAATGGCCTGGCTGTATAAAAACACCGCCGTGGTGGAGACAATAGCTGATGAGGAGAATCCAGAGCGTCTGATGATGCACGTGGTGATAAGCCAACGCACCCTGGACCAGTTCAAAAGGCAGTTCCTTCGCTAGATAGCATCGGTAATTAATTTAAATTTCTGACTAAATCCTTTATTATTGCTCTTGTTTTTTTCTTCTGTTTCTTGGTTTAGTTGCTAGCGAGTGTAGTTAGGAATGGTGTGTGTGTAGTTGTTGTTATTTTCTCTCTTAATTCTTTATATAAATACAAAAATTTGCTACCAAAAAATAAAACGAAACAGTTGTGTCTAAAAATATTGTTAAACGGAACAATTCATTTATTGCACTTTGCGCTGACCCTTTTGTGCTTTGTGTGTGGAAAGATCTAATCCTAAAGTGGATCAGATCTCGGGGTATCAACCATTATTGTATATATCTAAGGGCAAGTCAAGGTATATATATATTTGTGTGGTGCTGACTCTTGTGTGTATTGGCACAATTGAATATTTAAAACTAAAATCAGCGCCCGTGAACATAACTAACTAAATATAAAATAAAATGAAATAAAAACTTAACACCGATTTAAATTAACAAAATACTTAAACCAAAAACGGCTTAAAAGCTAATTAAAGAAATGCGAACCGTCACGCTACTATAAATAATATAATAAAGATAATTCTAAAGTAATTTGTTAGAAAGATTTTATAAACTTATAAATAATATAAAGAATATTGTAAATTTCCTGTTTAAATGTAATCTTATTTTAACCAAATCTTTCAAGCTTTGTCGTAATTTTTTTGTCACTTTAGATGGGTAACATTTCCTCGGCTAAAAATATATAGAATATATATATTTCGATGGGATCTACCAGTTTTCTCTATACAAAAATTTGTTGATCAAAATTCGATTTTTCGAAAGTGCGTTTTTTTTTTGTTTGGTTTCTTTTTGTTGTGAATTTCTTTTGTTTGTTTTCCATGGCGTACCGAACATAAAATATCAGTTTCTAAGGCTTAAAGATATACCCTAGTTCTCTCACGTAAAAACACACTATATAGGATGGCACGATTTTTCTTGGCATCAAATATTTGGAGATATATTTAACTCTGGGCAATATTAAGCATTTTTGGTTGAGATTTTAAAATAGGTATTAAAACCCATACAGATTTTCTAAAAACAGTTTTTGCGAGAGAATTTATAAGAACTATTTTGTATTAAAATATTAAATTTATTAGGGATATATTTAAGGAATGGCAAAGGGAATTTCTGACATTTTGAAAACTTTTGGGAAAGTGTCTAAAAGTATGATATAAAACAGTCAAGATTTTGGTTGTAAATGTGTATTTTGTGGACCTAAAATCTTCTGTGAATTCTATTAAAATCATGTCTACTATTTAGACAAATTGTCCGATTAAATTATTTGTCTTAAATTGTTAATAAATATATCAAAAGTATAAAGGAATTTAATTTAGTAAATTTAAGTTGGGAATGTCAATTTCTTTAAAGATAATAGTCCAATTCAAGCATAAGGAATAGATTATTTTTGATTTCAAGCTAAATGTTCAGTTAACTATTTCGAAAATCATGAATTTCAATCTCTGCCTGTGAAAAATCACTTAAAATAGCTCAGAGTTTACCTAGCGCTCCACTTTAATTCCGAATTTGCCATTAAAATCGCGCCAACCTTACCAGACACCTCTGACTTAAGTCTATGTGAACGAATGGGAGGATTCGATGAGCCAGCGGAGGAGCTGCTTGAGCGGAGCCACAACCACAATGAAAAACAGAATGCAGATGATGCGACAATTCTTGAGCAGGCCGACAACAAACTGAATGAATTGCATGGACAATGAAAACATAATTGTACTACACTGTTTGGGATTCAACTCGACGGCGTCCGGATTGCGTTCAGTAAACGTATCCGTTCCCGTCGTCGTCGTCGTGTCCTCACCCGTCGGCCTCTTACCATTTGCCAGTTATAACTTGGCTATGTGGAACTGGGCCTGCTGGTTGGCTGCCGTTGAGTATTGGGCGAATGGCATTAATTGGCAATACTCGAGCAGCTGTCGCTCCAGCTCCTCAAGGCACTTCCCCGGCGTACCGGGTATCTTCATCTGTCCGGAATCCCGACTCTTAAGCAGATAGCCCCTTTGTATTAGGGCATAGATGGCAATATTGAGGTTATCCAGCGCCAGGCAATACGGATGCACATGAAGGGCTGTACCGCCGGGCTGCTGCAGCAACTGTTCCACATGCTTCTGGACGCGAACAAGAAGATCTTTGTTACTAAACTCCAACTCCAAGGGAATCTGCCGGGATTGGAAATATAAATAAGAAAACTAGAGTTATAAAGAAGAAGTAATACTCACTTTTCTTAGGGTGACCACCAGCTGGTAGTAGAGGCAGAGGAAGGGCGCCAGTGCGGCCAATATGACATGCGAGCACTCGTTATCCTGCACCCTGATCCTTCCGCTCTTTTCTACCGCCACAACCCGTTCGTCGAGAAGCAACTGCAGATGCGTCTCGAACTCGGCAGCCTCGCGATTCGATTCGATGATGAACTCATGCTGAAAGAGTGCATCCATGTCGGTGACATGCGCATGAAGTGCACTCAATGTGGCATCGTATGAGATGTTCTCGTAATCCGGACTCTTCTCCTGACTCCTCTGCTCCTTGAGGGCAGCCAGTAGGAGGTAAGCCGGCCTGGCCAGCCAAAACATGCAGGGATTCACGTAGAGCTGAAGGGCCAGCATGGGTACTGCCACCGCCATGGTTTGTGGACAAAGCGCATGAGCTTTCAGTCGCTTCACATCGATCTTGTCCGCCAATTGCTTGGCCGCCATCGGTGTGAATTGCAAGCGAGCGCTAACAAAGTGCAGGATATTCGAGTGTATCTCCACAGCATCAATAATATCGGCTTTAATGCTACTCGCAGTGGTGCTGACATGTGCTCCCAGCTGCTCAAAGATGCGCTTCAGATGCAGAATGCCCCGGGATAGCTCATCGATGTTGACACTCTTTTGGGCATACAATTGACTGGCGTAGTACAGGCTCAGCAGGTTAAACGTAGTGATCACAATGCGTCGCTGCTGCTGATAGATAATCTCATTGGCCAGCTGCTTCACCAGCTCCACCTCCTGCCGGTTGAGCTTCTGCAGATGTCCACCCACACCGGCACGCTGCATCCGCTGGGCACTGGTGTGGCCAAAGAACTCCTTGACGGATATGGGCTCTCCAAAGTCCAGGAACATCTTGCCAAATCGCTCGTCGATGATTTTTAAGGCCTTAAAGAAACCCTTTGTGGACTCCTTAGGCTTTGGCACTCCCAGCAGCTCATAGACGAATAGTTGCTCCTCCAACACCCGCTCGTAAGCCACACTAACCGGCACGATCATCACATCTGGGACCTCGCCGGTGAAATATGGCAGCAGTGCCATCGACAGAAGTCCAATCTTTGGCACAAGAGCTTTAAAATTCCGGGATCGCGTGCCCTCGATAAAGAATTCCACGCCGATGTGATAGTTGGCCACCAAAGCGTACATGTACTCCCGGAAAATGTCCCAGTAGAGTTCGTCGTTGGAGAAGCTGCGCCGCATAAAGAAGGCTCCAGTTTTCCTTAGCATGGTGCCCATGCCGAACATGGAATGGAAATCTGCAAGGGATTAGAGGTATTTATCATATTTATATAAGTAGGTTTCAAGTAACAACATTGTAATATTAGCATTGCGCTGAATTTATGAACAATTTCGATTTAGTTTCAACAATTTGTTTAACAAAATGAAATAAATTAACTTTGTGACTACTTTCATTGGAAGCGTGAAATCCATGAATCCATAAATGAAACACTAATAATAGCACTGCTAATTATACTAATTCCAATGCAAACATTCCCAACAAATGTAGGGTGTAATTATCGTTAGATAAAAAAAAAGATATTTAGGTATTGACAATGCGATAAATGACATGCTAACTAATTATTAATTTGAGCACATTTGCAACATGAGTTTTCAAACACAGATACTTTTATAGGTAATCATAAAACAAGAAATTCATAAGCAAATAATCAGTAAATAGAAATAAAGTAAAGACCAATAATTTGAGTAGTAAAACTGCAATCATAAATTAATACCGACTAATCGAAATTGTTGCCGAATGTGGCCTTTGCTCTGCTTTCAATAAACATCGTTTATTAATTAGTCTTTTACTATATTTCAAAGAATTACTTCAATACATACCCATTCCGGCGGCAATTCCGGGTATCTCAATGTCATAATAGTAGCAAATGTACGACATTAGGATAAAGTCCATATAGCTGCGATGACTGGGTAAGTAGAGCACTGGACATTTGCCCATATCCTTGCGTACATTTAACATGCTGGCCGAATTCACATAGAATCCATCGCAGATCCTCTTGCCAATGGCTGTGATGGCAATACCACACCACCGAATAATGGCCATATTCCTCTCCAGGCCAATCTCCTCAATGATCGCCTTGGCCGTGCGCTCCAGCTGCTTAACCGGCTGACCCGATTCCCTGGCATAATGCTCCAGAATGGATTGCAGTTTCTCGCTCTTAAGCACGTGCTGCTTGAGCTTTAAGGGATTGAGATACTTTTCGAACTCGTAGGCCACCTGGGGATTGAACTCGCGGGTCATGGACGCCTCATTACCCGGTGCTATGATGTTCTTGAAGTTCAGCATATAATCGGCGGCGCTGAGTGATTTTTTCTCCTCCTGATCGCTGGATTCACCGCCTAATCCTCCTCCGCCGCCACTGGCTACCGTGACTGGATTCCGCTCCATCTCGCTGCACTGCACCTGCGGAAATATGGAAAAGCAACGTGCGTGGGGCTGTTGAGTGAATCTCTGAAGGTAACTAAAAATAAAACAGCAACGTCGAGTGGCGATGCCATTTGACGAATCAACTGACAAGCAACCGGGCCCCACTTAACAGACATGACACACAGACACACTGCCATATACCCGCACACACACACTGTTTGCTGAGATATCGCTTGCACCGGGAAAAATATTTACATAGAAATTAACCAACAAATACAACAAAAAATAAAAGGTACACAAGCAAACACCATTCGCTGCCTTCACATAAATAAATAAGGAAAGGCGCTTTTGGTTTTGCTTGATACCTGGAAATGTTAACTTTTTGCAATAAAAATTGTGAGTTTCCTCAAAATAAATCAAAAGTATCATATGCAATTTATGAAATATATTAGGTATTATAAGAAATGTATTTAAATTTAGCTGGGCAGCCATATTTTAGCAATATATTTTAACAGACGAGCTGAATGTCATTGCAACTCCTACGTTTCCATGTAGTTTTAACTCTAGACTGCTTTAGATCAATAAAGAATTTATGATTTATTTAAGAAAGTATTATTTTTATCCTTTGACCATAGCTAAGACTTTAAAGTTAAAACAAAGGTAAATTAGGAGGCCATACATAGTAAAGGGTTTCTTTTATACAGAATTCTTCCCTTTTATTTTGCGATCTTATTTGCCTGAATTTTTGGGTTCACAAGATATATATTCTTTTTCGTTTAGTGCAGACGACGATAATAAATCTACCCGAAGCAGTTTAGGTAATCAACGAGCAGCGGCAAGCGATAAGTACTTGGCGGCATTGCGTGTTAAAGGTGAGCACATGTATAGTACTACTATATACAGTCGCTGAAAATTAAAACAAAAAAAAACCTCGCATAACTTAAGCCGAGTCTGAAGGGTTGTTCAAAGCTCAGTGTAGCTCAGGCTGCACCCCCGAAAATTGCAGTCATTAAACCTGAAGCGGTATTTTTAAGTGCTTGAAATTCATAAAAAAAAAAACTTAAAGCTGAGAATGTTTTTGAACTTTCACAATATTTCATAAATTATATTTTTTATTAGATTAGATTATTGTTACTCCTTGTGTACTCCTCGAATTTTTTTGATTCGTTTTAGCATAATTTTTTCGCGTGTACACAACGGTAGCTGCTGACCTATCTCAAAGATCGGCTCTAGGAGCCCAGTTCGTGACACGACACGTGCGCATAACTGCTGAAATATTACGGCCGATAACGTCACTCATCAGGTGAGGAGCAGAGCACACCTGGGACAGGCATAAGAAAAGGTGAAGTACATAAATAAACAGCGTCGAAGCTACCATAGAACGGGCTTAGCCATAAAACCAAACACACCCTCTCTCACGCACACAAACTCTCGCCAGAGATAAAGCCGTAGAAAACACCTGATAGCCTCCGATTAGAAACTAAACCACGCATGGCAACGGTGGAGGGGACATATATTTAAAAATTAATAAGAAAATGCAATTTTAGACGATGACAGTTGCTGTTGTTCCCACAAAAACAATTACACACTTAATTCCAGGTAGCACTTGGCACATTTGGCCTGGACATTTAAACCGGCAATTTGCAAATTCAAAACGGCTTTAAATGACTTCATTTGTTTGTTTTCGAAAAACATTTCTTGATGGATATATATCATCCACATATTAACCTGGGTAAATGCACTTTTCGACGAAAACTTTCTATTTATACACAACCTGGCACTGGCCAGGGGAGAGCATGCTGACTAATTGGTTACGTATGTCACACACTATCGACTAATCTATTTTTTATATTTTTTTTTTTCGGCTCAGATAAGACGTGCCTATTACCGAAAACCAATTAAAAAATGAATCACTTTACAGATAGAGGAGCACATGTGATTAGTTAGTGGTGTTTTTTTCTTTGCGGGGTAATTGAACTTCGCTTAGGATTACAGGGTACACGCTGGTTGGTTTACCGGTCTACGTACTGGGGTAAAATTCAATACGAGCTGCTGTGGCAGGAAATTTTTAAATAAGGTTTTTCGCACTGCTCGAGGCCGCAGCTTTTAAAGCATTTACTTCACCGCACGAGGCCGGCGCCGTTAATGCAACTATTTTGCTATGTGCAATTTATTTTTGATCTGCTTGACCGAGTTTTAACGTTTTTAGCAGCGGCTGTTTTGTTTTGTTGACGAAAAACATCTGCAGCGGCAGTGTTGCCAACTCTTCGGGTGTAAAAAAAGCTTAAAAATCCATTGAAAAAAAGCTATAAAAAGCCAGGAATTTGTAATAGTAGCTAAAAAAAAATCGAGAGTAGACAATCACTTGGGATTTGGGGAATAATAACGCATGCGCATAACACACAATGCAACAAATTATTTTACCCTTGGAAAACCGCCCTTGAGTAACATTTTTGAACTGAAAGCTTTTGAGCTTGCGCGCGACCATTGGCGTCCACAGAGTCCACAATCCACAATTTAAATTCACAAAGGGGCAATACGAGAAGTAATTGATTTTAATTTAAAACTTACTCCTTAATTTGTTAAAATGTAGTTTAGTTTAAGGGTTTACCATTCAGGGGTATTCATTGGCTGATTATTTTAAATTAAAATTTACTTTTTGAATGAAAATTTAAGCTAAAATTATTTTAATCTACATTTTATTTGGGAAAGCGTTAAATTAATAAAATATCACGAATTGCATCAAGAATTTGTAGTACAAACTTAGATCAAAAGGTCACTAGGTTTTAATATAAATAATAAAAGAGTTTATACCAAAGATACTATAATGATACTATACTCCTATGATTCTAGCTATTTTCCCTCTATTTGGGGATCACTGTACTCTCTCCATTGAAACTGGTTTAGAAAGCTTTTACCGCCAGCTTTCGCTCGTATCGGGTGGCAACGTCTTGGTTATATCGCAACTCGGCAGTGGTCGTTGGTCGTCTCTGCTTTTTTGGTCTCGAATTTGCATTGCGCAAAGTGCAAAACTCAGCGGAAATAAAAAAACGAGCAACATCATCATGTCGCTTTGGAGCCACGTACTGGATGCCCTGCTGGCACTCGTTCACATCCTTACTGACCGCCTGCTCGAGTTCAGTTTGGGATGGTATCTGGGTCCGTTTAAACGGGTTCCGGGTCCACCCAGTGTGGAACAGCAGGTGCTGCTAAGCAAGAGCGCCGTGGAGTTGGCTCAGCTGATAAGGGAACGCAAGACCCGGAGTTACGACATAGTCAAGGCCTACTGTGAGCGGATCGAAAGCGTTAACCGGGATCTCAACGCCGTGGTGGATGGACCATTTCCGGAAGCCTTGGATCAGGCCAAGGAAATCGATCGGAAGCTGTCCAAAAAGGAGTACAGTGACGAGGACTTCCGGCGTCAGCCGTTTCTCGGAGTGCCCTTCAGCACCAAGGATAGTACTTCGGTTGCCGGGAAGCTTCACACTTTGGGTCTTCTATCTAGGAAATCGGAACGATCGACCGCGGACGCGGAGTGCGTGCGCCTGATGAAGGAAAGCGGCGCCATTATCATTGCCACCAGCAATGTACCCGAGGTGAACAAGTGGATCGAGTCAAGGAATATGCTAATTGGTTGCTCGAACAATCCCTATGATCTCCGAAGGTCTGTGGGCGGTTCTTCGGGTGGAGAAGCCGCTCTCATTGCCGCCTGTTGCACGGGCTTTGGCCTGGGAACCGATATCGGCGGCTCCATAAGAATACCCGCCTTCAATTGTGGCGTCTTTGGACATAAGCCCACTGCCGGAGCAGTCAACATGGCCGGATGTACGTTTCGGACAGGCAAGGAGAAGGAAACGATGGTGTGTGCTGGACCCATGAGTCGTTTTGGCCGGGATTTGTTGCCTATGATGCAGGTACTTGTAGAACCTTCGCTGAAATCGAAGCTGAAACTGGATGAGCAGGTGGATTTGAAGCGTCTCCGCTACTTCTATGTGTCCTCCAATGGCATGGCCCAGTGCAATCCCGTCGACAGAGAAACCGAGAGAGTTATGTACAAGATTCGGAAGCATTTCGAGGGTGTAAGCGGAAAAGAGGTGCGACATGCCAACATACCCAATACCAAGCTGACCGGCAAGATGTGGCGCTATTGGATGACCCAGGAGCCGGCCAATTTTAATCTGTTGCTGGGCAACGGTGCCGAACTCAATCCGTTTGTGGAGCTCTTCAAGAAAATCATCGGACAAAGCGACTACAGTATGGCCGCTATCTACGGACTGATAGACAGTGTCCTGCCCAAGGAATCGGAGAGATTGATGCGTGAGGCCACCACCAAGTGCAAGAGGGCGGTGGAGGAGCTGCTGGGTGACGATGGAGTCCTGTTCTATCACAGCTCCCCGAGAACAGCACCCTTCCACTACTATCCGCTGGTCAAGTTCAACGATTTCGCGTACTTTAGCCTCTTCAATGTGCTCCGCTTGCCGGCCACTCAGGTGCCCATGGGTCTGGACTCCAAGGGAATGCCGCTCGGCATTCAGGTGGTGGCCAATGCGAATAACGATCGACTGTGCCTGGCGGTGGCCGAGGAACTGGAGCGAACATTTGGCGGCTGGGTGCCGCCATTTCCACTGAAACAATAGATATTATTGCCGAATTGATCAAACCATTGTTAAACTTTTGTAATTTAGGTGTTGGTAAAACGCTGGAGACTGTCGCTTGTGGCCTTAATACAGGGAACGAATAAAATTGTATACCCTTTTATACTAAGTTTGTAGTTTTACTTGTCTTTTTTCAGGTATTGAATAAAATTGTATATTAATCGCGTTTTGTTGCAACTTGCAAATGTCAAGAAACAGAAATCAGCTGTTGGCTATTTGATTGTCTGGCAACCCTCAGAGCGCTGTATAAGGATGCCGGACTGAAGGTTACCTTTTTTTAAATATGGCGCCAAGTAATAAGTTTAATAGATTTTAATAATAATAATAACATTAAATAAATAAAAATAGATTATTTCGTTAAATTAACTTAAATGGTTCCACTTGTTTAATATACGTTAGATATGGTAAAATCACTGTAACTTTTCTTATTATTATATATCACAAAATTAATTTGTATTACGAGTAACGTAACTCCAACAATTAAAATACCTAATTAATGATTATTAGTATAGTTCTTATTATAATTGTTTATTGTTCATTCATATTATAAATTAAATTATTCAATGTCCCTATGCACCCAAGAAATATGATGTCCGATCACGACTACTCCGATAGGTTTCTTTGACGTCCGCCAATCTCTTATCGAAGTGCATAGTCTCTTTTTTTTTGCGAAACAAAAACAAGCATGTGTGTGTGTTCTAATTGAAAATAAGGAGAAAATGTGAAAAATGTGAAAAAGAGTGCAATTTACATAGTTTCTATTATAATTTAAGGTTCTTGTGACCTCTTATCTTACTACAAACTAACAGGTACGTTTTTCTTCTATGAAAAATGCAGCATTTATTGAACAGGTTCGATTTCCTCCTTTTTTTTTCAGGTATTGATTAGAAATGTTAAGTCTCCGTAAGTCTTTCCCTAGCTACAGCCATGTAGTAGGACCTTTGAACTCTGTTGGCCGGGCCGGGGCTGTGATAAATGGATCTGGTGTCAGGAAACACTTAACCCACAAACTTCCAGGAGAATGGGAATATAGTTGGGGGCTCGAAGATGTTGTCGCGCTGTCAACAATTAATTTGTCCCACACACACACACGCACACACTGGCACTCACTTCACACACTGACAACTTTGATGGTATGGGAAGAAGAGTCCCGTTACTTGGGGAGATTGCAAGGAGTGGGATGTGCAATCTGCGTGTCCGTGCCAGAGTCCGTGCCCCTCACATCTCTTCATCCATACTTACAACCCCCTTTTGTTATATTTTCTGGCAAAGGGTATTATTTATTTGAACAAAGTTTGCACCGCAAGATCTGGTTTATTAAAATCTAACGAACCTCTTCGATATTGAGTTCATAGAATTCTACAAAGGTGTATAATTATAAAAAATAATAGTAAAATGGAAAAGAAGTCCCACTAAAATTAAGTAAATTAAAATATACAAAGCCTTACCTTTTTGTTATAACATAAGTAGCATTTTTATAATATGTATTTACGATTTCATATATTTTATCATATTTTAACAATACTATAATACTAATAACAATACAATCGATATGACAACATACTTATTTGAGGGATAACGAACGATTTAAGCTCATTTATTCTGGTAAATTATATATAATATAATATAATATAATATAATATAATATAATATAATTATAATATATATTATAGTTATAATATTTAGTATATTTTCTGATATCGTAGCACTTTCTCTATTTTATTAGTATGATTATTTTTCTTATTGCAATTAACAATTCGAATGCCTCTTTATAATATCCTTATTTCGATCAAAAGTAATATTTTAAGGGAGACTTGCATCTCCAGTCAAGTAGATCTAGCCTTTTTTTCTGTTTGTTTACTTGCCTAAAAAGCTAACCATTTAAACTAATATTACATAAAAAACCTAGAAGAAAATGATGTCTAAATTTCGTTTCCTACAACCTCTATTGCCAATGTAAAAATTAATTAGCCCAAGTAGGTATTACTTGTTTCGATACCCACATACAGCTATCTTTGTGGCCCATAAATTCGGTGCAACATGAATGTGACTTCTCACCCTGCCTCGTCTGGCTTGGCATTTGTCTAATTTGCCGCTCTCCCTGCCCCGTCTGGTTTCACCTCTTCGTCCGGCTCTGTTCCGCTGACCAAGCGGCAAATATGCCTTAATATTCGGAATGGACCGGCAAAAGTCAAGCGTGTGCAATTGTCCAAGTATTACGACTTTTCCTCTCTTTGCCTGCTTTTGTTGTTTGTCGCTTCTGTTTATGTCTTCTGCCTTGTTTTCATTTCGTTTCGGTTGTGTTTCTGTTTTTGAAATATTAACGACGCCCTTTTGCTGTTTTTTTTTTGGTTAGTCCTCCGCTTGCTTACCCCTCATCGTCTCAGTTCATAACTTTGCTTTCAAGTGTTTTTGCCTGCATTTTATGTATTTGCCAGGATTATCTTTTCACAATGGAAGCCACTTCCTGCCCCACCACACGATATCGTATGTAAATATGGACATATGCGTGTGGGGGGCGGTGATATTTCGCAGCTATAAAAGACTTTGTAGGTCTGCTGAGGGTCTTAATATCGTAAAGGATAGAATAGCCATAAAATCTAGGTTATATATACTCCGAAAGTTTGTCTATAACTATAAAAATATACCAGAATAATAATGTTTACTGCTAGAAATTATTATTAATACTTTAAGCTGTTGTTTTCTATAAATAGCTTGGCAAGAGACATCGCTAGCTAGGTATTTGCGCTCTCAACTTCCACATTCCTTTACAAATTTCAATGTTATCCTTTTTGGGTCTGAAATTTGAAATTATGAGCACGAAAGAGGAGAGAAAGGTGGCAGATATTCAGTATCCGCGCATCGTCGTCGGGCCTTTGACAAATCCACAAATCCAGCCACTAAACAGCCGTTTTTTATGGTCTTGCCGGCCAAAGCACATTTGCCTATGCACAAAAAAAAAAAACAGTAGTTGGACTTTGTTCTTTTTTTTCCCTGATTATTTGCTGTAGGAAAAACGTCTACATTGTTGGAATTCCTTTTGCGAAAATTGCCACGTGACACAAAGGCGTCTGGAGCACACACAGAGAGTGCCTTTTATTGGCCTGACTCCACAAAATGTAGTTGGTCGGGTGTGTTGGTTGCTGACTTTGTGGGGTTCCTGGGACTCATAGGGCTCATAGGGCTCGTGGTGCTGCCTGGCCCAAACACAATAGGCCCGAAAATGACGTTGCAACAATTAATGTGAACAGTTTTGCAGTCGTCCTCGACGCTGTCGTCGTTGTTTGGACGTGATTTATAACGTGCATAAAATTTGCGGTCCCTGGCAAGCACCTACCCGTCCGAACTGCCACAATGCCAGCCCCCAAAAATTTGTCAAGCGGCATTTTCGGACGGAGCTGCGTTTTCCAAAAGATCTAGTTCGGTTCGTGATTGATTTTGAAAAAGTATGGCTTAGGGAATGAAATTTAAATTTAAAAGATATTTGTAAATTCATAAAAGTGTTTATTATTTTAATATTAAGTACATCAAAGGTTATGGCAAACATAAAGTAATATTAAAAAATAATATTTTTATAAAAGAAACTAGGGGTCGATACATTTTGCTTTTTTATGATGCTTAAAGAGATCCTTGTACCTTGCTCCTTGTATACAAAATTAACTATTTATAAAATGATTTCTTAAAGGCAGTGAAACATATTTATTATAATTTAATATATCTAATTTCTAAGAATACTCATAATTAATATTTATTTCCCATATTAAAGGCGTTTAAATAAGGTTTTTTCTGGTTCCTGAACCAGTCCCAAGTTCATATGCAAAAGGACAACCTGCACAGCTCTGATGTTGATGCTTTTTGTGGTTTTGGGGACTCTCCACTTACCACGCCTCCTTTCGTAATTTATTGATAGTTGCCAGTTTCAGTTTCGGCTCTAATAAGCTGTCCCTTTCCCCAGAGTTCTCGCCCCACTTCATTCCAGTGTGTCTGGGGTACATATTTGGAAACTATTCGCACTGTGTGATAATTTATGTGGCAAATACAAATTACATAATCGTTTTGGCCGTTTATGCAAATTAATTGAAAACTTCTCCCGCAAATTCAGCCCCCACTCTGATCTCTTTTGTTGTTTTCCTTTTCATTTTGTATTTTTACTCAAATCTTTGTCTGCATTTTTCTCGTGTCGTCTGGCTTTGTGCCGCCTTGGTATCCTCCCTTGTTGGCATTTTGCAGTTGGTGCAATTTTTTCCTTTCCAATTTACAATAAAATTCAATAAGGTGTTGGGCATGGACTTAATGGAGATTGACTGACAGTAACTGCCAAATGTGTTCCGGGGCTTTGTCCCGCATGTTCGTGTGAGTAATGCAACTTTATGTGTACTGTATATTGGCTTGTGTGTGTTTTTGGGTGTCTTTTTTGTAAATCTAAGTCTGCCCCTGAGTCGCTTCGATTTGTTTGAAAAAAAAAAAAAAAATACCTTGACATATGCGGAGTTGGAAATTGCATAGAAATGTCCTGGAAGCCTTGTGCTAGTTGAGTATTAAATATTTTCTTGAATTTTAGATCAATTATTGGGTTTTAAAGACTTATTTATAATGAATCTTTCTGTCTGTGTATGCATTTAATTAATTGCATATTCAGTTCTTTCTACAACTTTAAATTCAGCTTGAATATGCGTATTACGTTTAGTGTGATTTATAAAAGCCTGTGTGATTTTAGTGTGATTTATAAAAGCTTTTCGACGGATGAATATTTTATATTTTTCTTAAATTTTGTATCAATTATATGCTGCAAAGAAGCTAAACTATGATAAATGATTTTCTATGTATAGTAATTAGTCCTTTAATTGTAAATTCGGTTGTTTCTACAACGTTTAATAGACGTTTAATATTTCAAGCACGTACCATTTCTTTTTCTTTTAAAAGCTGACAATATTTGAGCATTTATTAATATTAAAACTTCTTCCTATTAATGTATTTTCTTTTCTGATTATATTTTGCTCTTTAAATCCCAAGTTATATTCTTATATATTCCGATTTAGTTTAGTTATCTTTATAATCATTTTCTTATATTTTATTTCGACTTCGTTCTGTATTTTTTTTTTTTGTAAAGCAAACGCACTTTCATATTTTTACACACTTTGCTTCCGGCCATGAATGTGCCGTTACTTTCATTACTGCAAATGCCATGGTAACACTGGATGGCAGCAATTTTTAACACGCATACGCACTGTTGCACTTACATAAAACAATGTCTCCGTTTCAGCATTATCTCTCTTCCCTTTTCGAGGAAATGGAGAATTTTTTAATTTTTAAAACTAGCAAATATAACAAATTGCAAGGGCTGAGAGAGAGAGAGAAAGGGCTGCCACCAAGAGGGACTCTCCTACATTTTCGAACCTCTGCACAATCAGCAGAAGTCAGCCAGCTATGAACAAAAGTTAAACAGACAAATCAGAGTGCAAAGTGATGGGGGCAGGGGAAGGTGAGGGAGAAAGAACAGGGGATGGCTCCAAGCAGTTGACATTTATAAATTTCGCACGCAGGGCGCGTGAAATGGCGTCGCCATTTTAAAGTTGAAACATTTGCGTAATTAGCAAGTAGTGTAACTTTGGCGCTGGTGGCAACCCTGAAGGTGCAACAGGGCATTAAACCAAAAAAAAAAAGAGAAAAAAGAAAACCATGGCAGTGCCGCCGCCATGAAAACAAGTCAAGGGGACAACTTTAACTGCTGGCGCAAATTACGTACGAAGAACTTAATTAAATTGTAACCATTTTTTTTTTTTTTTTTTTGCGTTCTGGCTGCCGTCTTTTTTTTTATATTTTTGGCCGTGTTGGCTTTTGGCCAAATGCATGTTTGCAAACTGAAGCGGCTGACAATTAACTAATGTCAGCGTCGCAAAAGTTTTTGCCAAAAGATGCGGGTGACTTCCGCTACTTACGACTCTGGATTCTGTTGTACTTCTTCCGGCATTTAAAATGAACACTCTGAACATGAACAGGTTTCTATTAGTGTATTACCAAGAGTATTATGTTCGGAGATTTTGTTTTGTTTAAGTTAAGTATATTAGTTCTCCAAGGGTAGTTTATTTTAAAACTATCTGTCAACAGAGATTTAATATTCACGTTTGAATGCCTTGTGTAAGTATTTGACGAAAAGTAGGCAATGCTTTTCAAACTGATAGGTTTTAACCATGATGCTTATTTTTTTACTATCAATATTTAATTTATTATGTACATTGAATGTATTATCTTCATGCATTACTACCTACTTTGGTATAGTATTTGTTTCTTTAAGTTATCTCCCTTTAGTTTGTGATGGCCTCTCACTTTATTGAAACGTCTCATTTATCATTAACTTGTGTTGTAATGACATCGTTCGGCAATCCACTGACATCTGTCTGTTATATTGTGCGTAAAGTCATGCGATAAGCGTGTTTTTTTTTTTACTGTCCTGACATTTCGGTTAGCAGTAAGTGAGAGCATTATCAATCGCGAATCGACACCGACACCGTCATGCGAATCATCATCGACATAATGGTCGTGCTGGTCGCTGGCACGTTTGTCGCTTTATGCCGTCTGCTTATGAGCATTATATCTGCATTGTCACCTTGTTGGCCATTTAACACGGTTGGGGCGTCCCTTCCTGAATCGCGGGCTCTTGGCTCTTGGCTCCTGGCTCCTGGCCTCTGGCTCCACCCACCTTCAACCCTCTTATCGCCTTCAATGTTCCGGCTGGTAGGAAGCCGTGTATTCCCTTTGCCAGGGATTTAAGCACATGGCTGTCAGCGTTACTGTTACGGCCACACCTCCTATTCTCGACCTTCCTTGTCGTGTACAAAAAGTACTTCCTTTTGTTTCGGTTCTTCAATTTTTTTTCTGTATAGATTCAGTTTTTGTTGGATTGGCGCTAGAGATTTGGCTCTGTGTGCGATTCAATTAGTGAATGGCAGCACAGTGAGTTCTTTGAGTTGGATTTATTGGCGGAATCCCTGAGGAACTGAGCTTTGACAGAAAACTAGAATGTATTTCTTAACTCACAAAGAAACTTGTTAAAAGGTTCGTATGGAATATTTAAAAAAATAGATTATATATTATTATAATACATAATTAAAATTATAATTTAGAGCTGCTTCCTCTGAATTTGTTCTTAAATAATATTAGTTGTTATAAACTTCCGGAAAATGGAATTTTCCTATGTGTAGATAGATGAGTGACAATTTCAGCAACATAAAAAAAAGTAAACCAGAGGAAGCTTCACAGCCATGCTAACGTGCTCGTTTGAGTGGAATCACTTAATGGTTTTATGCGCTTATCATTACCCTCCCAGAGGCGGTGGGCTTGGTTAAACGGATACCAAATGCACAGGACCCCTTTGGTAAGAGGCAGTACACCAGAGGGAGGAAGAGACACAGTTGATTCAATCAAATTTGTGTGTTGCCGGGTTGGTCGCGAACATTTTTATCTGGCGGATGTTTGGCTCGCTGTCAGCGCTAAAAATGTTTTCGGCCCCGTCATT